>OY992886.1:41701714-42281714 GCA_963921405.1 Cepaea hortensis
AAATCAACATCCACAACCAGGCGGCGCACATAATCTTTAATTGCAACACAATACGACGATATACGACATTTTCCAGGAACAGTCCACAATGAAATATAGCTAGGTTATAACTTCCCAGGTCCAGCACACTCAGATTATAACATAACACAGTAACTCCAGCAATCCCGCTCTGGCCGTCCCTCGGCCTCACACAATACACTGTTACGGATTCTTCTCCATCCGTGGATCTAATAATCTCCTCTGAGTCTCCTCTCTCTCTCTACTCAGCTCCAAAACTTACTGACCCGATACTCAGTGCTTAAGATCCTCCCGGCTGAAGTTCCTCCGACTTCGCCCTACGACTGACTGTCGGTTACGTCCGCTGACTTAAATTCAACACTACATAGGCCAGACCTCAACTGTCTGCCTCACAACCATACTCTCGGGCTGAAGCTTCCTCTACTTCGCCCCGATACTCACTGCCTCTAATTTTCCCAGCCTGCCTTCTTATCCCCTTTTTCCGGGGACCTACCACGAAGCCTCATTTAACCTCTGTGGCCCTACTTTACATTCCTCCACTCTACCCTTTCTAAGTTTCCTAGTCTATTAGTTTTCCAATCACGTTTTACCACCTTTGGGGTGATTAAAATCTAGACATCTCTGTGAGGTCCTCACCATTAGTTTAGGGCTTTTCCCATTAGCCTGACGATATATAATGACATGTTCGTCCCTACACCATTTACCTAGTCCGGGGTAATATCCCAGTTTGTTGCAGATTGTGTTACAAGCTCACGTTAGTTTAGGGATTTCTAATTGACTTCTCTGACCTCGCATCCGCTCTAATCTCCTTTCAACATCTATGACCCTTTGTTGTAGATCTCACCTTCTGAGGTAGTACAATGATCCAATTACATTGCTAGTATAAGCAAATTCCTAACTCGTGCGTTAACCTAGCTAGTATTATAACATTCTTCCTTCGGCCATTCACCCCCAAATTTGCCTAAACATGTTACATGTTACAACTACCTTCATTCCAATACCAAAAAAGGGTAACCTGAAATTATGCACCAACTATAGAACTGTTGTCCTGATCAGCCACGCAAGTAAAATTCTACTAAAAATCATAATTGGAATACTTCATAAGAAAATGGAAAAATAGATTACCGTGGTTCAAGCTGGATTTAGACAAGGAAGAGGAACAAAATATCACATACTCAACATGCGTTTAATAATAGAGAAATGCAGATAATTTAATGTAAACATGTTCGCATATTTTATGGATTATTCAAAGACATTTGACTGTGTACAAGATCAGAAACTTTGGGAAATCATGAGGAAAATGGAGTTTCCATCACAAGTAGTAAAACTCATAAAAATGCTCCATCGAGACCAACAAGCAGCGGTTAGATTAGATGGCGAGAGGTCAGATTGGTTTGACATTTATCAAAGAGTTCGACAGGACTGTGTGTTTTCCCCCTATTTGTTTAACATGTACGCCGAAAATATAATGAGAAATGACAGAGATGATATAACAATGGTGCAGTATGATGCCCTAAATATTGGTGTTCATGAAATACCAGGGATTCGGTATGCTGATGATATAGTATTGCTATCCACAACACAGAATGGTATAGAAAAACTAATAATCTCAACCCAAAAGATTAGTGATAGTGAAAATCACAAGTTATGTATTAACATAGAAAAAACAAAGCTAATGCATACAGATACAACTACCATGGAGAAAGAAATATATGTTAATGAGGAAAAATTGGAGGTGGTGAACAATTTCGAATATCTTGGGTCATTAATTACCAACAATAGGGAAACAATGAAAGAAATTAAAAGACGAACATCGACTGCTCTTCAAAAACTAAATCAACTTAATAAATTGTGGATTGGGACAGAAAGAACTATCAAAATTAGATTTTTAAGAGCATGATCATCATGTGCTACACCGATAAGCGTGGACTTTCATGTTTCGCCATCTCACTCGATCACCAGAGTCGTTGATCAGCTCAGTGTTCTTGTTCCGACCATGCCACGTGGCCAAGTCATCCAGGTATTTATTTCTCTGCCGTCCCTTTCATTTAAGAGTATGTTTCTTTCACATTACGCCTGAGAGAACTGGACACATACTAAACACGCTGAACAGCGCATAAATGCCTTTGAATATAAATGTTAGAGACATGTTCTAATAATATACTGGTTACAGAAAAGAACAAATGCACACATACGACAAGATTTGAATATTGAAAAAGAGTGGCTATGAAAGAAGAGTGGCTATTAAAGACGATAAAACAAAGAAAATTTAAATATTGTGGTAACTTTAAACGTCACTAAAGTTTTGAGAGAACAATAATGGAGGAGTGTATGCCTGGAGTGAGACCTGAACACTTACTAAACAAGCTGAACAGCGCATAAATGCCTTTGAATATAAATGTTATAGACGAGTTCTAAGAATATCTAGGATAAAGAAAAGAACAAATGCATCCATACTTCAAGAGCTGAATATTGAAGACGGTTGGCTATTAAAGACGATAAAACAAAGAAAACTGAAATATTCTGGTCACTTGAAACGCCACGAAAGTTTGGAGAGAACAATAATGGAGGGGTATATGCCTGGGAAGAGAGGAAGAGGAAGGCCAAAGAAAAGATGGGTGCGGGATGTGGCGGATGATCTCCAGATAGGTGTATCAAATATCGAAGGTGTATCTTGCTTATGACCTAGAAGTTGTCCGGAAGGTTGTTATGGAAGAAAGGTTCTCTGCAAAGGTCATGCTACTGAATGAACGAATGAATGAATGAATGAATGAATGAGTAGTAGTGGTAGTAGTGATTGCAGTAATAGTAGTACTAGTAGTAATAGTAGCACTAGTAATACTTGTAGTAGTAGTAGTAGTAGTAGTAGTAGTAGTAGTAGTAGTAGTAGTAGCATCAGTAGTAGTGGTAGCAGCAACAACAACAGCAACAGCAGGAGTACTAGTAGGCGTAGTAGTAGTAGTAGTAGTAGTAGTAGTAGTAGTAGTAGTAGTAGTAGTAGTAGTAGTAGTAGTAGCATCAGTAGTAGTGGTAGCAGCAACAACAACAGCAACAGCAGGAGTAGTAGTAGTAGTAGTAGTAGTAGTAGTAGTAGTAGTAGTAGTAGTAGTAGTAGTAGTAGTAGTAGTAGTAGTAGTAGTAGCATCAGTAGTAGTGGTAGCAGCAACAACAACAGCAACAGCAGGAGTAGTAGTAGTAGTAGTAGTAGTAGTAGTAGTAGTAGTAGTAGTAGTAGTAGTAGTAGTAGTAGTAGTAGTAGTAGTAGTAGTAGTAGTAGTAGTAGTAGTAGTAGTAGTAGTAGTAGTAGTAGTAGTAGTAGTAGTAGTAGTAGTAGTAGTAGTAGTAGTAGTAGTAGTAGTAGTAGTAGTAGTAGTAGTAGTAGTAGTAGTAGTAGTAGTAGTAGTAGTAGTAGTAGTAGTAGTAGTAGTAGTAGTAGTAGTAGTAGTAGTAGTAGTAGTAGTAGTAGTAGTAGTAGTAGTAGTAGTAGTAGTAGTAGTAGTAGTAGTAGTAGTAGTAGTAGTAGTAGTAGTAGTAGTAGTAGTAGTAGTAGTAGTAGTAGTAGTAGTAGTAGTAGTAGTAGTAGTAGTAGTAGTAGTAGTAGTAGTAGTAGTAGTAGTAGTAGTAGTAGTAGTAGTAGTAGTAGTAGTAGTAGTAGTAGTAGTAGTAGTAGTAGTAGTAGTAGTAGTAGTAGTAGTAGTAGTAGTAGTAGTAGTAGTAGTAGTAGTAGTAGTAGTAGTAGTAGTAGTAGTAGTAGTAGTAGTAGTAGTAGTAGTAGTAGTAGTAGTAGTAGTAGTAGTAGTAGTAGTAGTAGTAGTAGTAGTAGTAGTAGTAGTAGTAGTAGTAGTAGTAGTAGTAGTAGTAGTAGTAGTAGTAGTAGTAGTAGTAGTAGTAGTAGTAGTAGTAGTAGTAGTAGTAGTAGTAGTAGTAGTAGTAGTAGTAGTAGTAGTAGTAGTAGTAGTAGTAGTAGTAGTAGTAGTAGTAGTAGTAGTAGTAGTAGTAGTAGTAGTAGTAGTAGTAGTAGTAGTAGTAGTAGTAGTAGTAGTAGTAGTAGTAGTAGTAGTAGTAGTAGTAGTAGTAGTAGTAGTAGTAGTAGTAGTAGTAGTAGTAGTAGTAGTAGTAGTAGTAGTAGTAGTAGTAGTAGTAGTAGTAGTAGTAGTAGTAGTAGTAGTAGTAGTAGTAGTAGTAGTAGTAGTAGTAGTAGTAGTAGTAGTAGTAGTAGTAGTAGTAGTAGTAGTAGTAGTAGTAGTAGTAGTAGTAGTAGTAGTAGTAGTAGTAGTAGTAGTAGTAGTAGTAGTAGTAGTAGTAGTAGTAGTAGTAGTAGTAGTAGTAGTAGTAGTAGTAGTAGTAGTAGTAGTAGTAGTAGTAGTAGTAGTAGTAGTAGTAGTAGTAGTAGTAGTAGTAGTAGTAGTAGTAGTAGTAGTAGTAGTAGTAGTAGTAGTAGTAGTAGTAGTAGTAGTAGTAGTAGTAGTAGTAGTAGTAGTAGTAGTAGTAGTAGTAGTAGTAGTAGTAGTAGTAGTAGTAGTAGTAGTAGTAGTAGTAGTAGTAGTAGTAGTAGTAGTAGTAGTAGTAGTAGTAGTAGTAGTAGTAGTAGTAGTAGTAGTAGTAGTAGTAGTAGTAGTAGTAGTAGTAGTAGTAGTAGTAGTAGTAGTAGTAGTAGTAGTAGTAGTAGTAGTAGTAGTAGTAGTAGTAGTAGTAGTAGTAGTAGTAGTAGTAGTAGTAGTAGTAGTAGTAGTAGTAGTAGTAGTAGTAGTAGTAGTAGTAGTAGTAGTAGTAGTAGTAGTAGTAGTAGTAGTAGTAGTAGTAGTAGTAGTAGTAGTAGTAGTAGTAGTAGTAGTAGTAGTAGTAGTAGTAGTAGTAGTAGTAGTAGTAGTAGTAGTAGTAGTAGTAGTAGTAGTAGTAGTAGTAGTAGTAGTAGTAGTAGTAGTAGTAGTAGTAGTAGTAGTAGTAGTAGTAGTAGTAGTAGTAGTAGTAGTAGTAGTAGTAGTAGTAGTAGTAGTAGTAGTAGTAGTAGTAGTAGTAGTAGTAGTAGTAGTAGTAGTAGTAGTAGTAGTAGTAGTAGTAGTAGTAGTAGTAGTAGTAGTAGTAGTAGTAGTAGTAGTAGTAGTAGTAGTAGTAGTAGTAGTAGTAGTAGTAGTAGTAGTAGTAGTAGTAGTAGTAGTAGTAGTAGTAGTAGTAGTAGTAGTAGTAGTAGTAGTAGTAGTAGTAGTAGTAGTAGTAGTAGTAGTAGTAGTAGTAGTAGTAGTAGTAGTAGTAGTAGTAGTAGTAGTAGTAGTAGTAGTAGTAGTAGTAGTAGTAGTAGTAGTAGTAGTAGTAGTAGTAGTAGTAGTAGTAGTAGTAGTAGTAGTAGTAGTAGTAGTAGTAGTAGTAGTAGTAGTAGTAGTAGTAGTAGTAGTAGTAGTAGTAGTAGTAGTAGTAGTAGTAGTAGTAGTAGTAGTAGTAGTAGTAGTAGTAGTAGTAGTAGTAGTAGTAGTAGTAGTAGTAGTAGTAGTAGTAGTAGTAGTAGTAGTAGTAGTAGTAGTAGTAGTAGTAGTAGTAGTAGTAGTAGTAGTAGTAGTAGTAGTAGTAGTAGTAGTAGTAGTAGTAGTAGTAGTAGTAGTAGTAGTAGTAGTAGTAGTAGTAGTAGTAGTAGTAGTAGTAGTAGTAGTAGTAGTAGTAGTAGTAGTAGTAGTAGTAGTAGTAGTAGTAGTAGTAGTAGTAGTAGTAGTAGTAGTAGTAGTAGTAGTAGTAGTAGTAGTAGTAGTAGTAGTAGTAGTAGTAGTAGTAGTAGTAGTAGTAGTAGTAGTAGTAGTAGTAGTAGTAGTAGTAGTAGTAGTAGTAGTAGTAGTAGTAGTAGTAGTAGTAGTAGTAGTAGTAGTAGTAGTTCATATTGAAATCCTGTATCGTCAGCGCAACAAAGGTTGTGTGTCTTATTTCTGGTAGAATCCTGACAGTTTCCTTTATCATAACCTTATTTTTGGTAGAGAAAAGTTTTATTCGAAAATAAAAATACTGAAGCGTTATTCTACGAATTATGGTCAGTAGAAGAGTACAGGAACGAAACACATCACATCAGCGATGTAAAAAATGGACGTCTGGGAGGGGGGTGGTGTGTCTAAAACATCTCTCTATGTTTATATTACAAATTGATAGCATAGAAATTGTCTCCCTTTCACATGGTGCTAAAATAACCACATGTGTAAACAGATTGGGTTGAAATGTTGGAAATGTGTTAGTAAATGAGGCTTTTGGCAAAGGAAACAGTTGAGGCAAATTCGCAGTCTGTTAGTGAGATTTTGTATAAGAACATACGGCTTTGCACATGGGTTATCCATGGCTGGCGTGGCAGTGGCGCTAGTTCATGCTGCCAAATTTCTGTACAATAGGTGCTTTAATTGAGGTCTCAGCAGGTGATGTAAATTATAAGCACATCTGAAGTCGGAGTGGGTTCGCCTGCTGGCGGGGGACACTGGTAATATGGAAAGCTAATCCACACGCAAAAATCAGTCCAGTGTACTAGAAGTAGTAGCACGTTTATGGACTACCCTTGAGTTCAAAAGCGAGCGAACAAAAAAATATTCTCTCAAAATCGACTTTTGGTTGCTGTTCTGTGAACATACAGAGTTTGTTTATTAATTCGTTTGAAGAAGCCATTGATCATCAGAGCCCCGAAGAAGCCATTGATCACCAGAGCCCTGAAGAAGCCATTGATCATCAGAGCCCTGAAAACGCCATTGGTGATCAGCGCTCTCCAATCGTTCATCTGATGTTGTCAATGGAATTTATTGTTCACAATATCATTCTTTCTTGCCTAACAGTTTGAATTTCGTACAGTTCTGTCTGCTCTTGCATCTGCTGCCCATATTATCTTTCGAATTCGGCTTGTTTCTCTATCACAGTTCTTCTATTGGACATCCTCATGTGCCATGCCAACTGGCGTCGGTGCTTATGTATCTCCCCAGGTTTTGAACCGTCATGTTCTGCATCAATTCTGTTGATGATATTGTTAGCCCCTGATGACATCCAGCCATCATATCTCTCGGTCTGACTCTGAATCTTCCATTGCTGCTCTTTCCAATCGTCACAGCTTTTCTCCTCATTTTGTGACCAGAGAATTTTATTTTGTCTCTATCTTATAGTTGAATATAATGCTGTACTTTTATTAGCCTCTTCCGGGCACTTCTTAGTTGCTCTGGCAGTCAAAGATAAGCGCAACATTTGTCTAAGAGAAATCACATCTCTGCGTGTCTGTTGATGGCACCGTACATTTCCTTGTCTTTTCCTGATGGTTTTTGATGACTAATGTAGTAACATCTGCGGCTGTCCTTATCTCATCGTTTGTTTTTATCTCTCCACGATATCCTCAACAGTTTTCTGAAACACACACACACACACACACACACACACACACCACTCACTCACACACACACACACACCCCACACACACACACACACACCACTCACACACACGTACACACACACCACTCACACACACACACACACCACTCACACACACACCACTCACACATACACGCACACACACACACACCACTCACACACACATACACACACCACTCACACACACACACACACACACCACTCACACACACACCACTCACACATACACGCACACACACACCACTCACACACACGTACACACACACCACTCACACACACACACACCACTCACACACACACACACCACTCACACACACACACACACCACTCACACACACGTACACACACACCACTCACACACACACACACCACTCACACACACACCACTCACACATACACGCACACACACACACACCCCCCCCCACACACACACACACCACTCACACACACGTACACACACCACTCACACACACACACACCACTCACACACACACACACACGCACGCACGCACACACACATATATACACACACACACAATTGACGAATCTGTGTTGTATCAGTGTATGAGTAATTAATTAACTAAACAACATTTTCTGTTCCAAAATATGTCTGAGAAGTTACTTACGTCAGTATAACACCCAATTAAATGAGGCCCCTAGTGGACAAGGGACTTCATACCTACATCAACACAAATAGAGATACCCACAGCGTATAAGCACGATCTTCAGATAAAGCGAACGTAACTACACACAGCAGAAACTTGGGGGAAAGCGCGGTAACATAGCACACGATCGTCTCGAATAAAAATTACTGAATAGCCAGTTCAAGTTTCACGCGCCTCTTGAGATAGAAGACAGATGCGGTACCTCTCTGGTATCCAACCTACGTGCTGATAGACACAGGAAAGTGTTGTTAGACATACTTTGATGTTTACATTGATCGTTACCGCATGTAAACAAGGATTTATGATCCCTAAGTAGCAAGGCCGCTTCTCGCCTCGTTGGTAACTTACGGGATAAGTGAGCCGGCCGCTCAGAAAGCAATGGCAAACTAATGAGCGTAATCTTGCCAAGAAATCAACGGCAGCGGTAAAATGCTGGTGTTGACAGCGATGTCCTGTAAAGGATATGCGGGGGGGGGGGGGGGGGGGGGAGAGAGTAGCAAGGCTGTTTAGTTCTTTGTTCGGCTGGATAACACATTGGTTTGCCTCAAATAGTGGCATAATTTTTTTACCGTGAGGAGAGGAGCTGGTCAGCTCACTATATATACAGTTAGCAGTAAACGTGAAGAGTTCGCATGCGGCGATATCTGGCCACATGAATACTTTTTCCAGTACACTGCTCTTAGCCGATACAACACGTGTCAATGCACCATGATACTACAGTATGAATAAAATTAGTGGAACTGTAGTAAAGCTGTGGAAATGTAAACTATATAAAATAACACAAAGTAGTGCAGCTTTACAGAACAAAACCATGGAAAACACAGGAAGTTGCAGCGAGTAGCCTTCACCAGCAAACAAATACATACACAACACACAATGTATAATCACGGAGAAGACCCTTCAGTGACTACATTAAGGCAAACGAACGGGATAAGAAGAATACAAAGATGAAAACCATGAAGAGAAAATGAAAATTAGAAGAAAAAAAAACATAGTTGCATATCCTTTACAGGACGTTGCAGTCAACACCAGCATTATTTTTGCTTTTGTGATCTCTTGGCAAGTTTACGTTCAGTAGTTTGCCATTGCTTTCTGTACGACCAGCACCCATAACATTTCGTAAAAAACCGACTCAACGCAATACAGTACTTAAGAACAATAATGCAGTATAGCACTATAGAACATTCAGTACAATATAGTACTAAAGAACATTCAGTGCAATATAGTACTACAGAACATTCAGTGCAATATTCTAGTACTAATTTATTCGTAGTACCAGGGAACACACCGCAATAATGTTTGTATTTGGCTTAAATTTGGTGCTATTTCTTAAACATTATTTTCTTTCTTGTTCCTTTTTCGGGGAAAGTGCGTCACATCTATTTATGCATCTCAGAGCTCAGCAGCATGCCTTCCTGTAAGGTTTACCTCCCCCAGACAGATTCCATGCAAGGTTACGGGCTCTATCAAACCGTTAGATAGGATTTCTAACCTAACAATTATGCCATGATAGCGCCCTAGCGGCATATTCTTTGCGATTCTATTGCCTGGAATGTATAATTTGTATAACTTGCACGCATAACATCATGTTCTTCGTCCTTATCTGAAAGGCTAGTTAACCAATTTCAATACAATTTCAATATACAGGCTTGTATGACATAATTAAGAAGCCACTGGTTCTTGTAATAATTCTCAGCCCTGTGCCGGTATTCGAACTAGATTTCTCCCGAGCCTGGGGCGCACACAGCCGCGTTCTTACTTAGACATGATACTATTGAATAAATCACTGTCGCTTCACCATCGTCTCAGTGCTTCATTGACGAAAACTTGCTGACATAGGATATTTTTGTCCATATTCGATCTATAGTTACGTTAACAAGTTTTAAAAAAAAAAGTTAACTGCATATCATTTACTGGACGTTGCAGTCAACACCAGCATTTTTTGCTGTTGTGATTTCTTGGCAAGTTTTACGTTCGATAGTTTGCCATTGTTTTCTGAATGACCGGCTCCCATACCATTTCGTAAAAAACCAACGTAGGGCGGTCTGTTGCCAAATCGCCCACAGCTGTGTTTTGAACACAGGTATGCGGGATTATGAACGTAGCCCGAAACCCTTTCGCCACGGAGCTATAGTTACATAATAACTCCAGATGTTTTTGTTCGCGTGCTTTAAACTCAAGCGTAGTCCATTCTAATGCATTGGAATGGTTGTTACCCGTGTCTCTCGCCATCAGCCGAACCCATTCCCAACTCTGAGGTGCTTGTAATTAACGTCCCCAAGTCAAGGACGAGAAGTCAACATTTTAGTCCAATAGACCGGTGTAGGGGTTCAACCCGCAACCTCAGAACCAGCACATTGGAAGTTTTAAGAACGAGCATTCGTATCCATTCAGCCACGCTTACCTGCGTTACACCGGATTAAGAGCAGAATAGTGCAAGAAAAAGCTGCATTTCAGAAAATGAAGAATATTTTATGTAATAAGTCCCTATCATTGAATGTAAGAAAGAGAGTGCTGAAGAGCCATAGAGAATCTGTATTTCTGTATGGCAGTGATTCCTGGAATGTGAATGAACAAATTGGGAAGAGATTGGAAGCAACAGAGTAGTTCCTGAGACGAATGTTGCGAATTCCTTGGACTGCCAAAGTAACTAACGATGACTACCTGAAAGAGGCTAATGAAACTAGAATATTATATACAACAATAAGAAAGAGGGAAACAGCTTTTTTGGTCATGTGATGAGAAGAGAGGTATTGGGGAACATCGTGACAATTGGAAAGATCAATGGGAAGAGAGGCAGAAGCAGACCAAGAGAAATGATGCTGGATGGATTGAGACGGTGGCATGGAGGAAATATCATAAGCAGAGTCGATCCAGAGCACCAGGACCGAGATCTGTGGAGAACCATGAGCGCATACGCCAGCCGGCATGGCACTTGATGATGATTTATTATCTATAATTGCATGATGACACAGAAATTACATCATGTCTATGATCTAAAGTTACATGATGCCATCGGATATTCTAGTCTGCCTACAATCTAAAGTCACATGATGGCATCGGATATTCTAGCCTGTCTACAATCTAACGTTACATGATGACATCGGATTTTGTAGTCTGTCTAAAATCTAAAGTCACATGGTGACATCGGATATTCTAGTCTGTCTACTGCCTAAAGTTACATGATGACATCGGATATTCTAGTCTGTCTACTGCCTAAAGTTACATGATTACATCTGATATTCTAGTCTATCTACAATCTAAAGTTACATGATGACATCGGATATTCTAGTCTGTCTACAAACTTAAGTTACATGATGACATCTGATATTCTAGTCTGTCTACAAGCTAAAATTACGTGATGAGATTAGATATTCTAATCTGTCTACTCGCTAAAGTTACATGATGACATCGGATATTCTAGTCTTTCTACTGCCTAAAATTACGTGATGGCATCTGATATTCTAATCTGTCTACTGGCTAAAGTTACATGATAACATCGGATATTCTAGTCTATCTACGATCTAAAATTACACAATGACATCGGATATTCTAGCCTGTCAACTGCCTAAAGTTACATGATGACATCGGATATTCTAGTCTGTTTACTTCCTAAAGTTACACAATGACATCGGATATTCTAAACTGTCTACTGCCTAAAGTTACATGATGAAATCGGATATTCTAGTCTGTCTACAATCTAAAGTTACATGATAACATCGGGTATTCTAGTCTGCCTACAATCTAAAGTTACATGATGGCATCGGATATTCTAGTCTGTCTACAATCTAAAGTTACATGATGGCATCGGATATTCTAGTCTGCCTACAATCTAAAGTTACATGATGGCATCGGATATTCTAATATGTCTACTGCCTAAAGTTACATGATAACATCGGATATTCTAGTCTATTTACTGCTTAAAGTTACATGATGACATTGGATATTCTTGTCTGTCTACTGTCTAAATTTACTTGATGGCATGGGATATTCTAATCTGTTTATTGGCTAAAGTTACATGATGTCATCGGATATTCTAGCCTGTCTACAATGTAAAGTTACATGATGACATCGCATATTCTAATCTGTCTACAATCAAAAGTTACATGATGACATCGGATATTCTAGTCAGTCTGCTGCTTAAAGTTACATGATGACATCGGATATTCTAATCTGTCTATTGGCTAAAGTTACATGATGACATCGGATATTCTAATCTGTCTTCAATGTAAAGTTACATGATAACATCGGATATTCTAGTTTGTCTACAATCTAACGTTACATGATGACATCGGATTTTGTAGTCTGTCTAAAATCTAAAGTCACATGGTGACATCGGATATTCTAGTCTGTCTACTGCCTAAAGTTACATGATGACATCGGATATTCTAGTCTATCTACAAACTCAAGTTACATGATGACATCTGATATTCTAGTCTGTCTACAAGCTAACATTACGTGATGACATTGGATATTCTAATCTGTCTACTGGCGAAAGTTACATGATTACATCTGATATTCAAGTCTATCTACAATCTAAAGTTACATGATGACATCGGATATTCTAGTCTATCTACAAACTCAAGTTACATGATGACATCTGATATTCTAGTCTGTCTACAAGCTAACATTACGTGATGACATTGGATATTCTAATCTGTCTACTGGCTAAAGTTACATGATAACATCGGATATTCTAGTCTATCTACAATGTAATGTTTCATGATGACATCGGATATTCTAATCTGTCTACGATCTAAAGTTACATGATGCCATCGGATATTCTAGTCTGCTTACTTCCTAAAGTTACACAATGACATCGGATATTCTAATCTGTCTACTGCCTAAAGTTACATGGTGACATCGGATATTCTAGTCTGTCTTCAATCTAAAGTTACATGATAACATCGGATATTCTAGTCTGTCTACAATCTAAAGTCACATGGTTATATCGGATATTCTAGTCTGTCTCCAATCTAAAGTTACATGATGACATCGGATATTCTAGTCTGTCTACAATCGAAAGTTACACGATGACATCGGATATTCTAGTCTGTCTATAATCTAAAGTTTCAAGATGACAAAGAATATTATAGTGTATCTACGATATATAGCTCCACGATGACATGAAATGAGATGGCTATACTTTTTCGAGGCTGTTAGAGTTCACATGCACCCACTGTGAACGGACATTTACAGCGCAAATTGGCCTTATCAGTCACACTCGCTACCGCCATAGTTAAAAGTTATTATGCCTTTTTAAAGCACAAACTATCGTCTGTCAAGACGGCAAGGTGCCAATGGAGAGTTTGTGTGTAGATGCCATGCTGTCACGACAACACAATGGCTAGTAGGCTTGTCTGCGGGTCGGGCGGTCATTTGCATGGATCCTCATGAAGATGGACTTTGATTTAAAATTAACATGGGCCTCAGGCCGTGCCATCCTAAAATCGGTACTAGGAAATCTTCTGGGAAGTAAATACGACCGGTGGGGTGCTCGTCACTTATCGTATGCCGATTGGTCTATATAATATGTGGCTTGCACCATATATCCGATACCCTTTGTAAAAAGGTTCCTTTGCGTTTTTTGTTGATTGATAAAAAGGGATATTCTAGTGGTTGGCGCATGCACACATACAGTTTGCCAATAAATGATTAGTCTCCACATCTTGGGACACCTACGAGAGGAAGTCAATACGTAAGTCACAAATAGCTGTAGAAAAATAACTAAATATGATAACACTTGAAACCAGTTTATTTTTATACATACATTGTCCCTTTATTTCTCAACATAATTTCCACCAACATTGATGCACTTATCCCATCGTTTTGTCAGTCCTCCCAAACCAGCTGCACAGAACTGCGTGCTCTGTTTTCTAAACCACGTTTTCACTTCACATTCAACTTCGGCGTCATTCGCGAAATGTCTCCTGCCAAGGTTGATTTTCAGTGGATCAAAAAGGTGGAAATCGCTAACGGCTAAGTCGGGGCTGTAAGGTGGATGTTCCAGAACTTCCCACCTTAATTGGTTAATTTTCTCCTGAGTTAATTGAGCCGTATGTGGTCTGGCATTGTCATGAAAAATCAACACTCCTCTAGTCAGCAGTACTGGACGTTTTCTTCGAATTGCATCATGAAGCATCGATATAACTTCACAATACGATTCAGAATTCACATTGTCACCGTTCTTCTTGAAATTGGTTAAAAGCACTCCTTGAAAATCCCAGAATACTGCTGATGGCGTAACCTTGAATTTTTGAACACAAAGTGAAGAAGGATGTTTCCATTGCATTGAAGCACACTTTGATTCAGGCTGGTAGTAATGAACCCATGCTTCGTCCCCAGTAACAATTCTGTTCAGCATGTCATCTCCTTCATCTTCGTATCGTCAGAGATGATGCAAGGACTGGCCACATCGGTTCATTTTGTGTTCTTCCTTCAATTGTCTGGGTGGCTACATTGAGCACACTTTCGTAAATTTCAATCGATCATGCATTATGCTGTATGTTGAACCATGTGAGTACCCTATTACAGATGCTACAGAGTCTGTCGTTACTCGCCTGTTATCTCTAATCATGTCCTCCACCCGCTGCACGTATGCGTCTGTGGCAATCTCAACAGGACGACCAGATCGGATTTCATCAACAATTTTAGAGCATCCTTGAGAAAATTTTCTACCCAGCTATGCATCGCTTTACGGGATAAACATTTGTCAGCATAAACAAGAAGCATTTCCTTATGAATGTTCCTTGCAGGCAGTTCTTTTGTGGCACAACAGCACGTTGCGCTTTGGTTGTACGCTCCGTAAGTACAGTCGCCATTTTGTTTATGCGCTGCGCATGCGCATGAAACACCTAGCGCCACCTGACGAACGGGAATATAAAGTTCGATGTTGCTGTCACCTAATGACACCTGTAGTAAACACCAACTACATTTACCTGCCATCCCACAGACCTGTGTGACTTACTTAATGACTCGCTCTCGAAATTTATTAGATTAAAGGCAATGAATGTATAACTAAAAAACGAGAAGTAGATTGTGAGCTTTACTGAAACACGATTACAAGAAACAAATTGGACGTTGTGGCCAAAGCCTTCGTCAGCACATAACAAACAAACACAAACCGACACAAAACTACACAAAACACACTACATGACAACATTAAGGGTACTTATCTGAATCTGTATCCTAGCTGTATCAGTGGATTGTATGAATCCGATGTATGGTCAACGGGTCAAAGGTCAATACCGTCAGAAGCTCGGGTATTGGCTAAGACACTCGGCTGGAGAATAAACGGAAACGGGGTGGGGTGGAAAGACGCCCATGTGAGCGGAAGGTAAAAATTAGGATTGGCGAAGATGTCACGGACGCAGTTCGCAATTAGCAATTTCTCGTTCCGCGCTCGAAACACAGCTGAGGAAGATTTCGTTGCGTTGGTCCTCACGGCGGGGCATGAATGGCGGTCGCTCAGAAAACGATTGCAAACCACCGAACGCAAACCTGCCAAGAAATCCCAAACAGCAAAATTAATGCTGGGGTTAACTGCGATGTCACGCAAAGGACATGCAGCTATCTTTTTAGAGGACTATACAACTAGGGGGTGGGAGGTGGTAGGGTTTGGAAGTTAAATGAAACTGTGTTGGACATTGAGGCCGAGAGGGGAGAATAAACCCAACTGGAAGATGAGACTGTTGTAACAGAGCACCATCTCTGTTAAGGAGTTAGGGAGTTAATGAGTGGTGTGCAAGGGGGAAAAGACTAGTACAGGGCACGGCTGAGCATCCCATTGGGATGTAACTAGGGACGCTCAAGCTGTGACGCGGGGTTAGATATAGAGAGTTACCATCGGAGTTTGAAGTCGACAACACCTATTTTGTATGATCAATGGTCACTTGATATTCTACGATGTATTTGTCTAAATAAACAATTGAAACTCCAGCCAACGTATTGTCTCTGCTATGAAATGTACCAACACTGTTATAATGCTTTCCAATGTCTTGCGATCCCGTTCGTGGGATGCGCATGATTTGACCGCCGTGACCTGTATGTCAGCCACGCCACAGTGATCAGGACTGTTGAAGTACATGGATACTGGTTTCTGGGTGCCACTGTTGATATCAGAAAGGTGTTGCCTAAATATGTCAGCAAGACGTAAACCTCTCTCACCGATATATCACATTTCACAACGTGTAATCGCATAGATAACGTTACGACTCGTGCATGAGAAACCCTCACAGATGTGGAATGTCGTCTTAGGGAATGCCAGACTCTGGGTTTGAAGTACATGTGGGCGGGTCTTACAACGCGATCGAAGACAAGCCACCGTGCCAGGAAGAGACTTGTGACCTTGTTAACCTTTAATAGATTAAGCAAACCCGGGAAGGTTAACTCGGTCAACAAATGCCCGCAGAAGTAGGATGTGTCGGCCTTACGGCGCAAGCATCGCAGCTCTGCTGTAAAAAGGCAAAACGCGATCACGTCCGAAAAAACTCTCCGGATGAATGCAGAAGAAGAAGAAGAAGAAGAAGAAGAAGAAGAAGAAGAAGAAGAAGAAGAAGAAGAAGAAGAAGAAGAAGAAGAAGAAGAAGAAGAAGAAGAAGAAGAAGAAGATTAAGCACACATTCTTCTGCCTTGAGTGCTGGGATATCATTTCTTAATACCCCATATCTTTTACATAGATTAACTTTTTCTACCAGGCCACTCGAGAGTTACTGTTGGATTGACTTTATGTTGATGGTATCACTGCAGACAACACTGAGCACGACTGTTAATTAGCGATAATTTAATTAGTCTGATAATCGTGTTAGATACATATCAACGTTGGCCCTACTTTGTCGTGTGATTTTGTTAGATTATACTATGTTAGCGTGTCTTGTCCGGTATAGATATACTTCTATGTTAGTGTTACCTTGTCGGGTAATCGTGTTAGATAAAATTCTATGTTATCCCCACCCTGTCTAGTGAGATTGTTAGATATAATTCTATGTTAGCCCTACCTTGTCTGGTGATATTGTTAGATATAATTCCATGTTACCGTGACCTTGTCTGGTGATATTGTTAGACATAATTCCATGTTAGTGTTACCTTGTCGGGTAATCGTGTTAGATATAATTTCATGTTAGTCCTACCTTGTCTGGTGATATTGTTAGATATAATTCCATTTTAGCGTGACCTTGTCTGGTGATATTGTTAGATATAATTCCATGTTACCGTGACCTTGTCTGGTGATATTGTTAGATATAATTCCATGTTAGCGTGACCTTGTCTGGTGATATTGTTAGATATAATTCCATGTTACCGTGACCTTATCTGGTGATATTGTTAGATATAATTCCATGTTAGCGTGACCTTGTCTGGTGATATTGTTAGATATAATTCCATGTTACCGTGACCTTGTCTGGTGATATTGTTAGATATAATTCCATGTTAGCGTGACCTTGTCTGGTGATATTGTTAGATATAATTCCATGTTAGCGTGACCTTGTCCAGTAATCGTGTTAGATATAATTCTTTGTTATTGTTACCTTGTCGGGTAATCGTGTTAGATGTAATTCTATATTAGTCCTACCTTGTTTGGTGACTTTGTTAGATTTAATTCTATGTTATCGTGTCCTCGTCCGGTAATCGTGTAATATATAATTCTATGTGAGCATGACATTGTTCAGTAATCGTGTTAGAAATAATTCTATATTAGTGTTATAGTAAATGGCACCAATACTAAAGAACAAACATGTATCAATAACTACTAAGAAAGCTCTTTACAACACAATCTTCCTACCAACTCTGGGCTACCAATGCCAAACCTGGATAATGACAGAAAAAGAGAAAAGAAAAATCACAACAGAAATGAGGTTCCTGAGAAGAATACTCAACGTATCAAGAAGAGATAAGATCATAAATGAAGAAATCAGGACTAAAGTGGGGGTTAAAGCAGCACTAGATTTTATTAGAAAGCAGCAAGTCAAATGGTTTGGCCATGCAAGTAGGTTACCATTCAACAGCATACCACAACAATCAATGATGTACAGACCAGATGGAAGCAGAGGAAGAGGCCGACTACGTAAACGTTGGACAGAGGGAATAGCAGAGCCCATGGGAATATCGATATTTGAAGCCCATAATCGGGCACTCTCACGATGTTTGGACTTCACCTCGACACCGCAAGGTACAAGAGGAACATGATGAGATGAGATGAGATTAGTGTTACCTTGTCCGGTAATCGTGTTAGCTATAATTCTATGTTGCCCTACCTTGTCTGGTGATTTTGTTAGACATAATTCTATGTTAGCGTGACGTTGTCCAGTAATCGTTTTAGATATAATTCAATGTTGACCTACCTTGTCTGGTGATTCTGTTAGACACAATTCTATGTTAGCGTGACGTTGTCTAGTAATCGTGTTTGATGTCATGGCACGAGACTTGTTGTTGCCGTGGTACAAGATAGCTGACTATTATTGAGTAGTTAATACTGTATGAGTGACTGTTTAAGAACATCAAGTGGCTGATTAGAATGTTCTGTTTCGACTTTAACATTCTCCATTGCATATATGATGAACCAATAATGACACATTGATTATAAAACTTAACATGACGCAGTTCAGTTCTACGACATCCATTATCATGCTGATAGACAATTGTAATCACAGTATAATGCATCTATTATAATATAGCCGGGAGACCGGCTTCTAATGATAGTACAAAACGAAAAAGAAAACGCCTGGACTGTTTTGAGTGTATATTTATTTATTATACAATTGCCTATCAGAAATAACTCGTAATTAATTATGGCGTTAACTTCGAAGTATTATTTGGCACTGATTAAAGTACATCTTCGAATATATTGTTTTCCCACCACAGCCTTCGTGTGGACGTATTTCTGATCAACTTTGTGATGTGGTTCTTCACTGATGGTAACATGCTCAATGGCAAGATGAGACTGTCGATGTAGTTACTTCACCTAGCAACAATCCCGGGTAATGAATGGTTCCACTTCCAGGCTTCTGAGACCCACACCTGCAAGCGACCACAAGGACAATGTGTGCCGGATCGTTGTACTCGGACAGCCTGGCGTGGGGAAAACAGGTTCGGTTCTATGTTTGTGTGAGAGACATACTCGTATTATGTACATGTTAACATAGATGTAGACCAGGTATTGTGTGAGAGATAGATTACAGATAGGCTAACATAGATGTAGACCAGGTATTGTATGAGAGATAGATTACAGATAGGCTAACATAGATGTAGACCAGGTATTGTATGAGAGATAGATTACAGATAGGCTAACATAGATGTAGACCAGGTATTGTATGAGAGATAGATTACAGATAGGCTAACATAGATGTAGACCAGGTATTGTATGAGAGATAGATTACAGATAGGCTAACATAGATGTAGACCAGGTATTGTATGAGAGATAGATTACAGATAGGCTAACATAGATGTAGACCAGGTATTGTATGAGAGATAGATTACAGATAGGCTAACATAGATGTAGACCAGGTATTGTATGAGAGATAGATTACAGATAGGCTAACATAGATGTAGACCAGGTATTGTGTGAGAGAGAGATTACAGATAGGCTAACATAGATGTAGACCAGGTATTGTATGAGAGAGAGATTACAGATAGGCTAACATAGATGTAGACCAGGTATTGTGTGAGAGAGAGATTACAGATAGGCTAACATAGATGTAGACCAGGTATTGTATGAGAGAGATAGATTACAGATAGGCTAACATAGATGTAGACCAGGTATTGTATGAGAGATAGATTACAGATAGGCTAACATAGATGTAGACCAGGTATTGTGTGAGAGAGAGATTACAGATAGGCTAACATAGATGTAGACCAGGTATTGTGTGAGAGAGAGATTACAGATAGGCTAACATAGATGTAGACCAGGTATTGTGTGAGAGAGAGATTACAGATAGGCTAACATAGATGTAGACCAGGTATTGTGTGAGAGAGAGATTACAGATAGGCTAACATAGATGTAGACCAGGTATTGTATGAGAGATAGATTACAGATAGGCTAACATAGATGTAGACCAGGTATTGTATGAGAGATAGATTACAGATAGGCTAACATAGATGTAGACCAGGTATTGTGTGAGAGAGAGATTACAGATAGGCTAACATAGATGTAGACCAGGTATTGTGTGAGAGAGAGATTACAGATAGGCTAACATAGATGTAGACCAGGTATTGTATGAGAGATAGATTACAGATAGGCTAACATAGATGTAGACCAGGTATTGTATGAGAGATAGATTACAGATAGGCTAACATAGATGTAGACCAGGTATTGTATGAGAGAGATAGATTACAGATAGGCTAACATAGATGTAGACCAGGTATTGTGTGAGAGATAGATTACAGATAGGCTAACATAGATGTAGACCAGGTATTGTGTGAGAGATAGATTACAGATAGGCTAACATAGATGTAGACCAGGTATTGTATGAGAGATAGATTACAGATAGGCTAACATAGATGTAGACCAGGTATTGTATGAGAGAGATAGATTACAGATAGGCTAACATAGATGTAGACCAGGTATTGTGTGAGAGATAGATTACAGATAGGCTAACATAGATGTAGACCAGGTATTGTATGAGAGAGATAGATTACAGATAGGCTAACATAGATGTAGACCAGGTATTGTGTGAGAGATAGATTACAGATAGGCTAACATAGATGTAGACCAGGTATTGTGTGAGAGATAGATTACAGATAGGCTAACATAGATGTAGACCAGGTATTGTATGAGAGAGATAGATTACAGATAGGCTAACATAGATGTAGACCAGGTATTGTGTGAGAGATAGATTACAGATAGGCTAACATAGATGTAGACCAGGTATTGTGTGAGAGAGAGATTACAGATAGGCTAACATAGATGTAGACCAGGTATTGTATGAGAGATAGATTACAGATAGGCTAACATAGATGTAGACCAGGTATTGTATGAGAGAGATAGATTACAGATAGGCTAACATAGATGTAGACCAGGTATTGTGTGAGAGATAGATTACAGATAGGCTAACATAGAGGTAGACCAGGTATTGTGTGAGAGATAGATTACAGATAGGCTAACATAGATGTAGACCAGGTATTGTGTGAGAGATAGATTACATATAGGCTAACATAGATGTAGACCAGGTATTGTGTGAGAGATAGATTACAGATAGGCTAACATAGATGTAGACCAGGTATTGTGTGAGAGATAGATTACAGATAGGCTAACATAGATGTAGACCAGGTATTGTGTGAGAGATAGATTACATATAGGCTAACATAGATGTAGACCAGGTATTGTGTGAGAGATAGATTACAGATAGGCTAACATAGATGTAGACCAGGTATTGTGTGAGAGATAGATTACATATAGGCTAACATAGATGTAGACCAGGTATTGTGTGAGAGATAGATTACAGATAGGCTAACATAGATGTAGACCAGGTATTGTGTGAGAGATAGATTACAGATAGGCTAACATAGATGTAGACCAGGTATTGTATGAGAGAGATAGATTACAGATAGGCTAACATAGATGTAGACCAGGTATTGTGTGAGAGATAGATTACAGATAGTGTAACAGTATGTGTAGTTTGGGTTATAATTAGGATCTAGTGGGGAATTAGAGATACAGCACGATTGAGCATTATGAGTGAAAGCGGAGAGAGATGCTCAATCGTGACGTATTGTTGTTGTGAAGGGCAGTCAACATCCGATATTCCAGCAAGGCAGACACGGCTTGTCATCTTACGCAAATAAACAAACTTTTATTCAACCTTCGACTTTATTACTTCTTTCTACACTATGACAGAAGTAAATATGGTGCCGTGACCAGGATTCTGAATTGAGCCGTCCGGCTACCACGCGAAGTACTATATAACTCAGAAGATAAAAGTATCAAGAGGCTTTTCTAGAGCCGTGGCTGAATTGTAATGTCATCCCTGGTAATGGCCGTTAACTGAATCTCAGCCTTCAACGCTTTCCAGGGCCGCGATCTGAACTCTGGAGTTTCAAAAGAAAAGGCTTACTATTTCCAAGCGCCAGCCAATGAACGTTATCAAATTCAAGGGGCCTCCCATGGCCGTTGCATGAATCCTATCGTTTTTCAAGAAGAGCCATCCTGTCCTGGGACCTTGAGAAAATCAGAAATTCAAGTTGAACATTTGTCGGGCTCAACTAATCATGGAAAAAGCCTCGTAAATTCGTGATCGGGCTTCTTGAAACTAATTGTCATTGGGCTTCGGTTGACCTTGACAATTTTTTTGGGCCTTGTCAATCCTACGACCCAAACACACCTGATCCATTTTTGGGCCTTGTCAATCCTACGACCCAAACACACCTGATCCATTTTTGGGCCTTGTCAATCCTACGACCCAAACACACCTGATCCATTTTTGGGCCTTGTCAATCCTACGACCCAAATGTATGACCCATCCCAAATGACGATGAAATACCCACTCGAGAATCAAGGAAGGGACCCAACCAGGGGTCGAAAATAATCCAGGCATCCCATGAGACGGGACCCAAGCAGGAAGAGTGTCCAACAGCCCACGAGAAGGACGAAATTATCTGAGGACGAGAGGGGATATCTGAACTCCGCCACCGGAACTCTGGAACTAATTGTCAGTTGATGCGGGCTCGTGTAAGTGAACTGGATCCGTCAGCGAGCAAAAGAAGGTAACTGTTTAATTAAGGAGACAATTTGTATTTCCTGGATCTCCGGTGATGTGCCGTAATTTCTTAGTTAGAGCAGAGTCTAAAACATTATTGTACTCTAAGAAACAGGTACGAGGATTTATAGTGAACTTTTTGGTTTCAATATGAGTTATTGAAGACAGGGTTCTTCCTTCCTCTACGCTGACAGGATATTGATGGTGATTCGTGTAATTAATATTACAACTGGTGCTCTTTAGGGATTAACAAAGTGAAATTTTTGAGATTTTGGAACTAAATAACTAATTGAACAGTTTTATGGACTGTGGGAATTGTGTGTTGTAAATTAGTAAAATTATGTGATTCATAAATAGGGTAATTAATTAACCAGTTTTTAGAAACAAATAATTTGAAATTGTGTGCTTCTTGGTTCTTTGCTTGCTTTCTTTCAGTATTTTCAGCATGGCGGAACAGGACACCCTAGCGCATCCTCCTTAAATTAGGAGATTGAAATTGTGTGCTTCTTGGTTCTTTGCTTACTTTCTTTCAGTATTTTCAGCACAGGTTTAGTTCTGTTTAGGAATATTTTAGCAGAGCAGATTCATCACGACACAAGTGAGAATTATTTCGGCTGAGATAGCATAAAGAGTAAAAATGTACTTGAACAGAGACTTAGGACACGTGACTGCATGGTTAGGAGAATTAAAGGTGGCAGTCAGCGAGGTAGAATGTTTTGTACGCTGGTTACAGAGCAATGTAGGAGGTAATGAGATAAAAGGGAACAACAGAGTAGGAGGGAATAACAAGAGACAGCCAGTGCTTAATGAAGACAGAAGACGATATGGGTCTATGTGTGCGGCTGGTTATGACGAACCAAGTCCAAATGCTTATAGGGTAAGAGACAGTAAGAAGAACAGACATAATAGTGAAAGGTCAAACTG
Organism: Cepaea hortensis; assembly: GCA_963921405.1. NCBI lineage: Eukaryota > Metazoa > Mollusca > Gastropoda > Stylommatophora > Helicidae > Cepaea > Cepaea hortensis. The sequence goes on from OY992886.1 coordinate 41,725,383, forward strand.
GTATAGTACTGGGCGTGAGAGAAACTTTGCAAAGAAATCGTGGGACTGGCCCTCTCATAGTGAAACCGCCAGAAAAAGACGTAACGACTGGTTTGAAAAGAGACAGAGACAGTGTTTGAAGTCAGGGTCAAAGAACAAAGTAGAAAACGTAAATGAAAATTCAACTATTCCCAAGGTGATTGCAAATATGACTGTTAAACAGGAAAAGAAGACGACGGTGTTAGTAAGGAAAATAAACCGAGAGACACAGACGCAGATAAATAATACAGTAGAAAGTAGTACGCAGACTCAGGTACAACCAGTCAGCAAGATAACAAAGGGAACTCAAACTGACTTCATAGAGAATCAGTCAAAACCAACTCAATTGACTAAGAGAGACAAGGTTGAAGTTGGGAAAGATGGACAGACGAGGAACAAGAACGAAAGAAAGATAAAGAGAAGAAGTATTGAAGAAAGAAACAGTATGGTTGTAAATAGAGGTAGTGCCATGTCTAGTTCTTCAGCTATAGACAGGAAACTAATTCCCAAATGGTGTAGGAATATTAGCTGCCAGAGTTCAAGTTATGGAGAAGATATTCCTACAGCCAAATATTATAGTGATGCTGAAACGGATATTATTACTGAGGATTCGGAGAATGAGAGTGTTACACTACGAGCAGATCCTGAATCGAGGCGTGATGTTCCCTCATATGGAGTAGTTGCTGGTGGACAGACGGACAGAGTTTTGGTTAGTGACTATGTAGATACTGGATTATATGACAATAAAGTAGGAAAGACTAAGGGACGAAGACCGAGAAAGAGAAAGAAAGCCAGACGTTTTAAAGATGACTATGGAAATAGGGCCGACGTGTTTGCAGTAAACTATAATGAGTCTGATGAAGGAACTATTATTAGTGTGTCATCTGAAGACGAGATGGGGAAGTACAAACGTTACATAAGGTTGACAGGAAACAGTGAGCAGACCGACGACAGAAATAAAGGAAATAGAAATAACTCATTTAAGAAAAAGAATAGTGGTAGACAGTTAGCGGGAATTTACTCAACGACAGAAAGTGACTTAAGGAAAATAGAAGACCTTATGACCTTAAGACCTGAATACTTTAACAGGTTGACAACAGATAGTGATGAAGACATAATAAGCGAAAGACGGGTGAATGTATTGAAAGACAGTGAAATGTTTAATTTGGACACACTATATAACGCTTAAAATTCCTTGGGTGAAGAAGAAAAATGAAATAGTTTTGGCTTAGGAGAAGAACTCTAAAATAGACAGATGAAATTTTTGGGGTAGAATGGTACAAGGTAGGTGATAGTGGTGCTGAGGATAAGGAAGTACGGCAAATGATATTCCACGTGGATTACGTAATACAGGATATCATATCTTCTGTTTGCTTAAAATGTAGGGAGAGTACATTAAATAAAATAGGGTGGATTCAGCACTTAGTAGAGAGAATTAGTAGAGGGTGAGAAATAAATTAAGTATGAATGTTCGTATTAGAAGTGGTTTGACTCAGAGCTATGACGTGATGTCCGAAATAGTTTTGCTTGTTGGTTGGAGAAGAAAGAATAGTATTGTTGACAGGTGAACCGAGAGTGTCTGGTGAAGAGACATGGATCGAGGTGGTACTGAGCGTCCTGTGTGTAAAGTAGCCAGTTGAACACGAGAATATTAAGAGTAAAAGACTGTAGAAGTGGATGCTTGAAAAATACGAGTTACGTAGTGCTTGTGGAGAAAGAAAAAGTTGTTGTGTCTGGAGAAGTATAGAATAATAAGTACGAGATTTGTGACATGTTGGAATGAAGTTTGTTTTGAAGAGATAGTAGATAGTGCTGTGAAAGCAATATAAGTTGCGAGATGTCATGTATAGGGTCTGACCTTCGTATAGGAGTAGAGATATAAGAAAACAGTGAATTGAGAAAGTCCTCTGGTTATGCGTTGTTCATACGTGAATATAACTGTAGTCAGACAGGTGTTCGGCGTAATGAAGGAAGTAGGAGAGAGGTGTGATGAAGTCGCCTAAGTGAAATACGTAGATAGAATGTAAGAGTGGCATTAATATGTCTTGTGTCAATGTGTGTAGAGGAGATCAGTACGTGTAGATATGTGGTGAATGATTGCTGGAATGTTGAGGTGGCATCTAAAGTATTTTGTTGTAATAATAGTATGGAGACGTTAGGTTGTCGCGATGCGAGAGTAGGCGTGAGATGAGAGCGAGGTTGTGTGTCATTGTCCGTGTGAATATGAGAAGAGCGGTTGATAAGTGACGTTGATAAATCGTGGTGGAACATAGAGCATGCGAAAATCGAGAGATAGAAAGAAAATTGTAATGTCTTTTCGTAGAATATCTGAACTTGGAAGGAAATTATAGAAGTTATATGCTGAATTAACATTATGAATGTTTAGTATTCTTGACAGGAAAATGGCGAAGCAAGAGTGCCTAAGACTGAGAAACGAGGAAAGAGAGGTCTGCTGTTGGTTATAAGTGGCGTAGGTTACAGTTCTGAAAGAGTTCCGAGAAATAACAAGAAGAATGAAAGATGCGGAGGTAAACATGGTTAGTTAAATGAGTCTTGGAGAACGTGTTCCGAAGAGGGTGACTGGTTTGATTGTCGTCACGATGCAAGAATGATAGGTGAGGCTTGAGGATAGCTTAAAGTAGTGCTGGTGAGACGTTGAAAGTATTGAAGCAGGAGGATGAAATATTAATTGCGTCGGGTAGACGAGAAATTTGGAAGTGGAATTGGTGGCTTTGGTGAGAGGTCTATAATAAATAGACAAGTTCTTTTGATAGGAGTAGCATGGTGAAGATACTGTAGTTAACAGTAGTGATGTTTTGTATAAAGCCAATGGAAACAATAGCTGTGCCGAGTCACAGGTTGTTAATAAGTGGATGATGGATGGTACATTGAATTGACATTGAAATAGTCGCCACATTAGGAATGGATTGAAGGAGTCAACCTGTAGTTTACAGTGATTGAATTCCAAATAATGTGATGTGTAAGGAGTTAGTTTGACTTCCAGAAAATGGAACGGTCAGTTGTGGAGTGGTGTTTGTGGGTGAGGAGAACAAATATTGTTCTAAGATTAAAAAGTTAGTCTGTGGTTAACAGATATACATACGTAGCAGTGAGGTGTTTTGTTTTCTCGGTTATGGGAGGCCAAGGTTGATGGGCCACTATAGGTAGTAATTTGAAGGGAGTTAGAGAGAAGACAATTGTTTTATCTTGTTTTATGGACTCTAGTTTTTATGCCTCATATATAATATGTTTTTTTTGTTGCTCGATTTGGTCCTGTTATTATTTTAGAATAGGATTATTGTGTTTGTAGACTTTTGTGTGTAAACTATTGGTCCGTAAAAGAGACCAGTAGTATTAGGTAACAATAGATTAGGATGTATGTTGTATTATTTTAACCATCCTCGTCACCATCACCTTTAATTGACATGAGGGGAAACATAAATGATGTTATAAAAATTTGGGGGGGTTTGATGTCCAGTTGTGATTTTATTTCGCTGTTTTGTGTGTTAAATAGTAGTTAAGTAAGTTATGTTTAATTTACAGGGTTTTTGTCTAGAATAAAGACAATACATGGGCTTTATTTTAGTCCTTCGTTCAGAAAATAGTAATAAACTACTGGGGACTAGAAGAGAGACATTTATTTGGGATCCTTCGTTCAGAAAAGAGTTAATAAAACTACTGAGAGCTAATAAAGAGACACATTCTCTTTGTGAAGAATAAGTTCATGGGTATTTTGTTGCTGTGATAATCAGCGTAGAGAGGTTAAAATGGTTATGAAGTACTGGAAATATATGGATGGTTATGGGGAAGTTTAGAAGTACACTAAAGTCAGCATTGATTGGAAAAATATGGATTAGAAGCCATATGGGGGAAGAAAAGATTAATATAGCAGTGGGGTAAATGAGGAGAAAGTTTTAAACATGGGTTACATGGGGTCAGAAGAACCATGATGTACACAGAATGCTGGGTTATAGAAGAATAAGAAAATTACCCCAGAAAGTAAACATGAATTGGATCCATGTTTAACTAGACACTGTGGATAACAGTACAATAGTAAGGGAGTGTAAGTTGATGAACATAGTGGAGACATAATGACATGGGTTCTTGAGAGTCCGTTAAAGACGGGAGGTAAATGGTTATCCCTTTGGGTGTATTAAGTTTCAGAGATAGAAGTGGGTTGCTAGAGTAGTCTATATAGTGGTCAGATTACGATGTTGTGAAGTTACGGGTGTCTGTAATAAATAGACATTTAAGGTTGCTGTAGATTACGGCATGAATTATGAGTTGAGAGGTGGAAGATTTTAGAGAAACATTGGGTTACATGGCCTGGGCAGGATGTAAATGTTTATAAGTGGGTCAGATTACAATGTTGTGTTTGATGGTTAATATTTAAGGGGAGATTTCAAGGTTACTAGGTTGCTGTTGATGACGGCATAAGTAGAGCATTTTAGTAGATATGCCCATAAGAAATGGACATTAAGAGAGAACCTGAGGTATTGGAGAAGATTAGTTATACGAGGATGAGGTTATGTGAGGTGTTCTTAAGGGATAATAGATTTTTTTAATTGTGTCTTCGGGATGTGTTTTGTAGTTTACATTACTATGTGAGGTTGAGGTAAGGTAGTGTCTGTTATATAGACACTTAGAAGTGAAGAATATTATTAGATGTGAATAATGTTTTTGATGCTGTAGATAGCAGCGTAAACGTTTACCATAATGAGTGGTAAAGGTGTGTGATTTAGGTGAGTGTGGTTTTAGACTTTATTACATAAAGTCTCAAATGACATAGGAGGGTAAAGGAGTATGGTTTGGTAAAGGGGGTGTGTGATTTTTTTGCTGAGTGTGGTCTTTGTGTGGAAGAGTTCTACTGCTTCTTTTTAATACCGGTGGCCACCGATTCTTTGTCTTCCTATCGTGTGAAAGTAATTTCGGCTTAGTTGAAAATGGGGAATTTGTAGCGTTGGTGATAAAATAAGGAGTTGGTGTTAGAGTTGAGTTTGAAAGCAGATTGCTTATGAGGAAGGAGTATTTAAGAAGACGTGTTATGATGTTATTGTACATAGTTGAATTTGAAATGTTATTAAAGATATGTAAATATGTTATGTTTGGTTAAAGGACCAAGAACGAAGAAGAAGTGGGTTGATTATATAGCTGGGGAAAGAGTTAAAGAAACAGAATGTTTAATTAAATTGGAGTTGGTTTGGGGAGGATTAGAAGAACTATGGAAGATCAGAGGAAAAAGAGGGAATAGAGTAAGGGGATTAGGAGTAAAGATTTTTCCTTTATAAGGAAAATTCTTTAATAAACATGGGGAGGTGTAACAGTATGTGTAGTTTGGGTTATAATTAGGATCTAGTGGGGAATTAGAGATACAGCACGATTGAGCATTATGAGTGAAAGCGGAGAGAGATGCTCAATCGTGACGTATTGTTGTTGTGAAGGGCAGTCAACATCCGATATTCCAGCAAGGCAGACACGGCTTGTCATCTTACGCAAATAAACAAACTTTTATTCAACCTTCGACTTTATTACTTCTTTCTACACTATGACAGAAGGCTAACATAGAGGTAGACCAGGTATTGTGTGAGAGATAGATTACAGATAGGCTAACATAGAGGTAGACCAGGTATTGTATGAGAGAGATAGATTACAGATAGGCTAACATAGATGTAGACCAGGTATTGTATGAGAGAGATAGATTACAGATAGGCTAACATAGAGGTAGACCAGGTATTGTATGAGAGATAGATTACAGATAGGCTAACATAGATGTAGACCAGGTATTGTGTGAGAGATAGATTACAGATAGGCTAACATAGATGTAGACCAGGTATTGTGTGAGAGATAGATTACAGATAGGCTAACATAGATGTAGACCAGGTATTGTATGAGAGAGAGAGATTACAGATAGGCTAACATAGATGTAGACCAGGTATTGTATGAGAGATAGATTACAGATAGGCTAACATAGATGTAGACCAGGTATTGTATGAGAGAGAGAGATTACAGATAGGCTAACATAGATGTAGACCAGGTATTGTATGAGAGATAGATTACAGATAGGCTAACATAGATGTAGACCAGGTATTGTGTGAGAGATAGATTACAGATAGGCTAACATAGATGTAGACCAGGTATTGTGTGAGAGATAGATTACAGATAGGCTAACATAGATGTAGACCAGGTATTGTATGAGAGAGATAGATTACAGATAGGCTAACATAGATGTAGACCAGGTATTGTGTGAGAGATAGATTACAGATAGGCTAACATAGAGGTAGACCAGGTATTGTGTGAGAGATAGATTACAGATAGGCTAACATAGAGGTAGACCAGGTATTGTATGAGAGAGATAGATTACAGATAGGCTAACATAGATGTAGACCAGGTATTGTATGAGAGAGATAGATTACAGATAGGCTAACATAGAGGTAGACCAGGTATTGTATGAGAGATAGATTACAGATAGGCTAACATAGATGTAGACCAGGTATTGTGTGAGAGATAGATTACAGATAGGCTAACATAGATGTAGACCAGGTATTGTGTGAGAGATAGATTACAGATAGGCTAACATAGATGTAGACCAGGTATTGTATGAGAGAGATAGATTACAGATAGGCTAACATAGAGGTAGACCAGGTATTGTATGAGAGAGATAGATTACAGATAGGCTAACATAGAGGTAGACCAGGTATTGTATGAGAGAGATAGATTACAGATAGGCTAACATAGATGTAGACCAGGTATTGTATGAGAGAGATAGATTACAGATAGGCTAACATAGAGGTAGACCAGGTATTGTATGAGAGATAGATTACAGATAGGCTAACATAGATGTAGACCAGGTATTGTGTGAGAGATAGATTACAGATAGGCTAACATAGATGTAGACCAGGTATTGTGTGAGAGATAGATTACAGATAGGCTAACATAGATGTAGACCAGGTAGTGTGTGAGAGATAGATTACAGATAGGCTAACATAGATGTAGACCAGGTATTGTGTGAGAGATAGATTACAGATAGGCTAACATAGATGTAGACCAGGTATTGTGTGAGAGAGATAGATTACAGATAGGCTAACATAGAGGTAGACCAGGTATTGTATGAGAGATAGATTACAGATAGGCTAACATAGATGTAGACCAGGTATTGTGTGAGAGAGATAGATTACAGATAGGCTAACATAGAGGTAGACCAGGTATTGTATGAGAGATAGATTACAGATAGGCTAACATAGATGTAGACCAGGTATTGTATGAGAGATAGATTACATATAGGCTAACATAGATGTAGACCAGGTATTGTGTGAGAGAGATAGATTACAGATAGGCTAACATAGATGTAGACCAGGTATTGTGTGAGAGATAGATTACAGATAGGCTAACATAGATGTAGACCAGGTATTGTGTGAGAGATAGATTACAGATAGGCTAACATAGATGTTGACCAGGTATTGTGTGAGAGATAGATTACAGATAGGCTAACATAGAGGTAGACCAGGTATTGTGTGAGAGATAGATTACATATAGGCTAACATAGATGTAGACCAGGTATTGTGTGAGAGAGAGATTACAGATAGGCTAACATAGATGTAGACCAGGTATTGTGTGAGAGAGAGATTACAGATAGGCTAACATAGATGTAGACCAGGTATTGTATGAGAGAGAGAGATTACAGATAGGCTAACATAGATGTAGACCAGGTATTGTGTGAGAGATAGATTACATATAGGCTAACATAGATGTAGACCAGGTATTGTATGAGAGAGAGAGATTACAGATAGGCTAACATAGATGTAGACCAGGTATTGTGTGAGAGAGAGATTACAGATAGGCTACAATAGATGTAGACCAGGTATTGTATGAGAGATAGATTACATATAGGCTAACATAGATGTAGACCAGGTATTGTGTGAGAGATAGATTACATATAGGCTAACATAGAGGTAGACCAGGTATTGTATGAGAGAGATAGATTACATATAGGCTAACATAGATGTAGACCAGGTATTGTATGAGAGAGATAGATTACAGATAGGCTAACATAGATGTAGACCAGGTATTGTATGAGAGAGAGAGATTACAGATAGGCTACAATAGATGTAGACCAGGTATTGTATGAGAGATAGATTACATATAGGCTAACATAGATGTAGACCAGGTATTGTGTGAGAGATAGATTACATATAGGCTAACATAGAGGTAGACCAGGTATTGTATGAGAGAGATAGATTACATATAGGCTAACATAGATGTAGACCAGGTATTGTATGAGAGAGATAGATTACATATAGGCTAACATAGATGTAGACCAGGTATTGTGTGAGAGATAGATTACATATAGGCTAACATAGAGGTAGACCAGGTATTGTATGAGAGATAGATTACATATAGGCTAACATAGATGTAGACCAGGTATTGTATGAGAGAGATAGATTACATATAGGCTAACATAGATGTAGACCAGGTATTGTATGAGAGAGATAGATTACATATAGGCTAACATAGATGTAGACCAGGTATTGTCTAACAAGGCTACTGCCTATATTAACTAGGCCTAAATACACTATATGTAATACCTTATGCAACACCGCATCACTCCTGGATGGCAACTACAATTTGCCATAAAGACATATGGTATTTAATCTTTAATTAAATCTAACACTGTAGATGCTCTCCGAATTCCTAACAGAGGTTCAGAAACACGTCAACTCAAGTCAACTTTCTTGTCTACACTAACTGTAAACAAGTCATGTTTTTGTCAAAGAGCCTTGGAGTGTTCTAGTGAAGTTCTTTGATGTCAATACATCAGATGGTTCCAGGGGCAGACTATCCATTTCAGAATTATTCTTTCCCCTTTGTTTAATCAATGCAAAAGTCTTCTCCCTTGTTTCGACAATCAAAACAAGCTAGCGAGTTCCTGCATTCTCCCAATCGGGTCACAATAACAAGCCCACAATTTTCTGTCTTGTGGGGAATTTTCAAAGACAACTGTCCTGTTTGATCTCACCGAATCCCCGTAGTAAACAACTTGTAGTTGCGAATACAGCCTGTCGCTGTTATTTTTATCATCTGAGTGTTAAATTACTGTGATTTCACGACACTGTGTTTAATTTGTTTGTATGTCGACCGCAGTATAGGGTACCCACCAACCGCGGCTAGCTGGTTAGGTAATGATGGAGCAGACAATGTTTAGGGCACCTTTTCTAGCCCCTTCCTTATGCTACGGAGGTGAGCAGTGCTTTCCTATAGAGGGTTGCTCAATCAATCAGGGGGCTGTCGAATCCCACTGCTGCTCCGGTAAGTAGAAGACGACCATATGGCCTGAGCCGCCTGTGTGTAGGTCTGCGACGACTACGACTGCCAGCGTACCCACGCTTGCCGCTCGCCCTTCGCCACAGGGCTTGAAGGTGATATATGAATTTGGATGACTTGCGCGATAAATTGGATTAAAGTGAGGAAGAGTTGAGCAATTCGTCGACCTCACTCTCTCGCCTGAGTCCATTTGAGTCCATTAGAAAGACAAGTCAAGACGAATGGAGACGAATACAGGTGCAGCCGATGACCAAAGCGCTCTACGTGCCTTGCCGTGCTCATTGCGTTCCACAACGCTTTGCAGGTAAACGCCGTCTTGTCCGTTGAATCATCAATGACTTCTTCCGCGCAGTCTGCCGAATCCTGTCTTCACATGTTGGGTAGACATACCCTAGTTCACCTATTGGTTTGACACCAAATCGGTTACACACGCCTGGTTTAGCCAGCCGGTCATAGCTGTTGCTAGGGGGTGGAGGTGGCAGCTGCTGTCGCGTGCTGACAGCTACTAGGAGCCACATGCGTGATCTGGATTTAAGGCTTGGACCAGTGGGGAATGGGCCCTGAAAAGGGCATGACAGTCATTCTTACCAAAGATACTACCAATGCCTCACACCCCAGACTCCCCAAACTACAAATATTTATTAATTAGTGCCTTCCTCTTATTCGATTGCCTTCAACCTTACTCTCCAGTATGGTTTTTATACGAGTGTTATGTATTTTAACGTGGCTGAAATATTTCACTTACTAATCTTACCAATAATAACAATATAAAATATATTTATATGTGTCTCCTCTTCTGTGCTATGTGTTGTAGATACATTTTTTTTTTTTTTCCGCGTTTCCATCCTGTTTCAGGATATTGCGGTCAACACCAGCATCTTTCAGCTGTATGTTGATTCCTAGGCTAGATTACGCTCATCAGCACGCCACGACTTTCTGAGCGACCGGCTCCATACTCTCATAAGTCACTTTTGCGATTCGAACCACTGCTAATTCTCGTCGCATCACGTGACGAGAGTATTTGGAGTTAGCGGAGAAAGCTGCTAACCCCTCGGCCACGGAGCCGGTGTTGTAGATACATAGGATGGGTAATTGTGAAAGATATAAGCTAAGACATACACAGACTGCCAGGTATGTGGAATATATTCTTGTTCTTCTACTGCCGCTTTTAATCTCCCAATCACTAAGTAGAGTATAGGCTCGTGCGGAATATATATATATATATATATATATATATATATATATATATATATATATATATATATATATATATATATATATATATATATATATATATATATATACTAGCTGACCCGGCCCGGCTTCGCTCAGTCCCTGGTGGGGAGCATCTCATTTAATTCATATAAGTAGTCATATAAGTTCTCGTTCCCGTTACCGACTGTCTGTCTGTCTGTCTGTCTGTCTATATGTCTGTCTGTCTGTCTGTCTGTCTGATCCGGCCCGGCTTCGCCCAGCCCCTGATGGCGAGCATCTCATTTAATTCATATAAGTAGTCATATAAGTTCCCGTTCCCGACTGTCTGTCTGTCTGTCTGTCTGTCCGTCCCTCCCTCTCTGTCTGTCTGTCTGCCTGTCTGTCTAATCATTTATTGGTTGCAGTTAGAACAACCTTAGATAAACGAAGATCAACTTACAAAAAGCATTAGAAAGAGCACTTGAAAGATCTTTACATCTTCCCCAACAATTAACTTGGGTAAATGGAGCGGCGGCAGCAGCATCAGCAGAAGAAGGAAAAGGAGGAGTAGACAACTGCAGCGAAAAGGTGGGTCTGTCTATCTATCTGACCCGGCGTGGCTTCACCCAGCTCCTGGCGGGTAGCGTCTCATTAAATTCATACAACAAAAAAAGTAACTTAAAAGAATGTCCTTCCACACACCATCCATTATTTTTAATGAAAACTCTTTCTAATCACCTGCATGACTACAGTAACTTCTTAAGCATAAAAAGATGAGTTACAATGTTATGCATTGTGCATTATTTTTATGAAAACTGTGAAAATGCCTTAAAGATTGTATCATTATTTATTATAACTCATATGCCGGTATATAACTATAGACACAGAGTTTATAAATCTTTGAAAACGATGCCACAATATGACTATAAGTTATACAGAAAAGTTATTCCCCTTGAAATAACTTTTACAGAGTTAGGTCCCCTGAGATATATGAAATTATAATGAAAAATAAAAATTAAATAATATTGGGTAAGCAGCCAATTTCACACTAAAAAAATATGACAGTGGGCTGTGCTGGAATGAAAGGAAGGCGTGTAGAAAATTTCATCTCAATCGGATGGGCCGTTCGCGAGCGCATAAAGGACATAGGGACATACAGACAGACAGACAGACGGAGATCGCCTTTTATATATAAGATATATATATATATATATATATATATATATATATATATATATATATATATATATATATATATATAAATGTTTTGCATATCCTTTACAGGACATCGCTGTCAACATCAGCATCTTTCAGCTGTATGTTGATTTCTTGGCAAGATTACGCTCAGTAGTTTGCCATTGCTTTCTGAGCGGCCGGCTCATTATCCCGCAAGTCACGAGCGCGGGTCGAACCGCTTCCAATTCTCGCCTCGCTGCGAGACCCTGCGTGGATAAACGGGATTACGGAGAAAGTGGTGTAACCCCTCAGCCAGAGAGACCGTCATATATATATATATATATATATATATATATATATATATATATATATATATATATATATATATATATATATATATATATATAAAGGCAACATGGTGTGGGCTTTGCAGTGAAGAATTCGCTACTGGGAATGATTGATATCCCAGCTGGAGGTAATGAAAGATTATTATCACTGCGCTTGGCAACCTCTTGGGGATTGGCCACCATTCTCACTGCATATGCACCGACACTCGCTTCCTCTGATGATGTGAAGGATACGTTCTATAAGCAGCTAGACTCTGCGATCAAGGCAGTTCCAAAATCCGACTACATTTACATGCTCGGTGATTTCAATGCTCGTGTGGGCAAGGACTCGAGTTCATGGCCAGTGTGCCTTGGAAAATACAACATCGGTCACATGAATGATAATGGGCAAAGGCTGCTAGAGCATTGCACCAGAAATGACCTATGTATTACAAAATCCTTTTTTAAAACAAAAGAGATGCATAAGGTCACATGGAAACATCCAAGATCCAGCCATTGGCATCAGCTGGTCTTCATTATCACACGGAGACAACATCCGAACCATACATCATTAACTCGAAGTTACCACAGCGCTGACTGTGATACAGATCATTCTTTGGTTGTTGCAAGGGTTAGACTGAGACCAAAGAGAATCTACACAGCTAAACACAAGTCTAGCCCCAGGATTAATATTACTAACACTCGCGATCCTGGAAAGTGCTTTGAATTTCAACAGCAACTTGAAGACGCTTTCAATGATACATCAGAAAATTGTATAGTAAATGATAAATGGAGTAAACTTAAGGAAACTATTTATAAAACAACGGTAGGGGTTTACGGAACTGTGGATAAGAGGCAGGACTGGTTTGCGGCAAACAGCCAGATACTGCAGCCCTTGATTGATAAAAAGAAGATAGCTCTCTTAAGAAACAAGGAAAGACCAACGCGTAACACTCTGAGTAGAGCTGAAGCAAGCGAGGAAGGATGTACAAAAGGCTGCCTGGCAGTGTGCGAATGACTATTGGATCAAGTTATGTGAGTCCATTCAAATCGCAAGTGATACGGGAAACATCAGAAGCATGTATGAAGGGATAAAGAAAGCCTGTAGTCCAATGATCAAAAGAAGTGCACCGCTGAAAACCTTGACTGGAGAAATCATCACTGATAAGAAACAGCAGATGGATAGATGGGTCGAGCACTATTTAGAGCTTTACTCAAGTGAGACCAAGCTAGCGGATGATGCCCTCAACGCCATAGAGGCCCTGCCAACTCTTGACCACCTGGACACACTTCCCACTATAACAGAAGTTAAGTGTGCTATAAATGAGCTTGCATCTGGCAAGGCTCCAGGTAAGGATGGGATTCCAATAGAGGTAATCAGGAGTGGGCAAGACACACTCGCTCTACAGATCCACCAGCTAATAGAGCTATGCTGGCGAGAAGGACAAGTCCCACAAGATTTCAAAGATTCAAACATCATAACACTGTACAAGAACAAGGGCGATAGGAGCGACTGTAACAACTATAGGGGTATCTCACTTCTGTGTATTGTTGGGAAAGTATTTGCCAGAATTGTCCTGCACAGACTTCAAGTCCTGGGAGATCAAGTCTACCCCGAATCACAGTGCGGCTTCCGTCAGAACCGGTCTACCATTGATATGATATTCTCATTGCGACAGATGCAAGAAAAATGCCGGGAACAAAATCAGCCACTGTTTATTGCCTTCATCGATCTCACAAAGGCATTCGATTTGGTCAGTCGTGAGGGTCTGTTCAAAGCACTAAAGAAGATTGGCTGCCCACCAACTCTTCTGTCCATTGTGGAATCGTTCCACACAGGCATGAAGGGTATAATCAAGTTTGATGGCTCAACTTCAGAAGAGTTTGAAATCAAGAGTGGAGTTAAGCAAGGTTGTGTACTAATCCCCACCCTCTTTGGGATATACTTTTCACTTCTACTGAAATATGCCTTTCGTGATCAGGATGACGGTATATACATTCACTCACGCTCAGATGGTGGCCTCTATAATGCTCAGAGATTGAAGACCAAGACCAAAATTAGCAGGGTACTAATCAGAGAGTTGCTTTTTGCGGATGATGCTGCGAATACGACCCACTCTGAGGAAGAATTACATCTACTATCTGCATTCTCCAATGCTTGTTCTAAATTTGGTTTAACAATTAACAAAAAGAAGACACAGATTATGTCACAAGGTGCACATGGTGTACCATCAATCTTTATTGACGACGCCGAACTGGAGATAGTAGACCATTTTACATATCTAGGATCAGAGGTAAATAGCAAATTATCCCTCGATCAGGAAATCAACATCAGGATTGGCAAGGCAGCAACAACAATTAACATGTTAGCAAAAAGAGTCTGGGAGAACAGGAAGCTTACTGCCAAAACAAAAGTCCTCGTCTACCAAGCCTGTGTCCTCAGTACTCTCCTTTATGGCAGTGAAACCTGGACAACTTACTCACGCCAAGAGAAACGTTTAAACAGCTTTCATATGCGGTGTCTGCGAAGAATACTTGATATTAAGTGGCAAGACAAAATCACAAATACTGAAGTATTGGAAAGATCAGGTTGTGTGACGGTGTATTCCATGCTCAGTCTTCGTAGACTTAGATGGATAGGACACGTTAGGAGGATGGATGATGGTAGAATACCAAAGGACATCTTTTTTGGTGAATTACAGATGGGTAGGAGATCTCAGGGTCGGCCTCTACTACGATACAAAGATGTGTGTAAGCGGGACATGATTGATACAGGCATTGATAATGCACATTGGGAGCACGTCGCCGCTGAACGTGTTGCATGGAGGGCAACTATCAGAAATGGAATAAAGACAAAGGAGAAAATGATTGCAGATAAAGCACACACAGAGCATGAGAGACGTAAGATGGTGCAAAATGGTGGAAATGACCATGTTTTCACATGCACCTACTGTGGGCAAACATTTGCAGCAAGAATTGGCCTTACCAGCCACACTCGCCACCGCCATGGATCGTAGTTATTAAGCCTTTTTGAAGCACAATGTACCAAACTATCGTCTGTCAAGACGGAAAGGTGACAATGATGATACACACACACACACACACACACACACACACACACACACACACACACACACACACACATATATATATATATATATATATATATATATATATATATATATATATATATATATATATATATATATATATATATATATACATGTAAATTAGCTAAGACATAGGTTGGGCTTTTAAAGAAAGGCAGATGACATATAAGCTAACAAATACATACACAGGATACTGTGTGAAAGATAGCTAGATAACAGCCAACATATACACAACTTTGGATTTGCATGAATGATAGATTAGATACAAGCTAACACAGATATTGACTGCAGGTTGTAATGGTAAAATCAAATGTCTGCTTCCATCTCTCATTTACTCCAGCTATTAGCTCTGTTCTTTCAATCAGGAATTCTTGAACGGCAGTTTTATGTAATGCCATTAGCTGGTTTCCGCTTATTTTGCGTCTTAACCTACCGTGTGTTCTCTTGGGTTGGTCTGTCCTGTCTGTCCAGCATCATCTGTATGTTTTACCAAATCGTCTGTGAATCAACTGCAATTTGAGCTCGGATTTCAATTAAGAGTCTTGAGACAAAGGCATTTTCTTCAGTGAACACATTGCTAATGAAAAGATACGAAAATGTAGACAAAGTAGGTGAGGGTTTAAAATGTGCAGCCTAGATTAATAAACAGAATCTCTTTGTGAAAATTATACAGTAAAATATAAACCCTACACAATAAAGTGCTGGTCAGTATTTGTGGAAATATTGTCTACGTTTCACAGCAGTGGTGACATAGATATGTGTTCACTGACCTGAAAGGATAACAATCCGGGTTCAAACCCGTAGCACTGATAGGTTCATATTTTTCCACACTGGTAACAAGGTTATCAGATATATCAATATATCATTGCATCAGTATAACATTACATCAGTATAACATTACAACAGTATAACATTACACCAGTATAGCATCACATTAATTACATTAATATACCATTACATCAGTATAAAATTACAACAGTATAACATTCCAACAGTATAACATTACATTAGTATAACATTACATCAATATAACACTATATCAGTGTAGTATTACATCAGCATAACATTGCATCAGTTATACCTTACACCAGTTTATCAATATATCATTACATCAGTATAACATTACATCAGTATAGCATTACAACAGTATAACATTACACCAGTATAACATCACATTAATTACATTAATATACCATTACATCAGTATAAAATTACAACAGTATAACATTCCAACAGTATAACATTACATTAGTATAACATTACATCAATATAACACTATATCAGTGTAGTATTACATCAGCATAACATTGCATCAGTTATACCTTACACCAGTTTATCAATATATCATTACATCAGTGTAACATTACATCAGTATAACAGTATATCAGTATTATTTTAAGTCAGTATAACAGTATAACATTACATCGGTATAACATTACTTCAGTATAACATTACACCAGTTTAACAATGTATCATTACATCATTGTAACAGTATATCAATATAACAGTACATCATTATAACTTTACTTAAGTATAGCAGTATAACATTACATCAGTATAACAGCACATCAGTATAACATTACACCAGTATAACGTTACATCAGTAACACATTACATCAGTATAACATTGCATCAGTAAGCCATTATATCAGTATAAAATTACATAAGTATAAAAATACATCAGTATAACATTACATATGTATAGTGTTACCAGAATATTAAATTACATCAGCATAACGACATCAATGTAATATTGCGTCCTTCTAACCACACATATGTATAGAATTACATCATTACAACATTACACTAGTAACTCAATACCCCAGTATAACACTACCTCAATATAACATTACACTAGTATGGTACTACCTAATTGCAACATTACCCCCGTATAACATTACCTCAGTATAATATCATCTCATCCTAAGATTACCTCAGTATAACATTATGTCAGAATAACAGTAGATCAGTATAACATTACGTCAGTATAACATTATATTAGTATGTAATTACCCCAGTATATTATCTCAGTAAAACATTACATCACTATAACATTACATCAATATAACATTACATCAATATAACATTACATCAATATAACATTACATCAGTATAGCATTACTAGATGTTTCTATTCCTGGCAACATTACAGAGAAGTGAGAAAGTCAATAAAATGCTAAAGCAGGAGTTGAATCCATACGACAAGGGCTGAACATTCAAGAAAGTTGGCTACTAACGACGATAAAACAAAGAAAATTAAAATATTTTGATCACTTGAAACGCCATGAAAGTTTGGAGAGAACAGTCATGGAGGGGTATATGCCCGGGAAGAAGGGAAGAGGAAGGCCAAAGAAAAGTGGGTGCAGGATGTGGCAGATGATTTCCAGATGGGTGTATCTGACGTGGGACATCTTGCTTGTGACAGAGAAGTTATCCGGAAGGTTGTTATGGGAGTGAGGTTCTGCAAAGGACATGCTACTGAATGAATGAATGAAAAAAAGCATTTGTAACTTAAATGTTGCGAATTTCACAGCTCACAGTGTCGCCCACACACTCACTCAGTAGGAGGGCGACGGAACCATGTACTACCAGTCCAACATGAGGGTCGCCCTGCGGAAAAAGACCGAGCCATGTGAGAAAACCCGGGTCAATTAGGTCTTTCTGGTGACTGCGGAATCCATCTACGATGAACTGTGGTTTTCGTGGATGACTTTTGTGTTGGTATTCTGGCGGCGGCATTATGCACAGTGTACCTATGCGGGCTGTTGGATTGCCGAGACTCCTATCTATTCCACTTTTCACATTGGACAGTGGGGAGCATTTTGTGTGATATTCACTGGCACAGGAAGAGAGCATAATGGGGACGACCCGATGCCGTGAAGTTGGAACCTCGACTAACTAACTAACTAACTAACTAACTAACTAATTTACTAACTAACTAATTAACTAACTAACTAATTAACTAACTAACTAATTAACTGAATGAATGAAAGTTGGAGTTGAAAAACAGCCACGTTGAATACCTTGCAGTTTGTGAACACTCGAACAGATTCTTAGACACAATACAAGAGAAGGCTGGTCAATCAATGAGCGATGAAAACGACCGCAGACCATTCTTTTATTGGAATGTTCTATTTTTTTTTTTTTAAATGCTAGTGATTACACCGATGGTATTAGGAGACATAACAACTTCATTCCCAGATTCTAACCAAGCAAGATATATGTAATAACCGTACACGCCGTATCAATCTCCAACACACATCCATGAGCACACATTGTACTTACCCTTAAAAAACAAGAGGTTAGTAGGCGCCGTGGCTGAAAGGTTAGCGGTTCGCCTCAGACTCGGAAGATACCGGGGATCGATACCAGCCAAAGGCTAGTAATTGTTTCCAAAAAACCATCGGTATCTAATAATATCACACGTCCTCATGATCTCTTGGCGAACGAGGTCGGAAACCTAGCCCAGGAGATATATAGGCGGTGCCGTTAAAAATCAATTACCCCGGTGGTTTAAAATAGCTACTTTTGTGGTTGGCACTGAATCAATTACTGTCCACGAAACAATGTGATATTTAATAACTTGTAATGATTTGTTTGTTTGTTTGTATGGCCTTTGTCTTGACAAAATTGTACATCATTATGCTTGAAATTATTTGTTATTTACTATTCTTTACATTATGTGTTGTTTGATTTTCTTGAAATTATATGTTGTTTGATATTCTTGAATTTATGTGTTATTTGGTATTCTTGAAATTATATATTATTTAATCTTCTCTAAATTCGACTATTTAATATTTTTGAAATTATGTATTATTAAATATTCTTGAAAAAAATAAATCCCCCCTCCCCCTAGGCAGCCCCGGTCGAATGGCACGATGGTGGTTTGGCTCTTCCTGGAGGGCTCCTGGACATGGCTGGCGGGTGGATCGGGTCGTCTTGTTGTTGCATACACCGAGGATGACAGCGAACGTAGGAGAATGGGCGGCTGACTCATGTGGACAACTTGAGACTGCACTTGAGTTCTCGGCCTATGCCTGCATCGTGTCCCTATGAGGACTGGCCATGACCGGGACCAGCTCCGACGAGGACCCACAAGGAATAACCAACACTTGAGAGGATCACACAAAATATGACAGGCCATGGTAAGGACCCCCAAAATTATAACCTACCTCAGTGAGGACCACAAAAACATAATCAGTCCCCCAGAGGACAACATAAAATATAACCAGCACCTATCACAGCTAATAGACAAAGAAACCAAAATATGAAAGACTGCGGAACCTGGTAGATCCTCCGAAGACCGGTCGTTATCAGGACCATCAGGCAGCACAAGAACCAACCTTTACCGACAACCAGAGCAGAACACCAAAAAAAAAAAAAACCAATACGAATTAGGACTAACAGCCCACAAAAACCATGGACCTCAACTCTAACCAAGGCCGAAGAAGCAAGCTGAACGAGGCCGAATTTGGAATTTTTGTTTTTGAATCAAGTCAAGTCAAGAACCTGTTATAAGTCTGTAATGTCATAGGGCAGCAAATTTTGTAGGCCAGAAAGCAAGGAGGAATATATGGCCCGACTTTCCCTCACTTAGGGAGACGATGAATACAGACGTCGAACCCTAACCCAACAACGCTCTTGACATTATCGGCGCAGCTCTCTATCGAGTAGGTTAACGCGCCAACTGTTCTTGAAATAATGTCTTATTTAACTGATTCACTGCCGAAGGATAATATATCGCCAGATATGACCCCCCTCCCCCCCCCCACATCAGGACAGAAGGACGATACATCGCCATACTAGGATAATCGTGCCATTTATTTTTGCTTGCTTGCTTGTGTTCGCTGGCTATGAAATCCAGCGTGAAAGTCCTGTATGCCGGATGAAGACATCCTGTTGTCCAACATCAGTGTGATGTCATACAGGACCTGAGGTTTGCGTGAGTATCCGTTGTCCCATGTCTGGCTTATTGGTGTGCAGACTGGTGGTTCCTCGCCGTGCAGGCAGACACTCTCCGACTTCGGAGGAATCGGCGATCCTACTGACTTTAGCCAGGACCCAAAAGGGACTCTGTTGCCCAAGACGCTCGACGAGGACGCGTCAATAGGTCTTGGCCAGTACAGAACCTGGCCCTGGTGCCTTGGAAACACCTTTGCGTCCCCCATTTATTTTTGTTTTGGTTTGTAATATCTTTGCAATTGTAATGCTCTGTGAACGAAATTTTACATTGTGATATTTGTTCAATTGATTGTGTAACTGTTTTGTAAAACAAACTGTTTTGTTTGGCACTGAATCAGTTACTACCCACAAAACAATGTGATCTTTAATAACTTGTAATGATTTGTTTGTTTGTTTGTTTGAACATAACTATGAAATTATCGCAAACAGCACTGACAGTGAGATTCCTGACCAAGCGTTTCATCGGCGAGTACTGTCCAACACTAGGTAAGATCTTTCAACATAAGTATTTTGTTGTTACATGTTATAATATTTTGGTTTTCCATTGTATAGTATTTGGTTGCTCAATGTTATGGTATTGTATTGTTTAATGTTGTAGTATGTTTTGTTCCATATTATAGTATCTTATTGTTTCACGTTATTATGTTTTTTTTTTCCGTGTTTTAGTATTTTGTTATTCCATTGTATAGTAATTTATTGTTCCATAATATAGTATTTTGCTATTCCAAGTTGTCGTATTTTGATGTTTAATATTTGTAAGGGGTTCCCTATTATAGTATTTTGTGTTCCATTTTATAGTTATTTGTTAGTCATGTTCTAGTATTTTATTATTCCACTTACTAAACAAGCTGAACAGTGCATAAAAGCTTTTGAATATAAATGTTATAGACGGGTTCTAAGAATAGCTTGGGTAAAGAAAAGAACAAATGCATCCATACTTCAAGAGCTGAATATTGAAGAGGGTTGGCTAATAAAGACGATAAAACAAAGACATTTGATATATTTTGGTCACTTGAAACGTCAAGTTTGAAGAGAACAATAATGGAGGGGTATATGCCTGGGAAGAGAGGAAGAGGAAGGCCAAAGAGAAGATGGGTGCAGGATGTGGCGGATGATCTCCAGATGGGTGTATTGGACGCGGGACATCTTGCTTGTGATCGAGCAGTTTTCCGGAGGGTTGTTATGGGAGCGAGGTTCTGCAAAGGACATGCTACTGAATGAATGAATGAATGAATGAATGAATGAATGAAGGAATTAACGAATTAATGTTATATTCTATTGGTATACTATACTATACTATACTATACTATACTGTAGGATTTTGTGATCCATTGTACAGTAGAGTGTTTTTCCTCATATAATCTCATCTTGTTCCTCTTCTACCTTGCTGTGTCGAGGTGAAGTATAAACAATGGAAAAGTTCCCGCTTATTGGCTTCATGTATCGATATTCCCATAAATTCTGCTATTCTCTCCGTCCATCGTTTACGTGGTCGGTCTCTTCCTCTGCTTCCATCTGGTCTGTACATCATTGCTTGTTGTTGTATACTGTTAGTTGGTAACTTACTTGCATGGCCAAACCGTTTGACTTGCTGCTATTCTAATAAAATCTAGCGCTGTTATAACCCGCACTTTAGTCCCGATTTCTTCATTTCTGATCTTATCTCTCCTTGATGCATTGCGTATTCTTTTCAGGAATCTCATTTCTGTTGTTGTGATTTTCCTTTTCTCTTTTTCTGTCATTGTCCAGGTTTGGCATTGGTAGCGCAGAGTCGATGGGAAGACTGTGTGTGTTTATTTTTTTTTTTTTTTTTAAAGTATCTATTGATACGTGTTTGTTCTTTAGTATTGTTGTCATTTCTCCAATGAGTTGGTTTGCCTTATTGCATCTATTTTCGATCTCGTCTTCTGATTTGCCATTTGACGATATTATACTTCCTAAGTACTTGAAACTCTTTACCTGTTTCAGGGGTTATTCTTTAAGATGAATCTTTGTTTTTGTTTTTGTTTTTTTTAAATAACTTCTTTGGTTATAGTCATTACCTTTGTTTTACTGATGCTAATCTTCATGCGACACTTCACTTTAGACTGTTTATGTGGACTTGTAGTTCTGCTTCTGATTTTATAGTTAGTGCTTAATAGTCCGCAAACAGTAGTTCCTTAATGGTGTAAATTTCCGTTGACTCTTCTTCTGTGTTCTGTTCTTCACGAGGTGTTGTTGCAGCTTCTGTTTGGTTGATTTCTTTACACATGCTGCCTATATAAGTTATGAACAAAGGGTGGGGGAGAGGGAACAGGACACAAGCCTGTTGTACTCCTTATCTTATGGTGAAGGGTTCTGAGTGTCCTCAGTTTATTCTTACCGTGCATTCACTGTTATTATATAAGCTTCCTCTTCTGATGTGTCTCCACCTTGACGTGGTAGAGGGGCTTGCGTGTCTCAATGCCCTCAAAAGCCCTGCTGACGATAGCACTACATGCCGGACAGGCCTTGAGATAGGGACCAGACCAAGAGAGACACAACCTGCTGTTCTGCAGGTAGACTGAGGATAGCAGTCGTAAGGTCAAATCAGGCGCACGAAGCCACTAATTATTGGTCCGGAAACATACTCTAAGGCTCCCAGCTGAGGGATATGGCTGCACGTCTCTAAGCCATAAACCCTTGGATGTGAGAGCCGGGCCGATACGCACCTACTGCAAAACGGAGGTGAGATGCCCATGGTCTGCCCCTGCATTTCCTTGAGGGTTGACCGTGATGTCTTTGACCGTTCTACCTTGACCAGCTGAGATGTGGGCACCACAGCAGTAAGAGTCTAACGTCCTTCGAACCCCGGAAAGCAAACCCGTAAAAACGCCCGCTGAAGTCTGATGTGCTGGCTTAAGGGCGCAAATAAATCAGGCATAAACGTCCGAGAGAAATGTCCTTCGTGCTCGGAACAGCTCTGACTAACTGGTCCTCCGAGTGTCCTTCGCGTCCGGAAAAGCTCTGACTAGCTAGTTTTCCTATTGTCCCTCGTGCTGGGAACAGCTCTAATTATCTAGTCTTCCGAATTTCCTTCGTGTCCGTAACAGCTCTGGCTAGCTAATTTTCCGAATGTCCGTCGTGTCCGGAACAGCTCTAACTATTTTGTTGTCCGGGCACAGCGACTAGCACATTTACGAACTGAAAGCTCGCTGAGTGGATACCATCTGCAGTCCGACCGTCCCTGGTTTGTGCGGGTAGCGAACGAAAGGCCTGATATATTGAAGTGAGGAATTAAAGCAGCCATGAGCAGGACGTGGCGATTCCCTCGGTGAGCCCAGCACCTGAGCGTCATGTGTCGGCTCTGCAACTATGGAAGCCACCCTGGACGGCGGATAATGCCCATGGACTGTCCCTGCCTTACCTTGAGGGTTGATCGTGAAGTATTGGACCGTTCCTATTTGACCAGCTGGGATGTGGACGGCACCACGAAAGTGAGAGTCCCCCAGGAATGCTAACCTGGTCAAAAAAGCACGCAAAAGTCGGATGTGTTGGCATAAGGGTCTAGGCCCAAGGGTGCATAACAATACACCGCAAATACATCTGGGGAAAAAACACCCCGGATGAACACAGAAGAAGAATATAAACTTCTACATAAGTTTGTTAGATGAGTACTCATTCCATATCATTTAAAGATTTCCCACAGCTTGTTCCTGTCCGCTCTATAAAATGCCTTTTTTTGGTCGACAAAAGCTAAGCAGAGTATTTCTTTAAAATTAATTGATTTATCTATCATTCATCTAAAACCAAACGCTAGCATTTGTATATCCTTTGTTTTTTTCTAAATCAATGTTGTGTTTCGTTTAGCTGGGGTTCTATTGTAATTCGTAATATTTTTTCGAGAATTTTGCAAAATGTGTTTCCAGTATCATTCAAAAGGGAAATGCCTCTGTATTTTGTGCAGTCTCTTTTACTGATTTTTTTCTCTCCCAAACTTGGATTATTATGACGCTCCCCTAGTCTTGCTGTGGCTGTTATTCTACCCAAGCATGGTTAAACTGTAGCCATTCTGTTCCTACTTCTCTTGCAGATTTAGTTAGTTAATATGGTATTTCGTCTTGTCCAGGTAATTTAATCAATTAGACTAATCTTATGGCTTCTCTGATTTCTTCCTTTAGTATGTCTGGTTCTAATTCTTCAATGGCATCCGTGCAGATTTCTTAGACTCCTGTAGTGTCAGCTAGAATGTTGATACACTGTTATATAATGTTCCAAGTACTACCTCCATCTTTTTAGGATTTGTTGTTGTTTACTTATTGGTTCTCCATTTTCACTGTTAATTATTTTAGCTGGATCAATAGGTCCTGATCTGGTTCTCATTGTACTAATCTTTTTGTAGAATTTTCATAATGGATGTTACACTGGGGCAGTACCCTACAGTAGATTTTCTCAGTATCATGCAAGTCTTCGAAATGCCACCCTTGCATGAGTTTTTCTATACAAATGTCGCCCCCTTGCGGTGCGGCCTGATGCGGCCACCTCTCTGTATTATAGCACGGCAGGGCCTTGCATTGGGGTATTTTTGTCTATTATTCACGTAACCTGCACATTAACAAAAATTTTGTCTATGTCTAATTGCAGAGAGCATATACAGATACATGTACACACCTGCCGATGATGAGGATATCAGACTGGACATTCTTGATACGGCCGGACAGGTAAGGTCACCAGGTTTGTCAACTGTCACGTGATGTGAATATCTGAACTTTTCCTCTCTCAGGTTCTACTACCCATTGCCTTATCCACGTGTGTTACTGACTAATCTTCTAAACATTGATTGATTGTTTGCATATCCTTTACAGGACATCGCTGTCAACATCAGCATCTTGCAGCTGATTGTTGATTTCTTGGCAAGATTACGCTCAGTAGTTTGCCATTGCTTTCTGAGCGGCCGGCTCACATACCCCGTAAGTTACCGACGTGATTCGAACCACTACTGATTCTCACCGTCGTCACGTTACTTACGAGAGTATACGAGATTACGGAGAAAAGTCGCTAACCTCTAGGCCAGGAAGCCGGCTCTTCTAACCAACTCAACATAAATTGTACAGCGAATACAACCAAATACATTTAATATTTCTAAAATATCAAGCATTTCTTTTACATGCATTGAAAATTCAATAAAATGGCAAATGAAAGACAGCATGCACTCCCAAACTCTGCTATAAGTGTCAAACACGGATCAGGTCTAAATGTCAAGAGAAGGAAACAGCATGACATGGAAGAAATACTTGTACAGAACTACCAATTTTATTATAAGAAACGGAATCGGGAAATTAATACATTAGAAACGTCATAGGCATCACTCCTGGCATTAAAAGTGTAGAGAGACAACAAATACAGAGCACGAACATCTGGGTATAAAGCCCAGTTAGCTACCGCGTTGTATCTGCAGTCGAAGAAGCTTTAGACATAATTCAATTCACTCTGGGCATGGCATGTGGCTCAAGGAAGATATCTCCACCTGTCATCTCAGTTAAATATGACCAATAAGGGCCGACAGAGAAACACTCACACACTGCTATGTGGAATACTCGTTGAGTTCTCTATCGCACCAATCTACATCCAGAAAACTGGACTTTTTGGTGGGGATTACGAAATACAATAAAAGAAGACGAAAAAGAAGACGAATATACCGAAAGAAGAGATAGTTGAGGAAGAAGAAGAAACAGAAACAGAAGAAGAAGAAGAAGAAGAAGAAGAAGAAGAAGAAGAAGAAGAAGAAGAAGAAGAAGGAGAAGAAGAAGAAGAAGAAGAAGAAGAAGAAGAAGAAGAAGAAGAAGGAGGAGGAGGAGGAGGAGGAGGAGGAGAAGGAGAAGGAGGAAAATGAGAAGGAGAAGGAGGAAAAGGAGAAGGAAAAGGGGGAGGAGGAAAAAGAGAAGGAGGAAGAGAAGGAGAAGAATGCTACTCTACCTTACTTCCTCATGCACCTCTAGTTTGGTGTTTCACCGGCTCCGGTAACAGCCGCTTGTTGTTGATGATATAATGAGTTGAACAAGTGAATATGTCCATACGTGACTGTGAACAATGAACAAACGCACAGACTGCTTGTATAGAGCAGACCTTCTTCAACTCCTGTCAGTTGATTATAGCTATCCCCCACTGTCTATCCGTGTCTGTCTCTATTTATCTCCCCATGACTTTCCTTGTGTCTTTGTTTGTCTCTCTATTTGACTCTCTGTAACTTACCTCTCAACTCTTTCTCCGCTTCTTTTCCTCCATCTATATTGGTCAGTTTCTTTGACTTCCTTATCTGTTTTCATCTGTTTCTGTCTGTCTCATTAAAACTATGTCTCTCTCTGTTTGTCTCTCTGTCTGCTTGTATCGCTGTCTCTGTTTTGTTTTATTGCATCTCTCTCTCTCTCTCTCTCTCTCTCTCTCTCTCTCTCTCTCTCTCTCTCTCTTTCTCTCTTTTTTTTTTTCTCTCTCGCTCTGTTTGTCTCTCTGTCTGCTTTTATCGCTGTCTCTGTTTTGTTTTTATTGCATCTCTCTCCTCTCTCTCTCTCTCTCTCTCTCTCTCTCTCTCTCTCTCTCTCTCTCTCTCTTTCTCTCTCTCTCTGTAACGCATTCGGTATCTCCCTCACCTACTAACTTACCCATACATCATCTTATTAGTCCACCGGTTCTGACACTTGGCCACCACTTATTCATTCACTATCCTGTTAGACGAATGGTATGTTCATTTGCCCACAATGTTGTAAATTGACTCTGTTCATATTCTCATTTTCAGCTATCAGCAGAATGGAAGGAAAGCTATGCGCTCTGGGGCGACTGTTTCATTTTCGTGTATTCAATAACTGATTACACTAGCTTTGATGAAATTCATCGTCTCCGACGCTTGGTAGAATCCACCAAGAGATCTTCTTCGCTGTGCTGTGCTGTAGTTGGAAACAAGAATGATCTTGTTTACGATCGCCAAGTAACGGTGTCTCAAGGACAGGACCTGGCAACTGACATTGGCTGTCGATTCTACGAGTTGTCTGCCTGTGACTGGAACCAGTATTCGCAGATCTATAATTTGTTTACAGAGCTTCCCGCCTCCTGGAGACGGTCAAGGACTCTGAGAGATGGACGTCAGAGAAAGTCAAGTTCCGGTACCAAGTTCAAACAGGCCATTCAAAAAGTTATTTCAGGTAAAAGCCCGCACCCGAAACGAACCTCAAACAATGTGTATTCGTAGTACCCAACACAGACTATGTTGGTGATTTCAGACTGTTCGATCGTTGCTAGAAATGTGAAGTACAGATCTAGAAATAGGTGGACAAATATGTAGGCTGTCTTCGTACATAGTACTATGTGTGCATCTAATCGTCACCGCGTTCTTCCCGGATTGAAATACTCAGTCTTCTGGCTTTGCTGAAGATTCTTACAGAATACTATTGTTGATTAAGAAGTGACTGAAGCTCAAGGAGATTCCATTATTGTTGTGAACATAGAAATTCAAACAGTTGACACACGGTGTCAGAGAAATCACCAAAGTTCAGACAATCACGTAATGTGTGTTCTTGTAATTTATGTGTTTGTACTGCAGTTTGGAACACCATGATGCAACGTGTGTTTTTGTGTTTCTCAGTTGATATTGTTATGTCAGACGTAATCATAAATTGTGTGTTCTTATCATTTTTGTGTTGATCCTGTAAAATCAGAGCCAGTCACGCAATATGTGATTTATTTATGCTAAAACTTCACACGCACTCATGTAATGTGTGGTGTTTTTTTTTTTTTTATTCGTATATTGTTGTGTAAGTTCAGACACGTTTATTTCTTCCAATGTGTGTTTGTATGAAAGTGAATATAATAATTGTTATGTTGCTACCCTATTGACACATACACTCTATAATAAGTGTTGTTATTAATGAAATGAGGACACAATCATGTAGTAAGTACTGTTATGAAAGTGGCAAGTCAATACTTGTATACTGTGTGGCACTGGGACGAAGAGTGGAAGCCAGGTTGTCCTGCTCGGATAACTACAACAACTTGGTGTATGTGCTGATATATGTGAGGACAAACATTGATTTAACATGTCCTTGTGTAGTTGGCGTAGTGCATATGCATGTTCACAACCGAGACATATGTATTGATGACAGTACGCATTTAATCATGTCATATTTAAACTTATGTTGAAATAAATACCCGTACAATCGCGCTGTACTTATTGCTGTGTGGCTAATGTAAACAGGTATACAGTTATGTATTGTATGAGACTGAGTGCCTCATTTGGTACTTATGCAATTATATAACTGACACACACGTCATGGTGTGTGTGTGTGTGTGTGTGTGTTTCATTATGCAAGTAGTAAACATATCTTGATGTATATACATGTACACTCCCGTCATGTATCTTCTTTTGTCCGTGTGTGGATGGAGGTACATATATAATGATGTCCTGTGCAAATGTAATACGTGTTCCATTAGGTCATGTGCGTGTTTTCATGATTAATGTAAATACACTTACAGTAATATAATGTGAATGCCTGTCTTTTTGTGCTGCAAATGCAAGCACATACAATCAATCATTTAACAAATACAAACACATACAATCGTTTAATTGTGTAACTCAGGCTAGGAGCCGACTACGAGCGGCCTTCACAGAGAGGCCGATTATGGAGTAGCCTCTAAAACCACCAGCCGTCAATATTTTGAATAAACGGCCTTGGATCACCACTTGCGGTGATAACTGAGTTGAGCAAGTTAGTTGGTGAGGCAGCTATCTAAACAAAATACCCCCAAACGCCGTGAAAAATTATGCCCAGCTTCATTTATAAGAAAACTGTCAAAATTATCTTCAAGACCAGGTTGGCAAGGACCTCCATGAAGAGAATCACGAAAAGATGGTGTGTTAGAGGTGTTTGTTAATACAGGTGTGGATCTGTTGAGTGTTCGATATGTGTGTAACGAATCGCACCAAGTTCTGTATTTTCATCTTCGCCGTGTAGAGGATAGTGTGCTGAAGTGGTCACATCTTCTAGATACTACACTTCCACCGCCTGCAGCAGTCAGGGTTCTGCCACCTGTCCCTGTGCTCCAATCTGGTACTAGCAAGTCTTTAGAGGGCTCCACTTCATGAGAAACCTTAATAGCCCGGGCACTGTCTCCATCTATTGAGCTGAAAGTAGGTTGCCAGTCTTCAGAGGTGTCCACATAGGGAGTAGAAAAGGTCGCTTGCTTGCCGAATAAAAACTGGACATCTAATCTCTGAAATGTTGATGATTCGTGTTCCCGATTTACAATTTCATTCATCTGTTTACTGTCCCATCCAGATAATTTCTTCTTGTTGTTTATCTCCATGGTATTCTTGATCAGAAAACATAATTATATTAGAAAACATAAGTAATTCAAAAGGTTTTACATCATATCTTAAAGTAGCAACTAACAAACACTACAATGGGAATGTGAGATGATATTTAACATAACGCCAATGAATGATTATTTGAAACAATTTTTTTTTCTAAAGCTATTAGTTCTTAAATAAACACTTTAATCAGTTGTAAAAACTCACAATTGCGTTATTATTATGGATCTTAAGACCTTTGGTATGTTGATAAGTCTTTGGTACTTATCTCAATATGGTGTCTGTAACATTATGTTAGCTCCCCCCCCCCCCCCCCACAAATCACTCACTCACTCACTCACTCACTCATTCACTCTCACACACACATATAAGTTTATGCAACACTACTTTAAAGTGGTTGAACTGCCAATAGAGAAGCTGCATATTATAAAATATAACAGATCTCCAAACGCACCACTGCTCTCTTGAATCGCACGCATATTCGCGAATAAATGTTACAGTCACGAAACAGAAATCAGTAACAGTGGATTTAGTAATAGATGAGACGTCTAGGGTTCATATCACAGAGAAATAATGAATGACAATAATATATCATCTTACGTGGACATAGCCGTTCGAGCACAACGTTTTTCTTCTATATACTATTTAGAACCATACGGATTCTCTTACGTCGTTTTGACGTTTATATTTCACACTTTATTTATCAATCAAAATGTAATATGTAAAGCTTCTATTGGTCATTTTATTCTCAACCTATTTCAGTCCCTTATGATCGAAGTGCAGTAAGAACACAAGAAGGAATATCAGATATGTTCACAGTCAATACAAGAGTGAGACAGGGATGTGTGCTCTCTCTTCTGCTATTTAATATCTACATGGACAGAATATCCAAAGAAGCAAGTCTTGACAGAACAGATTCAGAAAATTTAGAACTATTTACTCCAGATGAAACAACTGATCCTCAGGATATAAATGAACTTTTATTTGCAGACGATCAGTGCCTGTTTTACAGTGATGAGGGCAATCTACAAAATCATATTACTAATCTGAGTTCAACCTGCAGCAGATACAATATGAGTATAAACACAGCCAAAACCGAAGTAATGCGAGTTAGCAGAACGCCGGGCCCACTAAGTATACAGATAAATAACACACCTCTGAAACAAGTTAAAGAATTCAAATACCTTGGAATATGATCACAGAAGATGGTAGATTGGACAGAGAAATTGAAATCAGATGTCAAAAAGCTAGTGCACTTACATATCAACTATTACCCTTACTGAAACATCCAAATATACACATGTCCGCAAAGCGACAGATAATAAACAGCATATTCACACCAACCCTATACTACCAATGTCAGACTTGGAC
Source organism: Cepaea hortensis (assembly GCA_963921405.1). Lineage (NCBI taxonomy): Eukaryota > Metazoa > Mollusca > Gastropoda > Stylommatophora > Helicidae > Cepaea > Cepaea hortensis. The sequence continues at coordinate 41,756,174 of OY992886.1, forward strand.
TTTATCCAAATCATACTCTCGCAAAATCTACATCTGCGAGATGAGATGCCTGAGGAGAGCTGCCAACTTAATAATCCGAGACCGAGTAAGAAATGCTTTTATCAGACAGACAGTGGGATCAACACCTTGTGCCACATTTATTGAAAGACAGAAGATCAAGTGGTTTGGCCATGTCGTTAGAATGCAACACCAGCAACTACCATCACTGGCCTTACATCAAAGATCATCTGCGACGAGACCAAGAGGACGTCCAAGAAGAACATGAATTGTCAACATCAAAGACAATCACACGGAATGACACTATCCACTGCTGCGCACCGGGTGATGGGGCTCAAATTATTCCTCCCCAAGACGCTTGACGGCTGAATTGGAAGATGATGATGGTGATGATGATGATGACACTTTATTCTGCCTTACTCTACGTTAACATCATCTGTCGTCGAGGAGGCTACGGTCAGCGTGCCAATGATGGTAGCTCCAAAATTTTTTTTTTTTCAAATTCGGCCATTCGTGTTGGGCCTGTTGATTAAACATTGATACAATACAATACCCGAAGAGAACGTGTTATAGCGGTGTCGTCATGCTGCAAGCATGTGTCGTAAGGCATTGCACATGTTGACAATCTATCTTCATTATCTCCACCACGTGGGGGGGGGGGGGGTCTGTTATGGTCACAAAATTGCCCAATCTTAGTGCGTCTTTTAACAAAAAGAAGAACTCATAGAAACAATGGTCCAAGGAGTCTAAAATGCGCGCGAGTCATTGGGCGGTATGAAACCCAAAGGCGCAGTGAAAGCGAGTGTCGTCTCCGGGCGACCCAGGTGGAATCCTCACTCCTAAGAGAGATCTGCGGAGGGTGGCGCACTACCAGCACGTTCCGTCTGCATCGGCAGTGGGGCGGAGCAAGAGCGTGCACGCTGGGACCTGACAGATGGTGAACTATGCCTGAGGAGATCGAAGCCAGAGGAAACTGATGGAGGTTCGCAGCTAATCTGACGTACAAATAGATCATCAAACTTGGGTTTAGAGGCGAAAGACTAATCGAACCATCTAGTAAATGGAGGTGAGATGCTAAGCCTGCTACATGCTTGGTGCAGATACTTGTTCGAAGGCTCTCCAACGAGGGATAAGAGGGATCCCCGGATGAGAGAGCCTGGCCGTTACTCGCTCTTTGCTGCATGGAGGTAAGGTGCTGAGCCGGCAGCACATGTAGCCTACCTCGTGAGCGTTACTAAAGGTGGAAAAGCGTCCGGCCCGGGAAGGTTAACCCGGTCAACAAATGCCCGTAGAAGTCGGATGTGTCGGCCTAACGGCGCAAGAACGCAGCTCTGCTGTAAACAGGCACAACGCAGTCACATCCGGAAAAAAAATCCGGATGAACGCAGAAGAAGAAGAAGGAAAAGCGTCCCATTTGCACGTAGTGGTTACTATACAAGTCTGTACTAGAGCTCACTGAGTGAGCGTAGACAAAGGTGGGAAAACATCTCACTAACACGAAATGGAACGCTCGGCTGGCGATTCCATTACGTGGAAGTCCGAAGTGAAAAACTGCAGAGTGGATGTAGGCTGCAGACTAATAATCTGCTGTGAGATTTCGTATTACCTAGTCAAGTTTCCAAAAAATTGTCCCTTTTGACGGCTCAGTAATCCAACATAAAAACCAATATTGTGGCGACGTCATTTCAATGCCATGCTCTATTATTCTGCGTTTCGTAGCTATCTAGTCAATGCAGGAGATCTTTGATTGGAAGCCTGCCTATTCATCCCTTGTTTGTGCTGGATTACCATTTCGGCTAGCAGCTTTCCCACCCTACAGTATTTTGGTGGCTTTTCAAATTTCTTCTTTAAATTGTCTCTCACAATTGATATCCAGCTTCACACCTGCAGGTTAAATATCTTGGATGTCTTTTTGAGACTGGTATTTTCAGAAGGCTTTCAAAGTATTCGTATTTAACTCATGTGTTCCGGTGATCTTGTCCATTACTATTTATGATCAGTGCACTTGGTTGATTATAATTCCCTGCAAGTTTCCTTGTGGCGCTGCTAAAGTGTCCGCGGTTTCCTTTTGCTGTTGCTACTTCTTCCTCTTCTGCTAGGTCATCTAAATATTGTCTTTTGTCCGTCCGTTATAGGCTTGCGAATTTGTTTATTTGTTGCAGTGTAATTTTTCATTGCTCTGACTTTAACAACTCTGTTTCTGCTGTTGTTAAAATCTGGTTTCCCATCCCTTCTTCAACATAATAATTAGACGATTTATTGCCTGGCATATTTCGCTGCATCTCGTCAGGTACATACTGCAGAAATCACACAACTTACGTGAATTTAACTAGATAAATCCTTCAAGTTGAAATATACACAATTTCGCACAGTAATGTCGATTGTCTACCACGGTAATTTTAAGCTGACTAACATGTCTTTCTGTTTACACAATTCTGGCTTGCGTTGACTTCACAAGCCCGGCATCCCGCTAAGACCTATCCTGTCCATGGTTGTTAACTCTGCACAACACCGAATGGCGAGATGGTTAGCCGAAATGTTAAAGCCAGTACGACAGTCCTTCGATCCAAAAATACTCAGAGATACATTCCAACTGGTGGAATTATTGGATACTATGGACATAAATAACAAACACATGGCATCCATGGATATAACCTCCCTATTCACGTTCCATTAGAGGAGACAGTGAAAATAATAAGGGAACGCATTGAAGACAAACAACTAAAATTAGGCATACCAACACCTATTCTGGAGAGGCTACTACTACTATGTACCGCCAACATCCAATTCAATTTTCTAACTAAGTCATACCGCCAAATTGACGGAGTGGCCATGGGGAGTCCTCTTGGTCCTATTCTAGCGGACATCTTCATGGCACACTTAGAAGAAAAGAGATCCTCAGACATCAACAACTTGGCCTTTTACCGGCGTTATGTGGACGATATACTAATTATCACCAAAGACGAGCTACAAGCAACATCGTTTCAGGCCACAATGAACAAGACGCATAAAAACATCTCTCTATCTATGGAACACGAACACAACGAAGCGTTACCTTTCCTAGATATTCTAATGAGACGTAGAGCAGACGGCACAATTCAAAGATCGGTGTATCGCAAAGAAACATGGACTGGCCAATACCTAAATTTTCAGAGCTTCACACCTGTCCAGTACAAACGGGGCTTAGTACGGACCTTGTTTGACCGTGCTAGAAAGATATGCACCCAGGACACACTGACAGAGGAATTTGAAACTCTGAAGAATGTCTTAAACCTGAATGGGTACTCCACGGGATTTATAAAGCGCCATTGCCAACAGCCCAAACCCAAAGCAGACGTAACTACAGTCCCTAAACTCAAGGTATTCATCCAGCTAACCTTTCGAGGGGATGACGTAATGCAACGTCTACAAGACCGGCTTACTACAGCAGTAGGTCGAACATTCTGTGCGGCAACTCCAGTCATTAGATGTAAAACCGTACCCATTCCTACACCAACAGTCAAAGAGCCTGTTCCTCTGTACGCCACAAACAATTGTATTTACCAATTCACATGTAGATGCCAGGCCGTTTACATTGGTCGAACGGAGAGACAGCTTAACAAACGGGTGTCAGAACACATACCTCAATGGGTCAACAAGATACAACACACAGGAGAGGCTAGCCACGAGGAGCCGACACACCGGAAGCTCCCGACGTCTTCAATCGGCAGGCACATTGTCGCCAGTCGCCATGTTGTGTCCAGGGACACTGCATTTCGCGTGTTGTTTAGAACACAAAATACTCGCTTGTTAAAATTTGCAGAAGCAATTATGATCTATCAACGCAAGCCAGAATTGTGTAAACAGAAAGACATGTTAGTCAGCTTAAAATTACCGTGGTAGATAATCGACATTACTGTGCGAAATTGTGTATATTTCAACTTGAAGGATTTATCTAGTTAATTTCACGTAAGTTGTGTGATTTCTGCAGTATGTACCTGACGAGATGCAGCGAAATATGCCAGGCAATAAATCGTGCAATCTATTGTTTGTGTCTTCGTTATTCAAATTCACTACGGGAAAACATTGTTTTGAATAATAATTAGAGTTTATTCTTTCTGTAATTTTTGTAAATTGTCCACTGGTGAAATCTAATTTATTATTATATTCACAAAACTTTCAACCCAAATTTACCTGTAGATTGATGTGCAACACTGGACAGTACGCTAGTCTTTCTACTGTCAAATTACGAAACACTTTTGCCATAAACAGATGAACAGTTACAGATGAACATATTTAAAACGGAAACATAAAAAATAGTTGTCTTTTACAATAGCAGCTAATTAGTGACTTGCAATTTATAATTGTACAAGGTTGTAAAATCAATGACGGGAAATTGGTAGATAAACTGTTGGCAGAACTTGGGTGTTCGTTAAAGTACACATAAATAATAAGCCCGTTATAATTTTCACAGAGATGCGTCTACAGTGTCAATTTGCTGTTTCGGAAAGTCGCAATTAGTGGGAGTTCTGGTTCTGTTGCTTTATTTGACATACGCTTGTTTGGCCCTTGTAAACTTAGAAATAGTGCTTACAATTAATCAGAAAGAAAACGTAATTACAGTAGTTGCTTCACAACGCCGTTCTCCGAGCACTTGCCGTCTTTATGAAAGTTATACTTGAGCATGGATCGATCGGTGATGTGTGAAGCCGTTTGTCTGTCTAGACTGATCACATACAATGGAAGAAGTGAACCACACTGACGGAGTTGCTGTTGATCAAGACGAGAATTTATCACAAAGTATTGCCGATGCTTCCGTAGCCCAAGTTATACAGGACGTCTTAAACATCTACATTCCTCTCTGCCTGTCTCTGTGTGGGATTGTCAGCAATCTCCTGAACATGGTCATTTTTGGGAAGTTGGGTCTCAAGGACAGCATGAGCATAAATGTATTCGCCTTGTCCATGTCTGACTTCCTCACGACACTCGTGTATGCCGTGGTCTGTCTGTGCTACCTCACAGACAAGCTGTACCCAACCAACAACATCGACGCATTTGCTCTTGGTTACATCCCTATCGGCTGGATGATGAACGCCATGTACTTAAGCTCGTGCTGGGTCACCGCTGTGGTAACTATAGAACGATGCGTGTGTGTAGTTTTTCCCTTTAAGGTTAAGCAGATCTTCACCAGATTTCGCAGCGTGACTATTATAGTAATAATCTACTGTGTAACTATTGGAGTACACGTACCTCTGTATGTTATACACAAAATGGAGTGGGTCGACAGGCCTATCTGCTTGTCGGGAGGCATCAACATGACACACGGACATGTTCGAGTCTTTACAACGTTTTTTGTTGAGGAAACTGCAAGGATTGAAATGATATTTGATACTATAATAGGTCTGGCGCTAACAGACGTGTCATTTGGCGTTGTGATTCTATGCACATTCTGGATGATTCGAGGATTAAAAACTTCATCGAAAATAAGAAAAGAGTCAAGGAAATCAACCGAAGTTGACACCCACAAGTCAACATTATCAAACAAGGAGAGAAGATTGGTCAAGGTAGCTTTGGCTTTAGCTGTCACATTGACAGCGTGCGGCCTACCCCGGGTGGTGACAGTTATAATAGAGAACTCCATACCAAATGCCAAGGTAGGATCGATTAAAGGATACGTTATCATCCTATGGGCAGTGACCGCCAACTTTGCTACAATAGGCTGCTCGATTACAATCTTCGTCTATTTGACCCTCAATGCTAATTATAGAAACACATTTTATAGACTTTTAAAGTAGCAATTTGAGTTAAATAACTTTTCCACATGATTTGCAAATTTTGTTTTTCATGTGACATTTAAGAAATTGATTGTTATGTTTGTTGAAGACAAAGTTATATTATTTACTGTCTTCTGTCTTCCTCTTCGCTCTCCATCCATCCATCCATCCATCATGTGCCATGCCGATAAGCGTAGGCGGTCATGTTTTGCCATCTCACTCGATCACCAGAGTCGTGGATCAGCTCCGTGTTCCTGTCTCGACCATGCCACGTGGCCAAGCCATCCAGGTATTTACTTCTTGATCTCCCCCTTGGTCTCTTCCCTTCGATCTTGCCAGTTGTCACCAAGTTCTCCAAGTCATTTCTTCTTCTGGCTGTAAACATAATTAATGTAATCATGTCCTATCTGTTTAACGGATTAGTATGGAGAGGAACACCGGTAATAACCAAAGTTAATCCAGGCGTAAACATCAGTACAGTGCTAAGCCAAGTAGCATTATGGACTTCGCTTGAGTTTATAGCGAGTGAGCGGAAAACAAGATTAGTACTTTCCCCTCACACTTTAATCTAATTATAACCACATAAATACCTTGTATCACACCCACTCAACCCCTTTTCTCCACCAACACACACACACATACACACACAAACACGCTCACACGCACGCACACACAATAATAAAACATGGCATAGTTAATCTAGCGTTTGGCTCAGTCAGACATACCTGACCATCAATGATTGCAGACACCACACTATTCATCTTGAGCTAGCCATGTAGGTGTTGCCAAAGCCGTAAATAGTCCGCTCCCACAATTCCATTACCCTGGGTGATGTAAGGATAGGAAGCCAGGCTGTAGATGGTGAGATATTTGTCTGAGAATGAACAGTGAAGAACTCAACAGCCCTCTAGCAGGGTTCTGACTTGGCACCGTGCCTATTCGAGAAAGTAATCGCCTACATCACTGGCCTGGCATCAATGGTGTCAGACAAAGGAATTCGATATACTTTAACACTGGCTGATCTTTGTCCTGGATGGATAGAGGCCATTCAAACGAGATACATTTCCACAGAAGTTTTGGTAGACTCTTTGCCAGGTCTTTAGGAAGTGATATCCCCCCTCTCCCAACCCCTTTCCCAGCAATTTCTATTTCGGACCCATACTTGTATATTTTCATCTTCTATGTTTTGCTTGCCGGTCTCTCTGGCCGAGGGGTTACACCACTTTCTCCGTAATCCCGTTTATCACGCAGAGTCTCGTAGCGGGTGAGAACTGGAAGCGGTTCGACCTCCGCTGGTGACTTGCGGGATAACTGAACCGGCCGCTCAGAAAGCAATGGCAAACTACTGAGCGTAATCTTGCCAAGAAATCAACAGACAGCTGAAAGATGCTGCTGTTGACAGCGATGTCCAGTAAAACAGGATATGCGAATTTTAAAAAAAAAAACTGTTTTGCTTCCCAGTGGAGCATTGGTCCTCAATCAACTCATTGTTCACAGCTTGGTTGCATTTTGCAGCTAACATTTTCTACGGCATGAAGTAGCTAGTCTTAGGCCAATCCCCTCTCCCCCGATGTGTCTCCACCTTGCCGCGGTGGGGGAGCTTGAGTGTCCCACCGACCCCAAGCGCTGTGCTAATGGATATAAACTACATATTGGACAGCTCTTGGGATAGGGACCAGACTAAGAGAGACACAACCTGCTGCTCTGCAGGTAGACTGAGGATAGCAGTCAAAATTTAAACTCAGGTGCACGAAGCCACAAATTTGGTCCAGACACTTACACAAAGGCCTCCATCTGAGAGATGTAGCTGAGCGCCTCTACGCTACTACTCTTGGATGAGAGAGCCGAGCCGATACTCACCTACCGATAAATGGAGATGAGATACTGAGCACGCTACATGCCCAGTTCAGATACCTGTCCGAAGGCTCTCAGCTGGGGGATATGAGGGATCCCCGGATGAGAGGGCCTGGCCGTTTCTCGCTCACTGCTGTACGGAGGTAAGGTGCTGAGCCGGCAGCACATGTAGCCTACCTCGTGAGCGAGTACTAAAAGTGGAAAAACACCTCGGTCGCACGTTCCGGTGAAAGTCTGTAAACGTACTCATGGAGTGAGTGTAATCAAAGGTGGAAAATTGTCTTGATGACACGAAATGGAACGCCTGGCTTGCGAATCCATTGCGTGGCAGCCCGAAGCAAAAGCTTGCTGTGTGGAAGTCAAAATAAGAGTCTAACTTGTTTCGAAACCTGAGGAAGGCTAACCTCATTAAACATGCCCGCTGAAGTCGGAAGTGCCAGCCTACGGGCGGCAAAATAAAAATGGCACTACGCAATTACGACCGAGTGAAATATCTTTCGTGACCGGAAAAGCTCTGATTAGTCTTCCCTCGTGCTAGGAACAGCTACCTAGTTTCCGAATGCCGCTCTTGTTCGAAACAGCTCTGACTATGTAGTTTTCCGAATGTCCTTCGTGCCTGGAACAGCTCTGTTGGGCACAAAAGACAAGCACATGTCCGAACCGAAAACTCGCTGAGTGGATACCGTCTGCAGACCGGTCTGGTTTGTGTGGGAACGGCCCGTGGTAAACGAAATACCCAATATATTGAAGTGAGGAATTAAAGCGGCCATGAGCAGGACGTGACGATTCCCTCGGTGAGCCCAGCACCAGGGCGCTATGTGTCGGCCCTGCAACTATGGAAGCCACCTTGGATGGCGGAAAATTCTATGGACTGTCCCTGCCTTCCCTTGAGGGATGACCGTTAAGTCTTCGACCGTTCCAACTTGGCCAGCTGGGTTGTGGATGGCACCGCAAAAGTGAGAGTCTCACAGGAATGCTACCTGGTCAAAAAAGCACGCTAAAGCCGGATGTTTTGGCCTACGGGTTTCGGCCAAGCGCGCATAACTTAGACACACCGCAATCACATATGAAAAAACACTCCGGATGAACGCAAAGAAGAAGAAGAAGGCCAACCCCCTTATTAGTCTCCTCTTACGACACATATAATAAGTTAATAAATAAGTTAGTGATACAAAGCATTGCTTTCCATATGGGCGCCTGAGACACACGGGTTACACTCTTATATACAATTATTCAACCAATGTTCACTCATGTCATTTTGATCAATCGTAGATATTAGGAGAGGAGCGGCTGGCCGAGTGACTAGAACGCCGGACTCTCATTCGGGAGACCCGGGTTCGATCCCTCGGTAAGGTGTGGGATTTTTTCTGTCGGGGCAAAAAGAAAATCCTAACCTGCACAGTTCGCGGCGACTGCACTAGCCAGACGGCCTTAATCCTCAGGCTCAAAGACCCCTCTGCCATACACCGCTAGGTGCTATGTTTGTCAGTAAATGATAGTGTGTTTTTTTACAGTAGATATTAGGAACACCATTTACGACACAGTACACTACCTATAAGTGCTGTCCCGATGGTCTGGCAATAGGTCCAACTGTATCTGTGCTTCGGATCTGATGATAGGTTGTATAACAACTATCCTTGCTGTCTATATCGTAATATGAACAGCAAGAGAGAACTTGCGCTACCTACTACATTCAACACCTTGGTTTATTGTCAGTAATGGTCCCTTTGATCTGCACGACCAGTATGTGTATGCTGGACTGTTGTGCAATCTACACCCACTCAATCACTATGTTCTCTGCTCATGTTTCAGGTAGTTACGCTGTGCGCCGCAACACACATACACACACTCACACACACACACACTCACACACACACACACACACACACACACACACGCACGCACGCACTCACACAAACACAGAAGTGCAATAACAAGTATGTTATTGATCCTGCAATTAAACAAAATACAAACATGAAGCTATGGGGAAGGATGTGGGGGTGGGGGGGGGGGGTGAGTAGTCTCGAGGTATGGTGTCCGCCTCGAGTTCTGGAGGTCACTTGTTCAACCCCGGTGAGAGCCTGATTTTTTCACGTGGACTTCTAGTAACAAAAACTTCCCCTGGTCTCTGGGTAGTGAGATCGGACGCCCGTGTGTATTGTTGCGCACGTAAAAAATCCCATGGCAGTTGGAAATCGAAAAAGTTAACAATCTACCAAAAATATTTTCAGGATCCTCGCCGGTACTACGGAGTTTGTACACTGAGCTGAGATTCTCCGCACTCAGGCTTGAGTTAGGAGTAGAACAGATCACCCATGTGTTGCCGGTGCCCATACGGGGAAGCAAAGAATAGTAACACTAAGAGGCGACTAAGGAGGCTATGGTTCCGTCGCCCTGCTACTGAGTGAGTGCGTGGCGCGACACTGTGAGCTGTGAATTTCGCGTGGAATGCTTTTGCATCTGTCCGCAGTTGTTTTTAGCGTGAACTGCATGTTCGAAACGATGACGGCCGGCTGTTGCTGGATTGACTGGGTTTGCCTTTTCGGCTCACGGGTGCATTTTTCAGGAGACTCATGGGAGTCGTCGCTGTAGCTACGGAGTTCGTGCTTTGTGCGGCGCTTTCGGTGGGAAAGAGACCGAGAAATATGGGATAAAACCCGGATCAGTAAAGTCTTTCTGGTGACTGCCGTTTCCATCGACGATGAACTGTATTTTTCGTGGAGGACTTTTGTATTGGCATTCTGGCGGCGGCATTAAGCACAGTGTACCTGTGCAGGCTGTTGGCTTGCCGACACTCCTGTCTATTCCATTGTTCACATGGGGCAGTGAGGAGCATTTTGTGTGATATTCACTGGCACAGGAACGGAGCAATATGGGGACAACCCGTTGCTGGGAAGTGGAACCGCGACTAACTAACTAACTAACTAAATAACTAACTAACCAACTAACAACCAACCAACCAATCAACCAACCAACCAACCAACCAACTAACTAACTAACTAACTAACTTATGGGTTACTCCCGTGTGCCGTGTTTTTGATTCGTCGACTAAACTAAACAATCATGAAGCGCTATTTCGATCTATTAATATCTCTAAGTATAGACTAGGTGCCAAAAGTCAACTCACGACAGATACGAACAACAAGACACGGGGAAACGGGTACGTAAAGTACGGTGATGGGATTGATCACTGTCACGAAATGCAGCCTTTACTTCCCAGAACAATTTTCGGTTCACGATGTAGAGAAGTTACAGAAGAACAAATGCAATTCTCTATAATAAAGGAGGAGAAATGGAAGACAGAACAATCAGGCCTGCACACATAGAGGCATAAAATGTTGTAGCAAAAGGAACCCATTCAACTGTGAAGTGTCAGAACAGATGGCTGCTGGCCACTAAAACAGGACAGTGGGAATGGCAATAAACCCAGAATAAAATCACACAGACAGTCCAGTGTAAAGGTGTTACATGTCAAACTGATAATTACCCCCCACTGGAGGGCAGACTGAAACTGAGCTGGGCCTGCAACTCAAAATCGCCCAGGTGTGAACAACATTGACCCAGGGAGAGATAATAGCCCCAGGGCTGTAAACAAGCCCCGTCCACTCTGACTGGCAGACTCAGTAATGTGTGAAAACAGATCTGATACGGCAATTAACACTGGGCCTGTGGACTTTGTACCAGACAGAGAGGAGCAAGGTGTGATGGCCAGTTTGCAGTGATAATTGCAATTAACGCTTGGGGGAGATAAAGGAAGAAGTGATGACTTGAATTCCCGGGAGATAAGGGTCTACTTCTAGGCTAGGTATAAAAACCCATGCTAGACCTGGTCCCTTTACGTCATTCATTTCGCGTCGTCGCGCGAAACTTACAATATTGGATTATCGCGTTTGTGACACGTGTGATTTACTTCCAAGTTAGAAACAAGAACCCGTGTGTATTTCTTCGCTGGAGTAGCACATTGTTTATCCATACTATTGGAATATCACGATTGTTACACGCGTTTATTCACAAAGTAAAAACAAGAAACTCGTGTGTTTGTCATCGCTGGAGTCGCACGTATCTTCATTGTTCTATTGGATTATCGTGATTGTGTGTGTTAATATTTCCAAGGGAAAGCAAGAAAACGTGAGTACTAACATTACTTAATAAATATAAACACATTATCATCGCGATAGCTCCAAGTAATCAGGAGAAAAATGGCGTACAACACAAGAAGTAGCTCACAAAACAAAGAGCTTTACTCGGAAAAGGCAGCTGCCGATCCTAAATCAAGTACCCTCAGGGGTAAGGCAGGCAGCAGACCTGCCAGAGACAACAAAAAGCCAGTAGCACCTGGTCCAACACCGTCCACTAACACAAACAGAAGTGGTGAGCGACTACACAGCCGGAGAGAGGCGTCTAAAACCCGAGACAGCAGTCCAGTGACCAAAGCAGAGAGCGAGAAGATTCGACTAGTAGTAACACAAGTCAATCAGGGGCAGGCTAATATCACTTCGCTGAATGACTCTGAGATAAGAACGATGTTTGATAACAAACTAGGAAAAAGACACATCGAGAAAGCATATAAAACAAAGCAAGGGAAAGTATTCGTACACCCCACCAAAACAGAAGAAATGGAGGCCATCATTAAACAAATTAAAGACGCACAGAAACCCCACAATATCGAACTGAATCATGAGATCAAGGTGGACATCGATATCTGGAAACCAACCCGCGACATAGTAGTCAAAGGCATCAACCCTCAATGGGACATGACTAAGATCATAAAGGACCTTAAGAAGGAAAACAAACACGAAAAGATACTAGACGGAGAGAGAATAATGAACGGGCAAGGAAAACCCACATCGGTGTTAAAAATCAAATATGAAGGACAAGACCCACCGAGACAGATATCACTAAACGGGGAATACAAGCACATCGAAGCATACGTCCCTCCATTAGCACAGTGCACACTGTGCCAGCAATTTGGCCACTTCCGGCAAAGTTGCAGACAGAAAGTACCAACGTGCAAGTTCTGTGGAGGACCGCACTGGAGGAGCGATTGCCAGCTCGCAAAAAACGAAACAAAATACACAGATCACAATCCCAAAAGAAAATGCGCCAACTGCAAGGGCAATCACGGTGCAAAATACAAGGGATGTCCTGCATACAAAAGGGAAATGCCTGCCTGGAGGGAGTCAGTGCTAACAAAGACACCACTCAGGATAGTTAAATTAAAGCAGAACCCCCACAAAAGCGGTCCTGAAACGCTACCCAAGAGGCGGACAATGCAAACAGACATAACTAACCAGAAAGTACAAGTAGCCGACAAACCGCCAGGAAAAAGTCAACAGACACAAAAAGAAGCAGGATCAGTTACAAGACCAGAGGACGACAACCTAAGACAGGCTCATAAAAGAGCACAAGAAGCAGAAGAAAAACTGGCCAATGCCACCAAACTCATGGAAGAAGCCAAAGCAAGTATGGAAAAAAACCATCCAAAACATGAAAGAACAGCTAAAAAACATCAAAAAGAAGATGGAACAACAGGAAACCGTCCTAAGAAAAGTGGAAGAAGGTTACACAGAAATATGGAATATACTCCCAACCGACGCGAGAAAGAAACAATCAATGTCGCTGAGTGCAATGAACAACAAAATAGAAACACTATGGAAAGAAAGGACAACGAAGAGTAATCCCAAGTTAGCTCGCGAACGCGGAATACACAAGGTAAACACCGCGCCAAACTGGCAGAGTGAACGACTACTAACAATTGAGGAAGGAAACAGCTATGAAAACAACGAAACCATCTCGGAGTATGACGGATAAAGGACGACTGAACAGAGACCGGAACAGTCAGCAATAATAGTAGAACCAAAAATGGATAACAGAAACGTGAGAATAATCCAGTGGAACTGCAGGGGCATTAAATCCCACCTCCCAGACATCATGAAACAACTGGGGAGCCAGAACTGTCTCTATGCCCTGCAGGAAACCCACCTGAAACCAAATCAACAGTATAGGTGCCGTGGGTATACAGTAATTAGACAGGACAGGACAGAAGCTAAAGGGGGCGGGGTTGCCCTATTAGTGCACGAACAGTTCCAGATCGTGGCACAAGAAACATTCCGCACCAAAAATTTGGAGTGTGTCAGTGCAACTATCACAGGGAACCCTAAAAACTAACTATAATCAACGTATACTGTCCCAGAGGGGTAATTGAGGATGAAGACACTCAAGCCCTCCAAACCAGACTTACGTCAGAAGTCCTAATAGTGGGAGACTTCAACTGTCACCACCACACATGGGGAGCTATACAGAACGACAGGGCTGGTACAAAACTCATGAAGTTTATCGAAGTCAATCAACTGGCAGTGCTCAACGATGGGACGATAACCAGGATAGATCCCAGACCAAACTGTCAAGACACAGCCATTGACCTGACAATAGCCACTATAGGTCCAGCAAGCAGCCAGTGGGAAGTGACAGAGGACACGAACACAGACCACCTACCCATAATAATCAACACCAGAACAAAGCCCCAGCTAAGCGCCAACAACAACAGGCCAACCTTTCACTTCAAGAAAGCAAAATGGGAGCAGTTCAGAGAAGAGATGACCAACACAGACCTGGAACAGCAGGAACGGGAAGACATTGACAAATATACAGAGAGACTGACCAGTAACATACTGAGGATAGCCACCAAACATATCCCTAACAAAAATATGCCAGAGTATCTAAGACCGGGTAAGAAAGAGCCCCAGATAACCCAAAAACGATGGCACAACCCAGTGGCCTGGTGGAACGATAAGTGCACAGCGGCACAACAAAATAGGAAAAGAGCGCTGCAGAAATACCAAAAGGCAAGGACAGAAGAGAATTATGAAGAATTCAAGAAATTCAGAAACGAAGCAAACAGAGCAGTAAAACATGCAAAAGAGAAGGAGTGGAAAAGATTCTGTCAAACACTCAGTCCAGACACACCAACCAGTAAGGTGTGGAAACAAATAAAAGCTATTCAAGGAAATAAAAAGACCAGCAAAATCCCAACCATCAAAAGCACGAAACTAGCAGTAACAGACCAGGACAAAGCCAAAGTGTTCGGAGAGTACTTCCACGAAGTCTGCTCTAACAAAAGACTAGGAAGCAATGAAAGACAAAGAAGGGAGAAAATGACACAAGAGCTAAAAGACACACCAGATGAAAACATCGAAGAACACTTTATGGATGCAGACATCACAACAGATGAGGTGATGACAGCCCTAAACGAAAAATCTGACACTGCGGCTGGGGCGGACATACTAAATTATACCATCCTCAAAAAGCTCCCGAATAACAGCATAAAAACGATTACTAAGCTGTTTAATGTAATATGGCAGACGGGAAAGATCCCCAGGCAGTGGAAAACAGCCACGGTTATCCCAGTCAAGAAATTAGGGAAAGAGCCAACAAGGGTAGAATCATACCACCCCATTTCACTGACATCGCACCTGGGCAAAGTTATGGAGACAGTGATAAATAAAAGAATAACATTCTACCTGGAGAAGAATGAACTGTACAGCCATACACAATCCGGATTTAGAGCCAACAGGTGCACGATGGATCAGATCATCAAATTAGAAAACCACGTAAAGAAATGATTTAAGAGAGGTGAAAAGACCTTGGCTGTATTCCTGGACCTAGCCCAGGCGTACGATCAATGCTGGAGTGAAGCCGCACTAATTAACCTGAAGAACGTAGGCATAACTGGTAGAACCTACAAATACATTGAAAACTTCCTCCAAGATAGAAGCTTCTCAGTGAGGGTAGGGAATGAGGTCTCCGACACATATGTGCAGGAGAACGGCATTCCCCAGGGATCGGTCATCTCACCTACAATCTTTTCAATACTGGTGAACGACCTGACAGAAGAGATTCAAGACCAGAAAACAGGACTTTCTCAATTCGCGAACGACTGCGCCATATGGAGGAGCGGCAAAGAGTACAAGAGGACCCCTCCAAAAACAAATAAACAAGATAACAGCTTGGATGGATAAATGGGGTTTCAAAATCAATACCAATAAAACGGTCAGCATGGTATTTAGCAGCAAGAAGAAGATAAACCATGACAAGGACTGGAAAATAGAGATAAAAGGGGAAACCATTAAGAGAACAAAGAGCACAGTGTTCCTAGGAATGACCCTGGGCGAACAGATGAACTGGTCAAAACATATAAGCCAGACATTAGAAAAATGCAAGAAAGCGAGCAACCTACTGCGGGTGATAAGAGGTAACGGTTGGGGTGCCCACACCCAAACAATGCTGATGTTCTATAAAGCATTTATCAGGGGCAAGCTAGAATACGGCAGCATTGTGTACGACTCAGCATCAGAAGCCAACAAGAGGAAACTAGACACCATACAGACCCAAGCACTAAACATCATCTTGGGTGCTGGAAAAGGTACATCCAGAGAAGCCATGGAGGTAGCACTGGGTGTACTCCCACTGAGTCTGAGGCGTAAACAGCTAACGTATAACTACTGGCTTAAGGTAGCCCAAGACAAAAACCACCCTGGATACCAAACGTTCAGCAACAACAACAGCAAAAAAAAAAGGGGGGGGGGCATCCCAATAGTAAAACTGCAAAGACCGGCAGGTTGGGAAACAGCAGAGAAGATGAAGGAAGAAACTGAGCTAGCAGAGACCCTGAAACAGACAAGACGGTTCAAGCCAACAATCCCACCATGAGAACTAACAGTCCCATTCACTGACTGTAGTCTAGCAAAGTCCATCACCAAGGACACGGAGGACACAGATGCAAGAGACACGGCCGAGGAATACATACAAGAATTCAGTAAGGACAACCTCATAATATACACAGACGGGTCCAAAAACGAACAGGGAGAGGTAGGAGCAGGGGTAGTGGTCCCAGACTGGAAGCTGAAGAGACAGTTTAAGCTAACAGACCAGACAGCAGTATGCACGGCCGAACTGGTTGCCATAATGAAAGGTCTAGAGATCGCAGCCGAAAATCCACCACTGAGACTGTGTATATTAACAGACTCCCTGTCATCAGTACAAACGCTCGGGAACTTGAATAGAGGCAACAGACCTGACATAAAAGAGGAGATACTAGCGACAGCCACTAACCTCAGGTACATGGGGTGCCAAGTCACCATCGGATGGATACCAGCACACAGGGGTATCCCGGGAAACGAACAGGCAGACAGAGCGGCGAAACGGGGAATAACCAGCACTAATCAAATCTGCACAGGCCTAGGTAAAGTAGAAGGGAAGAATATAGTCAAAAACTACATTCTCAAGGAATGGAGGCAACAGTGGCGAGACAGCGATAAAGGCCGTCATGCCTTCCAAGTATTGGGTGAACCCAGATTCAAGCCACAAGTCAAGACCAACATGAAAGCACCGGCAAACAGACAGCTGTGGAGAATCAGATTAGGCAATTGGAAAGACACAAGAGAAAACCCAAACTGCAGAGTATGCCGAGAAAACAACAGCATCGAACACTACTTACTAGTATGTGACAAGTACAATAGAGAGCGAAGGGACCTGAGAGATCACTTCGTCAAAACTGGGATCCCAATGACAATGACGGAGTGCCTGCACATAAACAGCAACCCGGAAACACAGCGACTGGTCAGACAGTTCCTATGCAGAACAGGGAAGACCGTATAACCTCCCTACACTGTACATATGTATATGTGTGTTTGTTTGTATTTGTGCATGTTTATATATGTTGTTTAAAAAAAAAAAAAAAAAATTCATTAACCAAAAAAAAAAAAAAAAAAAAGGCGGGGTGAAGGACAGGAAGGCGGGTTGTCTTGTTGCCACACCACACCACACGCGATGAAGAAAACCGCCAAAACTCACAAGCGTAAAGGAGTTTGTAACGCTGACCGGGGGGGGGGGACGACTTGAGACTTGCAATTAAATGCTGTGCCCTTGCCTACATCAAGTTCTTATGAGGACTGGACATGAGCGGGACTAGCCCCGATGAGAATAACACAAGAAACGCCAACAGTTAGCAGTGCTAACAGAGAAAAGAAGCCAAAAAACGAGAGAATGCGGGCCCAGTAGGCCCAACCAAGGACCGGTCTTTACCAAGACCAGCACAAAACATATCTATCCGACGAACAGAGCAGAACCAATAACACTAGTAGGAATTAGGACTAACAACCCACACAACTACGGCTCTCAACAATAACCACAGCTGATGAAGCAGGTTAGACGAGGCCGAATTTGGAATTTTTTTTTGGAAAATTGGCATTGGCATTGGTCCCTTTAGAATAAGTCAGACATTCGAACAGCTCTCACAAGGAGCACCTATGTTATAGATCTCAAGACTAGAGACTACTAGGTAGTGCCAGGACTGACAGTCATCAGAATACCGGCAAGCTGTTTTTTTTTTTTTTTTTTTTTTTTTTTTTGCTACTGGAGAGAGGGGATCTGGACCACAGATCCAGATAGTTCAAGTAACAGTTATGTAATGTTTGTCATCACTATCATGTTATATGATTTCATCATCATCATCTGGAAATCGGATATGATTAGTAAATAAATGTTGTAGTATTATAACTCATAGTTCTATCGTTATATTTGTAATTCCAATTGTGCATACGTGTTGTGTGTGTACATTGGTGGGAGTTCACTTAGACACCAAGGAAGGGAGCAGTCAGGGAGAAAAACCTGTACTGGGATAGTTGTCAGTACACTTTAATTCAGACTTAAAAATCTATCCTAGCTAACCTTCTCTTTCCCATTCCTTGGCGAATATTCAGCAGAGTTCATTTCAATTTTGTAACGAGCCACTTGGATACGTTGGATATTCATGGGCTTAATCTGTAGTTCAGCCATATAGATTTTGTCCCTAGTCAGTTTCTGACTATTTGGGGTTGCTCGCCAGTAACTAATACTTTCATCTAGCCGGTGGGGCACCCCGAATAACTAAATAACTAACTAACCAACTAACAACCAACCAACCAATCAACCAACCAACCAACCAACCAACCAACTAACTAACTAACTAACTTATGGGTTACACCCGTGTGCCGTGTTTTTGATTCGTCGACTAAACTAAACAATCATGAAGCGCTATTTCGATCTATTAATATCTCTAAGTATAGACTAGGCGCCAAAAGTCAACTCACGACAGATACGAACAACAAGACACGGGGAAACGGGTACGTAAAGTACGGTGATGGGATTGATCACCATCATGTTAGCTAATTAGTTGCATAGCCTTTATAGGACGTGGCACTCAACCCCATTATTTTTGGCTGCTCGTGATTTCTTGGCAGGTTCATATTTAGTTGTTTGCCATTGGTTTCTGAGCGACCGGCACTCATACTTTTGTATGGAAACCAACGCAAGGCGGTCTGCTCCCACATCGCCCGCAGATGTGTTTTGAACGAGGGATGCGGGATTACGAAATGCATTCATAACTCCTTTGCCACAGAGACGGCATTAATCATGCATCAAGTTCCTTTTCCGATCGAGGTTTCCTTGATGAGGTTGGCTGGACTAACAGACAGTAAAATAACATGAGGAGCCCCAATGTTTACCGCTGCGGTACATGTTTGCTCGCAAGTTCGGGACGAAAGGTGTCACCAAGTTGTTGCGATCCATGGCTGTCGACAAGGGCGGGGATGTTGTTTGATATAAAGGGTGATGGTGCTATCCAAAACGGTATGCCACACAAGTCCTACCAAGGGAAGACTGGCCCAGTGGTTAATGTGACCCCACATGCTGTGGGTGTCGACGTCACTAAACAATTTGGGAACCGCATCATCCCCAAAGAAGATCATTATGAGGATTGAACACATGAAGCAGAGCAATTGCCGACTGGACTTCTCGAAGCGTGTCAAACAAAATGAAGCATTGAAGCGCGTCGATAAGGAGAAAGGGATGAAAGACAGCATGAAAAGAGTACCTTCTCAGCCAAGGAAAGCGTACTTTGTGTGCACCAAGCGGATTAAGTCTGAGTTCCTGGCACTAGTTTCCTACGAGATCATTGCATAGGCTCAAACATGTAACTGAAAACATATTGCCGGCGTAATGAAACAAGGGAAAGGTTATTTGCGTAACCTTGCTCTCGTAACGGCCAGTAAAAACTATGTCTCCATGTATCCTCAAGTGCTGTGTTCATCTCTTAAAAAATCTTATAGTCTTAAAAGTCGAGAGGATCGACTTCATTGCCCAGAGTTTTATCCAATATGGTCATGGTTGCGTCTTCTGCCAGCAACCAGGCCTTCCATCAGTATTCATTGCAAGCCTCTCAGCAACCAGGCCTTCCATCAGTGTTCACTGTAAGTCTCCCAGCAACCAGGCCTTCCATCAGTGTTCATTGCAAGCCTCCCAGCAACCAGGCCTTCCATCAGTGTTCATTGCAAACCTCCCAGCAACCACGTCTTCCATCAGTGTTCACTCCAAGTCTCCCAGCAACCAGGCCTTCCATCAGTGTTCATTCCAAGCCTCCCAGCAACCAGGCCTTCCATCAGTGTTCACCCCAAGCCTCCCAGCAACCACGCTTTCCATCAGTGTTCATTGCAAACCTTCCAGCAGCCAGGCCTTCCATCAGTGTTCACTCAAAGTCTCCCAGCAGCCAGGCCTTCCATCAGTGTTCACTCCAAGTCTCCCAGCAACCTCGCTTTCCATCAGTGTTCATTCCAAGCCTCCCAGCAACCAGGCCTTCCAACAGTGTTCATTGCAAACCTCCCAGCAACCAGGCCTTCCATCAGTGTTCACTCCAAGTCTCCCAGCAACCAGGCCTTCCATCAGTGTTCATTGCAAACCTTCCAGCAGCCAGGCCTTCCATCAGTGTTCATTGCAAGCCTCCCAGCAACCAGGCCTTCCATCAGTGTTCATTCCAAGCCTCCCAGCAACCACGCTTTCCATCAGTGTTCACTCCAAGTCTCCCAGCAACCAGGCCTTCCATCAGTGTTCACTCCAAGTCTCCCACCAACCAGGCCTTCCATCAGTGTTCATTCCAAGCCTCCCAGCAACCAGGCCTTTCATCAGTGTTCACTCCAAGCCTCCCAGCAACCACGCTTTCCATCAGTGTTCATTGCAAACCTTCCAGCAGCCAGGCCTCCCATCAGTGTTCACTCCAGGTCTCCCAGCAGCCAGGCCTTCCATCAGTGTTCACTCCAAGTCTCCCAGCAACCACGCTTTCCATCAGTGTTCATTCCAAGCCTCCCAGCAACCAGGCCTTCCATCAGTGTTCAATGCAAACCTCCCAGCAACCAGGCCTTCCATCAGTGTTCACTCCAAGCCTCCCAGCAACCACGCTTTCCATCAGTGTTCATTGCAAACCTTCCAGCAGCCAGGCCTTCCATCAGTGTTCACTCCAAGTCTCCCAGCAACCAGGCTTTCCATCAGTGTTCATTCCAAGCCTCCCAGCAACCAGGCCTTCCATCAGTGTTCACTCCAAGTCTCCCAGCAACCAGGCTTTCCATCAGTGTTCACTCCAAGCCTCCCAGCAAACAGGCCTTCCATCAGTGTTCACTCCAAGTCTCCCAGCAACCAGGCCTTCCATCAGTGTTCATTGCAAACCTTCCAGCAACCAGGCCTTCCATCAGAGTTCACTCCAAGTCTCCCAGCAACCACGCTTTCCATCAGTGTTCATTGCAAACCTTCCAGCAACCACGCTTTCCATCAGTGTTCATTTCAAGCCTCCCAGCAACCAGGCCTTCCATCATTGTTCACTCCAAGTCTCCCAGCAACCACGCCTTCCATCAGTGTTCACTCCAAGTATCCCAGCAATCACGCCTTCCATCAGTGTTCACTCCAAGTCTCCCAGCAACCAGGCCTTCCATCAGTGTTCATTGCAAACCTTCCAGCAACCAGGCCTTCCATCAGAGTTCACTCCAAGTCTCCCAGCAACCACGCTTTCCATCAGTGTTCATTGCAAGCCTCCCAGCAACCAGGCCTTCCATCAGTGTTCACTCCAAGTCTCCCAGCAACCAGGCCTTCCATCAGTGTTCATTGCAAACCTTCCAGCAACCAGGCCTTCCATCAGTGTTCACTCCAAGTCTCCCAGCAACCACGCCTTCCATCAGTGTTCACTCCAAGTCTCCCAGCAACCACGCTTTCTATCAGTGTTCATTGCAAACCTTCCAGCAACCAGGCCTTCCATCAGTGTTCACTCCAAGTCTCCCAGCAACCACGCCTTCCATCAGTGTTCACTCCAAGACTCCCAGCAACCAGGCCTTCCATCAGTGTTCATTGCAAACCTTCCAGCAACCAGGCCTTCCATCAGTGTTCACTCCAAGTCTCCCAGCAACCACGCCTTCCATCAGTGTTCACTCCAAGTCTCCCAGCAACCAGGCCTTCCATCAGTGTTCATTGCAAACCTTCCAGCAACCAGGCCTTCCATCAGTGTTCACTCCAAGTCTCCCAGCAACCACGCTTTCCATCAGTGTTCATTGCAAGCCTCCCAGCAACCAGGCCTTCCATCAGTGTTCACTCCAAGTCTCCCAGCAACCAGGCCTTCCATCAGTGTTCACTGTAAGCCTCCCAGCAACCAGGCCTTCCATCAGTATTCATTGTAAGCCTCCCAGCAACCAGGCCTTCCATCAGTGTTCACTCCAAGTCTCCCAGCAACCAGGCCTTCCATCAGTATTCATTGCAAGCCTCCCAGCAACCAGGCCTTCCATCAGTGTTCATTGTAAGCCTCCCAGCAACCAGGCCTTCCATCAGTGTTCACTCCAAGCCTCCCAGCAACCAGGCCTTCCATCAGTGTTCATTGTAAGCCTCCCAGCAACCAGGCCTTCCATCAGTGTTCATTGTAAGCTTCCCAGCAACCAGGCCTTCCATCAGTGTTCATTGCAACCTCCCAGCAACCACGCTTTCCATAAGTGTTCACTCCAAGCCTCCCAGCAACCAGGCCTTTTATCAGTGTTTATTGCAAACCTTCCAGCAGCCACGCCTTCCATCAGTGTTCACTCCAAGCCTCCCAGCAACCAGGCCTTCCATCAGTGTTCACTCCAAGCCTCCCAGCAACCAGGCCTTCCATCAGTGTTCACTCCAAGCCTCCCAGCAACCACGCTTTCCATCAGTGTTCACTCCAAGCCTCCCAGCAACCAGGCCTTCCATCAGTGTTCATTGCAAGCCTCCCAGCAACCACGCCTTCCATCAGTGTTCACTCCAAGTCTCCCAGCAACCAGGCCTTCCATCAGTGTTCATTGAAAGCCTCCCAGCAACCAGGCCTTCCATCAGTGTTCACTCCAAGCCTCCCAGCAACCACGCCTTCCATCAGTGTTCACTCCAAGCCTCCCAGCAACCACGCTTTCCATCAGTGTTCACTCCAAGTCTCCCAGCAACCAGGCCTTCCATCAGTGTTCACTCCAAGTCTCCCAGCAACCAGGCCTTCCATCAGTGTTCATTCCAAGCCTCCCAGCAACCAGGCCTTCCATCAGTGTTCACTCCAAGCCTCCCAGCAACCACGCTTTCCATCAGTGTTCATTGCAAACCTTCCAGCAGCCAGGCCTTCCATCAGTGTTCACTCCAGGTCTCCCAGCAGCCAGGCCTTCCATCAGTGTTCACTCGAAGTCTCCCAGCAACCACGCTTTCCATCAGTGTTCATTCCAAGTCTCCCTGCAACCAGGCCTTCCATCAGTGTTCAATGCAAACCTCCCAGCAACCAGGCCTTCCATCAGTGTTCACTCCAAGCCTCCCAGCAACCACGCTTTCCATCAGTGTTCATTGCAAACCTTCCAGCAGCCAGGCCTTCCATCAGTGTTCACTCCAAGTCTCCCAGCAACCAGGCTTTTCATCAGTGTTCACTCCAAGCCTCCCAGCAACCAGGCCTTCCATTAGTGTTCACTCCAAGTCTCCCAGCAACCAGGCCTTCCATCAGTGTTCATTGCAAACCTTCCAGCAACCAGGCCTTCCATCAGAGTTCACTCCAAGTCTCCCAGCAACCACGCTTTCCATCAGTGTTCATTGCAAACCTTCCAGCAACCACGCTTTCCATCAGTGTTCATTTCAAGCCTCCCAGCAACCAGGCCTTCCATCATTGTTCACTCCAAGTCTCCCAGCAACCAGGCCTTCCATCATTGTTCACTCCAAGTCTCCCAGCAATCACGCCTTCCATCAGTGTTCACTCCAAGTCTCCCAGCAACCAGGCCTTCCATCAGTGTTCATTGCAAACCTTCCAGCAACCAGGCCTTCCATCAGAGTTCACTCCAAGTCTCCCAGCAACCACGCTTTCCATCAGTGTTCATTGCAAGCCTCCCAGCAACCAGGCCTTCCATCAGTGTTCACTCCAAGTCTCCCAGCAACCAGGCCTTCCATCAGTGTTCATTGCAAACCTTCCAGCAACCAGGCCTTCCATCAGTGTTCACTCCAAGTCTCCCAGCAACCACGCCTTCCATCAGTGTTCACTCCAAGTCTTCCAGCAACCAGGCCTTCCATCAGTGTTCATTGAAAACCTTCCAGCAACCAGGCCTTCCATCAGTGTTCACTCCAAGTCTCCCAGCAACCACGCTTTCCATCAGTGTTCATTGCAAACCTTCCAGCAACCACGCTTTCCATCAGTGTTCATTTCAAGCCTCCCAGCAACCAGGCCTTCCATCATTGTTCACTCCAAGTCTCCCAGCAACCACGCCTTCCATCAGTGTTCATTGCAAACCTTCCAGCAACCACGCTTTCCATCAGTGTTCATTTCAAGCCTCCCAGCAACCAGGCCTTCCATCATTGTTCACTCCAAGTCTCCCAGCAACCACGCCTTCCATCAGTGTTCACTCCAAGTCTCCCAGCAATCACGCCTTCCATCAGTGTTCACTCCAAGTCTCCCAGCAACCAGGCCTTCCATCAGTGTTCATTGCAAACCTTCCAGCAACCAGGCCTTCCATCAGTGTTCACTCCAAGTCTCCCAGCAACCACGCTTTCCATCAGTGTTCATTGCAAACCTTCCAGCAACCACGCTTTCCATCAGTGTTCATTTCAAGCCTCCCAGCAACCAGGCCTTCCATCATTGTTCACTCCAAGTCTCCCAGCAACCACGCCTTCCATCAGTGTTCATTGCAAACCTTCCAGCAACCACGCTTTCCATCAGTGTTCATTTCAAGCCTCCCAGCAACCAGGCCTTCCATCATTGTTCACTCCAAGTCTCCCAGCAACCACGCCTTCCATCAGTGTTCACTCCAAGTCTCCCAGCAATCACGCCTTCCATCAGTGTTCACTCCAAGTCTCCCAGCAACCAGGCCTTCCATCAGTGTTCATTGCAAACCTTCCAGCAACCAGGCCTTCCATCAGTGTTCACTCCAAGTCTCCCAGCAACCACGCCTTCCATCAGTGTTCACTCCAAGTCTCCCAGCAACCAGGCCTTCCATCAGTGTTCATTGCAAACCTTCCAGCAACCAGGCCTTCCATCAGTGTTCACTCCAAGCGACTGTGACGTTTAATATGGCCAAAGTATTTCACAAGACCAGCTACTGTTTATGAGACTTTGTCTTGCATGTCCAGATCTTGTAGACTTTCAGTATTTGTTCCTCTTCGTGGTCCAGATTGGAATGTTGATATACGAATAAGACTCTGGAATCTTGCCGTCTTGATAGACGAGTTTGTAAAATGGAGTTATGTCCCTAGCACAAAGAGACCAAGTGTTGCCCATGCAGCTGATCCCTCTTCTTTGAGCCTGCCTAGTTTACTCCAGTGGAAAGATAACACCAATACGTCTGGAACAGGTAAAGCTGCCCGATCAGCAAGGCTATGCTCTAACTGTCCGCCAGCTTCTATCCTAGACCAGTTACCGACCAAGGATTAGGGCCTGGTCTGCCTTTTCATGACATTCATTCTTTAGGTGCATTTCCTTGCATTAGGATAAGGCTTGTACCCCCCTTTTTTTTTTACAATTGTGCTCCTCCGCCGTTGGTACAATGTTAGGTGTCGGGTTTGGTGTGCGTGGCCCAAGATTCGGCTCTAACAGAAAGCAGGTAGTACCGTCTACTGTTATGCTGTAGCTCAGCCATATTTGATTAAGACTGATTTAGTATGAATAATAACAATTTTACAATAACGACAGATTTAATTCAATCTAACATTCCACTGCCCAACGTCTTTTGTCTAACAATTCACTGCCAGTCGACTCTTACTTATCTAGCATTCAACGCTGTCGGCAGCTAACAGAAATAATACCGAGCCATATGGTACAGAACCCAGTACAATGAAGTATAATCTTTTAACTTTAACGCTTGTATCTAATATTCCACTTACCGCCATCTCCTTTCTTGTATTCATCTTGCATCGTCTCTTTTTTTTACAGTCTCTTGTCTATCTTTCCCTCTGTCCGTGTACTTACAACTATCTTGTATTGGTCTAACCGACGAGCCAGCTTGGCCAACTGCAGTGTGATTTCTGTAATCAGCCTTGCAACGTGCGGAACCCTCCATCATAAAATACCCCATATTTTAAGCCTCTCAAATCTCTCAAGTAGATGGCTCTCCGTGAAACGTCTTTCTTTGGCTAGCCGACAGACATAATGAATTTATCCCCAAGCAGTTTCCTGCTACAGGATCATCACATATTGTAGGCGCTGAGAGACAGGTGGCCAGTATATCTCCTCGATTAGCGGGACGACGAACTCAGGTGTAGAGTTGAGTTGAGTTGAGTTGAGTTGAGTCAAGAACCGACATCATTGCACTCGGGGCATTCCCATAAGCTCTCAGTCCTCATCTTCAACAGCCAGTGGAGAGTTCCAATACTAACGGTGCCCGTTACAATCTAATGATATGTCCGTCTTGCTTTACCTCTGAGTGACGACTGTCTACCAGAGTCTCTGACCACCCCCCACTGCCTTAACCCCTTTCCACAGAGCCGGCTTTTCCTCTTTCTTATAGTCATGAATAATATAATGCTTTCATTAGTCTCTTCAGGGCAATCTTTGTTAGCTACTCTGATAGTCCAAGGTAATCACACACACACACACACACACACACACACACACACACACACACACACGCACGCACGCACGGACGTGCACACACACGCGTATGTGTGCACAAACACTTGTATATAATCACGGAGCTAAGCAATGACCAATGTTCTCATATGCTGTACTGTCAGAGAGAAGGGTGGAGGTGAGGGACTGCGTGGGGGGCAAATCCTAACCAGTCGTCTGATTACAAGAGAAAGCGTAAATCTAGACAAATGCTCTCTACGATCATGAAAGGCATTTCACAAAAATGTCCTGTAGTTTAATAGAGCCAGTCAGTCATAAACACGTCATTCAACAACCACGGAGGTGTTGAAAGCAATAACGGCGCGGGTATTGCAAGCAATATCCATTTACGTGCATTTTGTTCCAACGATATGCATGCATTATGCAAATTATTCACTAAGTTTCGAACGGACATTTCAATGAGTATTACACAAATAGCTTGACGCCTGAGATTAATCATTCAAATTCAGATTATATTATAAGAACCACGAAATAGAATTTGTTTGAAATCAATAGAGTGGTTTAATGGATACTGATTTAATGACAGTCTACAACCATATATAGTAGGATCAATATTTATTATTTACAACATATTGCTGAATAATAAGCTGACGTTAATATAACAGTGTTTTTGAAATTCACAGTATATTTGACAAATTAAAAGAGTTTGCACGTGCGTGTATGTGCTTTAGATGACTGGCGCCTTTATCAAGTGGCCTGCGTTATTTATATACGTGTCCCTGAATGCACATTCATTCATGCAGAAGTAGAGCACCCATTTGTGCTATGTCCTTGGCGACTTAATGCTGTTTTGGCGTAACCGACATTTTTGAAGGATTCATAAGACCAATGATACTTAGATCTTGACACTTGCCAGCTGAAAGTATTTGTGTGTTCCTGGAACCGTGGTCTGGGAGTGAAGTGACTGTGCACTCATTACAGACATACTATTTAATACGTCACATTATCTTATGTTATATGGTTTGTATGTCAGGTGTTAATGTGTCATATAATTTGACTGTACACTCATTAGAGACGTACTATTTGATAATTCAGATTTGTAGATTATGTGGGGTGTATACTATGTGTTTTGTCGCCACGAAGTAAACTCGTTTTTATAAGGGGAACAAGTCCATGCGTTTTACTCAAGAAAATTATTTATTCTGTAGAAACAAGAGCGGCTGAAAACTTGTTATTATAACAGGTAAGATTGTACCCGAGTGAATAAATAGCACCAAGGTTAGTGCGTGTGTTTGTCGTGTTTGTGTGAAGCTGCCGGTCATTTAACCGGGAGAATATCATCCGATTGAGTAAATAACACCAAGTTTAGTGCGTGTGTTTGTCGTGTTTGTGTGAAGCTACCCGTCATTTAACCGGGAGAATATCATCCGATTGAATAAATAACACCAAGTTTAGTACGTGTGTTTGTCGTGTTTGTGTGAAGCTACCCGTCATTTAACCGGGAGAATATCATCCGATTGAATAAATAACACCAAGTTTAGTGCGTGTGTTTGTCGTGTTTGTGTGAAGCTACCCGTCATTTAACCGGGAGAATATCATCCGATTGAATAAATAACACCAAGTTTAGTGCGTGTGTTTGTCGTGTTTGTGTGAAGCTACCCGTCATTTAACCGGGAGAATATCATCCGATTGAATAAATAACTCCAAGTTTAGTGCGTGTGTTTGTCGTGTTTGTGTGAAGCTACCCGTCATTTAACCGGGAGAATATCATCCGATTGAATAAATAACACCAAGTTTAGTGTGTGAGTTTGTTGTGTTTGTGTGAAGCTACCCGTCATTTAAACACGGGAGAATATCATCAGAGTGAATAAATAGCACCAAGGTTAGTGCGTGAGTTTGTCGTATCTCTGTGATGTAACCAGTCATTTTAACCACATTTTATCCGAGTGAATAAATAGCAACATCATCTGTGAAGAGCTTGAAGGCAGCGGATATTTGGTTACTGGGACGAATGTTGCGAATACATTGGATGGTCAGAGTAACTATCAACTATTGTCTGGAAGAAGCTAATGACATAGGGACATTATAAACAACTATAAGACAGTGACAACAGTGTACTTTGGTCACATAATGAAAACAAAGACTGGAAAAATTAGCGACATATGGGGTAAAGGCAGACCGAGAGAAATAAAGCTTGATGGTCTGAGACGATGGCATAGAGACATATCATCAATAGAATTGAACCAGAAAACCAACGGCGAAGATTTGTGGAAAGACATGAGCACGTAATTCAGTGTGCTGGATACATATTGATTGTGACGATGATGAAGGTTAGTGAAACCATATGAAAACTGGCAAGACCTCGGATCCAGTTAACATCACAACAGAAATGATCAATGTCTTATAAGAATATGGAATAGATCAGGTCACAAGACTGCTAAGCGCAATATATGATACTGGAGATATATCTCCTGAATTATGCAATTCTATATTTAATGCAATCCCAAAGAAATCAGGAGCCTTGAAATGTGATCAATATCGAACAATTAGTATTATGAGCCATATCACGAAGATTTTGCTAAAGAATTATCACACAAAGAGTTAGGAAGAAAATACAACCCGAAATAGGAGAAGAACAATGTGGGTTTCTAGAAGGCAAGGGTAAAGTAAATGCTATATATATTCTGAGAATGTTAATTGAATATTCTGTGGAAGTAAACATAGACCTTCATCTTTGCTTTATTGGCTACACAAAGGCTTTCGATAAAGTAAGACATGCTTTCGATAAAGTAAGACATGTCAGCAAGATAGAGATGCTTGCAGATCTACAAATTGATGGGAAAGACCTTAGACGTGTAAAAAAAACATATATTGGAAACAACAAGCTGCGATTAGGATTGATATGAAGTTGGACAATATCAGCCTATTAAAAGAGGTGTACGACAGGGATGTGCAATGTCTCCAGATCTTTTTTTCCCTGTACAATGAAAATATTTTCAGAAATGTAGAAGATATGAAAGGAATCACGATTGCAGAAGAAACATCAATAACATTAGATATGCAGATGATAGAGTATTTATTGCAGACAATGAGCAGGATCTGCAACATTTAATAGATGGAAATGTTGCACACAGTGAACAACTAGGCTTAGAATTAAATTGTAAGAAGACACAGATTGTGGTCGTCACTAGGAAGAACGAAATACCAAAATCTAATATACACGTAAATGAGAATATTCTTAAACAAGTGAATCGGTACAATTATCTCGGAACAGTCATAACCTATGATGGTAAATGTCTTGAAGAGATTAGAACAAGAATCATCATGACGAAGGTAGCCTTTTGCAAGATGGAAAACATACTGACCATTAAAAAGATTCAACAAGAAAAAAGAGTGTTGAGGTGCTACATAGAACCTGTGTTTTTGTATGGATGTAAAGCGTGGGCAATGAACAAATAGGCTGAAAAACATCTGATGGCTGTGGAAATGTGGTTTCTGAGAAAAATGCAAAGAATACCATGGACAGACAGAAAAACCAATGTCCAACTCCTACAAGAAAATCGTAAACTGATTAGAGAAATTAGACGCAGACAGTCAACATTTTTTTTTTGGTCACGTTATGAGAAGAAATAAATTGGAAAACTTGGTGACAACTGGCAATATTCAGGGGAAAATAACTAGAGGAAGGCAGAGAAGTAAATACCTGCATGGCTTGACCACGTGGCATGATCGAGACAAGAACACTGAACGACTCTGGTGATCGAGTGAGATGGCGAGACATAACCGCCCACGCTTACCGGCATGGCACATACTGATGATGATGAATGTTAGTGGGTATGTACACCGTGTTCGTGTCATTCTAACCAGGGGAAGGATCTGGTCTGAGTGAGTAATTACTACTAAATCGGCACATGACTTGGCTCTAAACATAGAAAGGAATCTAATGAGAAAGCGAACTGGCCATCTTGACTCTTAAAACCATACTGTTCTAAAAAACAGAAACGCAACATTTTTGGTGTTACTGTTATAAAAGATATTCGCTGATTGGACATCAGCCAACCTATCCACTGTGTACATCTGGTCATTAACTTCTCGTGGTTACCTGAATTGTACTCACCTCATGATTCGTGAGGTAATGAAAGAGATCAAGATCAAAACAACATTTTGACAATAACTCGTGGCAGGTTCATAATAATCCCGGGAAACTTACTGAACACAAAACTCTCTGACCATATTATTGAATGTCTATAAAAAATTGACGCTCCTCAAATAAATTCAGGTGCAAATTTAATGCGCAAGTATGGCTCATCTCACTACGGAACAACGACTCATCATCATTTGACGTTTACAGGCTGGACAGTCACAAAGTGTAGTAGCCAGAGAATTTAATGTCGTTAGCAACACAATTAGTCGCTTTTGGGGGCGATTTCAAGAAACTGGCTCAGTGGCAGACGGGCCTTGCAGTAGAAGATCCGAAATCACAACTGCTGCAGAAGACCTCTTCATACGGCTGTGTCACCTTAGGAATCGATTTGCATCGGCGTCCTCCACAGTCTAGTCAATGCCAGGAGCTCGTCGATCAAGCGGTCAGGAACCGGCTGCACGAAGCTGTAGAAGACCCTATAGAGGTCCTATTCTTACGGACCGGCATCGCCAGAACCGACTGCAGTGAGCGAATCAGCATCGTCAGTATAATGTTGGTACAAGTTTGCAATTGAAACTGCAATAATGTTGCGTTTCTGTTTCTTTCTTTTCTTTTTCTTTTTTAAACAGTATATGCTCTCGATATGCTAAACTTGGAAGATTTTTCATATGTTGGGAAAGAATTTTAATCTTTATAGTGAATAGGATCAGGGTAAAATATACTCAGTATTTTGGTGTATAATCATAACAAAACACTAACTACATTTGAGAAATTCAAAACAATGTTTTCCCGTAGTGAATTTGAATAACGAAGACACAAACAATAGATTGCACGATTTATTGCCTGGCATATTTCGCTGCATCTCGTCAGGTACATACTGCAGAAATCACACAACTTACGTGAAATTAACTAGATAAATCCTTCAAGTTGAAATATACACAATTTCGCACAGTAATGTCGATTGTCTACCACGGTAATTTTAAGCTGACTAACATGTCTTTCTGTTTACACAATTCTGGCTTGCGTTGATAGATCATAATTGCTTCTGCAAATTTTAACAAGCGAGTATTTTGTGTTCTAAACAACACGCGAAATGCAGTGTCTCTGGACACAACATGGCGACTGGCGACAATGTGCCTGCCGATTGAAGACGCCGGGAGCTTCCGGTGTGTCGGCTCCTCGTGGCTAGCCTCTCCTGTGTGTTGTATCTTGTTGGACCCATTGAGGTATGTGTTCTGACACCCGTTTGTTAAGCTGTCTCTCCGTTCGACCAATGTAAACGGCCTGGCATCTACATGTGAATTGGTAAATACAATTGTTTGTGGCGTACAGACTTACCGACGTACCGGCTTACTACAGCAGTAGGTCGAACATTCTGTGCGGCAACTCCAGTCATTAGATGTAAAACCGTACCCATTCCTACACCAACAGTCAAAGAGCCTGTTCCTCTGTACGCCACAAACAATTGTATTTACCAATTCACATGTAGATGCCAGGCCGTTTACATTGGTCGAACGGAGAGACAGCTTAACAAACGGGTGTCAGAACACATACCTCAATGGGTCAACAAGATACAACACACAGGAGAGGCTAGCCACGAGGAGCCGACACACCGGAAGCTCCCGGCGTCTTCAATCGGCAGGCACATTGTCGCCAGTCGCCATGTTGTGTCCAGAGACACTGCATTTCGCGTGTTGTTTAGAACACAAAATACTCGCTTGTTAAAATTTGCAGAAACAATTATGATCTATCAACGCAAGCCAGAATTGTGTAAACAGAAAGACATGTTAGTCAGCTTAAAATTACCGTGGTAGACAATCGACATTACTGTGCGAAATTGTGTATATTTCAACTTGAAGGATTTATCTAGTTAATTTCACGTAAGTTGTGTGATTTCTGCAGTATGTACCTGACGAGATGCAGCGAAATATGCCAGGCAATAAATCGTGCAATCTATTGTTTGTGTCTTCGTTATTCAAACTAACTACATTGTAAACAGTCAATTAATGTTTCTTTCAGTATTTCCTCTCTAAGATCAACTAATCAACCACCCGCTGCACCAGGAAACCATGGTTCAGTCCACACTCACCTGCTACGGACACAGTGTGTTTAGTAGATCTGTTCATGATGACATTTACTTACGACACAGTCTTACCCCAGAGGACAATTATCGGTGCCCTGTTTCTACTCCAACCAATCATGTTACAGGGCATAATGACTTTAGACGATCAAAAACATTACACGTGATCGACATGAAGGTAAACAAACGGATGTGTCTATTGTGTGTTTCATTACCTCACATACGCCACTGGCAGTGTCCGACTTAATTCTTATCTTCTGGCCTAGTGGCCAGAACACCAGAGTCTCATCCGGGAGGCCCTGGTTTGATTCCAGCATTTATGGAGATACCCGTGTGCAATGAAAGTTACGCTTGACCAAGACCAAACCAAGCCATGTCACTCTTCCTACACTGCACCACTTTCCTCATTTGGTGCGGCCGCGTTTAGTTTTCATTGTGTCCAGATCTTTCAGTTCTTATATTGGCTTGTGATCTCTCTCCCTCTATTTTTGCTCACTCTTACTCTCTCTCCCGCTTTCTCTTGTTCTCTCTAACGCTCTCTGTTGTTCTCTCTATTGCTCTCTCTATTACGCTCTACTCTCTCTCTCTCTCTCTCTCTCTCTCTCTCTTGCATCCTCTCTCTTGCTCTCTCTTGCACCCTCTCTCTTATTCTTTCTCTTGCGCTTCTCTCTTGCTATATCACTTGTTCTCCAACGCTAGCACCTTCTCTCTTGTTCTCTCTCTTGCTCTCTCTCTCTTTCTTTCTCTCTCTCTCTCTCTCTCTCTCTCTCTCTCTCTCTCTTGCTATGTCACTTCCTCCCCATCTCTTGCTCTCTCACTTGCTGTCTCTCAGTTACTTTCTCTCTTGCTCTGTCTCTTTCTCTCTTGTTCTGTATGTTGAGCTCTCTCTCTCTCTTGCTCTCTCTCTCTCTCTCTCTCTCTCTCTCTCTGCCTCTTTCTTGCCCTGGCTCTTACAGACACACACTCTCTCCTTCTATCTCTCGCGCTTTCTGATATGCTCTCTCTCTCTCTCTTTGGCTATGTCTATTGCTCTCTATTGAAGAGACTGTGGTCACGAACACAAGACATTAAAGAGACCGTGGTCACGAACACAAGACATTAAAGAAACCGTGGTCACTGCCATGCTATATGTCCAGCATTCATAACAATTACATGCAAAATGTCCAAATAGCATGATCAATAATTTCGGCTCGACACAACTTATAAAAGTAAACGAGCAAAGTTCAGAACTGGAACGGCAGGGTAATGACGAAGCCAACTGTCATGTTGAAGATTTGGATCGGAATATCATTTAATGACAGTTCACAGTTAAGTTTAAATGATATCGATACAGTCCATTCCTAGGGGCCTGTTACCGCCAGGCTGGGCCTAGGATCTATTGATAGGAACATGTTGATAATCTACAATAACTAACCTGCTTAAATAACAACCATCCTTTCATTAATCTTCACTTGACCTTCTGTCATTCTGCCTGAAGTTCTCCTTTGCCGCTCTGCACGATATAGGTCTAGGTACTCCCGTACGTTCTGTAGCGACACGTTGTAGCAATCACTGTATATCTTCGTCGCAGCCACTGCTTTACGTGCCAACACTATTCTATCGCCAATATTTGCATTTTACGGCCTGCTATTACCTTCCCAATCGATGTCCTTCCTGTTGATATCTGACGTCACTCTCCTTTTTGTTCTTTACCAACAGTTTCCTTAGTTTCTTGTGGGGTTTTCCCTATATGATTTTCTACCGCCTTTTCCGATGACGTCATTCTGTCTAAACACTATGTAGCAGTATGCCCCCCTCCCTTTTAAAATGATGCAATCATTTTTTTTTTTACATCAAGATAATTAACCTGACACATAGCAGTGCAGACACAATGACTTTTATGGAACTAGCAAGATGCTATGGACACCTATCGATTACCCACAAAATAAAAAAATTAATATATAACGGGCACGCCCTCCAACTACACCCCGACGGTAGATGTCGTGTATACAGCCCATGGGGAGGCTGTACTAACTAACCATAACGATCAGTCCCTCATTTGTCCCTAAGGACAAGCGTCCTTCTCTAGGTCAAAACCTGGAGTAAGGGGACGTGAGTAAATAAACAGGTACCAGTTGCATTTACTAGTGTCTTGTAACCATCTATGCAATTATTCCGACTACTATGTCAAGAAACGGGTAGGTGAGGTACTAGTATTATGACGTCATAATTTTAGGCGTAATCGAGGTAAATGCTCTTTAAGGACATCATCATAAACTCTTTGTGTAGGTGTGGCAATAATGACTGAGTGACAATATCGTTTAACGGCGTATTTCATAATGATATATGTAGTGGTGGCTATACTTGGCAATGGCGATCACAATAAAATTGAAAACCTATGACTCATCATCTGGATAATTAAGTACCAAATATGAACAATAATAATAAGAATATGTAACTACTTAACTCTATGAACTGAAATTATGTGAAAATAATATATATATATATATATATATACATATATATATATATATATATATATATATATATATATATATATATATATATATATATATATATATATATATATATATATATATAATTTTATGCTGAGCATTAGGAATAAATTAATAATTAGTTAATTAATTGTACAACTTATGTTGAATAATGTTACTCAAGTAGTAACCAATGACTAATTATACAGTCACGCACTTCATTATAACGATGAATTATCATGGCACAAGGGTACAATGTTGGTACATATGCCGCTTCGCGACAACCGTGTCCATTATCATCGACTGTATCATTGTTCAACACATATACTCTCATCAAGAGTCAGGTTTCGATCCACGAAATAGAACTATAACTATCAATATTTACCGCGAATATGCCGTAATAATATGACATAACATTATTTTAGAAATACAAACGATTTCCGATAAGCCAGAAGTGTTCAGGTATAGTTCGTCAATTACCGCGCACATGGTCGATCGCACTCGACTGTGCAGTGTCACTTCGTCATGGCGAACAATGTCCCTGCCAAAGAACGAATTAAACAAACTATGTACATATCCGAATAACACTAACAAATTTAAAATAATTCGCAATTTGTTGTTTTTCAACAGTAATCTACCTGGGTGAATGTATGCAATATATGTTAATCAGCCTAACGAAAATCCAAATACGAACGCAGACAATACGTAAGAGAATATAACATACATAATTTTTTTAGAGACGACTAAGAAGATCTGCCAAATTATTGTCTTTGCCTGGAATGTGACAGATATCAAATTCATAGTCCTGTAACAGAAGTGACCATCTATGAATTCTGGAGTTCTTTGGATGACCAGATTTAAAGATCTGCAATGGTTTATTGTCAGAAAGAACTAGGATTTTTCTCCCAAGAAGGTATCTAGAAAACTTATCAATGCTCTCAATTAACGCTAAAGCTTCCAGTTCGGTAATTGCATAATTTCTCTGAGTATCTGATAGTTTCTTACTGAAGTACAGAATAGGATGCAATTTACCATCATGTATTTGAAGTAAAACAACTGAAATTGCATGAAAACTAGCGTCTGTTTGTAAAACGAAATCTTTAGAGATATCAGGCAATTTAAGAATAGGATATGTGCTGAATAGAGTTTTCATCTGTTGTAATAATTTATCATGATCACCTGTCCAGATAATTTTCGTTGGTTGACCTTTTTTTTAGAAGTTCAGAAAATGTTGCCGTCATATCTGCAAAGTTAGGAATAAATTTCTGATAGTAATTAATGAGACCCAACAGACTTCGAAGTTCTTTCTTAGTGGTAGGTGGTTTAATATTTAAGATCTTGGTAACTACTTGTGGATCAGTTTTACGGAATCCGTCAGAAATTCTATGACCAAGGAATTGTATTTCAGTGAAACCTATTTCTATTTTGCTAGGTTTTGCTTTCAGATCATGTTGTTGTATTCTCTGAAATACTTGTTTTAATATTTTAACATGTGTGTCAATGTCAGAAGTATGGATACAGATATCATCCATATATGTAGCAACATTAGAAATACCGTGTAGTAATTTTCTCATCATACGCATGAATGTGCTTGGTGCATTTTGTAACCCGAATGGAAGATATGCCCATTTGTACAAACCTAAAGGAGTACTAAATGCTGTAATATGCATGGAATCTTCATCTATGGGGATTTGCCAATATCCTTTAGAAAGATCAATCTTGGAAAATAGCTTAGAGTTTGCCATGCCTTCAATTAGTTCATCGATATTTGGCATTGTTTCAGCATCGAGGAGTGTTAAAGCGTTCACTTTCCTGTAATCGACACACAAACGTAGTGAACCATCTTTTTTCTTCACAATGACTACCGGAGAACAATAATTTGAAATGGACTTCCTAATTATACCACTTTGATCAAGTTCAGATATTTCTGCTGTAATCTTATCCAGATAATGTAGAGGGATAGGATATGGTTTCACCTTTACTGGAATATCAGATAGTAAAGTAATTTTGTGTTTAATAAGTGTTGTTTGTCCAGGTTTATCAGAAAAGATTGTGCCAAACTCTTGTATAGCTGAAATAAGTTTATCTTTATCTTGTGGTGATAACTTGTTATTAATTTGTATTGCTTGCCAATCCTTATCACTGTTAACTGTTGGCGTTGGTATTTGTTGTGTAATAGCGTCTTCTTGTTGTTCGTTGATAACCCAGCAAGCTGCTGCAACTCTATGTGGTATTTGTTGGTTATCATACGGAGTGTCAGTGTCACGTGTAACATAAGGTTTTAGCATATTAATGTGGAAAATTTTATTTTTTCCTTTTACCTCAATGACATAATCGACGCTTGGTGACTCTAAATGGACCCTACCACGAAGTAACAAGACTATCCCGAGGGTCGGGAAGTAACAGTAACATGTTGTCTTCTTCTTTCAAGACTATTGTCTTAGCCTTTCTATTGTCGTATTGCCTATATTTTCCTCCTGCCTTCTCAAGTGCTGATTTAGCAATTCGACAAGCTGTCATGATTTTATGTCGCAACTGCGTAACCATTTCATACGCTTCTCTTTTAGGGTGGTCATATGTTTTGTTAGTCAGCATGTCATTGTATAGCATCAATGGACCACGAGGATTGGCTCCGTACACGAGCTCAAATGGAGAAAAACCAGTACTAGCTTGTGGTACCTCCCGGTACGCAAATAATACTGCAGGCAATAGAATATCCCAGTCTTTCGGACGTTCAGCCGCGACTTTTGCTAGGGTTCGTTTAAGGACCCCGTTGTAATTTTCATTTACCCCATTCGTCATTGGGTGCCACGGTGAACTAAACACCTGTGGAATACCCAGCACTTTCATCGCTGCTGGGGTAGTATAACAGTAGTACAGGTGATATGATAAGGCTGTGTGTAGAAGATGGCTCGTGTCGATATAGTGGACAAGTCTCGTCTGTTATATAAACATGCGTTTATTTGTTGAAATCATAGATCTTCAAACTGGTGATGGTAAACACGGACATCTTTACTGTTCTCCTAGTTGAATCCCAAGTCCCCAGTGACGTGTGTGCAAGCCCTGGATACGTCTACCCATTCGTGCATACACGTTCACTAACTATGATTTCCCACTAGTTAATGAATGCGCAGCATTCATTAACTCTCCACTCCTAAGCTAACTCCCTTTACTGTTATATATACTTCCCCTTCTTCAAGGAGACTTTTTCCCTGAAAAAGTCTCAATCCCAACTCTTAACCACTTTACTCTACGATTCTATACCACAGCTGCCCAACAATTCCATATATTTCCTAACTCAAATCTCACCCTCCTATTTCATCATAGCCAAATGCTAAGCAGAGACATACATACAATATCAACAATGCAAAACTCTTTACAAAATCCGTTATAAAGTTCTCCACAAAAACTCTCTACAAAACTCTCTATAAGCGAACTGCTTTTAAAGTGTCCATCTAAATTATGATTGACAAAAATTGAAGATATTTCCCTTATCTTTTTCTCACTTATTCACTTTCTCGCTATTCCAGGATAGACAGAAAAGTTTAGTTAAGTTGGTTAGGTGCGCACCTAAAAAAAATAGAAAGTAAGGAAAAAGTAAGAAGTAATCACATTTCTCTTCCCATGCATTCTCAAAACTTTATAAAAATAAAGTTTCTAAAATTTATCTTCATTTTCGTCAATAATAATTGTTGTTATCAAAAAGTTGATCCAAAACTACAACCCTTTTGTATTATTCACCTCGTCAAATTCAACCTTTCCTTCAAAACCTCCAAACTATTAGTATACTGTTACGTACAGTCTTCTTCTTCCAGTGTCCACTTATTTAAATGCCAAAATTCAACCTGGCATTCCCCCCCCCCATATTCTCCCATTAAACGCTGTTCAACCCAGCTCCTATTTCAATCCACGTATTTGCAATACAACCCGTATAATGTAGTCCCTAATTCAATCCCCCATTTTAACTCTTTCTAAGCCACATGTAATTATCAATTGTTGCTGAGACCCCCAGCCACTTTTAAATATACTCCTCCATTACAACATACTGAGTCCCTTCGCTAATCACCACAACTTCCCCCTTAACTTACAGAAAATGTGAAACAGACGACTTAAAGTTGAGTTGTTTAACGTATATAACGTTTATAAATAGAAATTGAGGGTGAAACATGATTGATCATGTTTCACCCTCAATTTCTATTTATAAACGTTATATACGTTAAACAACTCAACTTTAAGTCGTCTGTTTCACATTTTCTGTAAGTTCCCAAAAACAAGTCTTCATTTTTCCCATAACTTAACGCCAAGCTAGGAAACATTTTAAACACACTCAGGATAACTCAATAAAAGCAAAGTTAAATTATCCTCACATTTTATAAAGAACAATTGAAGTCAAACAACAGACTAAACAATATCAACCCCCTCATTCTTTGACATCTTCTTTATCCCCACACATTAACCAAATTAAACATATGTGATGAAATGAAAGACCATATATACAGATACATATTATGACTACTAATCAATTATTTTCCGTCTAAGAAAAACTCAACACTTCAACTTAAAAATCAAAATGATAATAAAGCACATATCAATAAGTCTTAACTTACTACAACATTATGTCTACTCATCCCGACAACTCTTGACTAAGTTATTTGTCAACTTCCTTCCTTAGAAATTCAGAAATACCGTGTCTAACTTCTTCTTCTATCTGCAATCTGCAGAATATTCTACCACGCTATTTATCCCTTCTCCATTTTCTTAATAGCTTCAAATTTTTTCTATAAGTGCAATATCTACATCAATGTCGTCATCCTCCTGAGGAGAACTATCTTCTTTCATATCAGCATCTTCATCAGTTTCTGACTTTTCATCCATCTCTTGTTCCGCATCTGTATAGCCATTACTAGCAACCGCTAATCTCTTCCTTTCTAAATCCAATCTAATTTTTCTGTCTTGACGTCTTAATAAATTTTCAAACAGTGGCATATCTTCATCACTTGAAGAATTCACTCTAAACTTCCTTTGCCTCTTAATTTCTTTTTCTTTCTGTCTATCTAACTTTCTTTTTACTGCCTGTCTTGTATTCATAAATGGAGCTTCTATTTCTTCCTTGATTGATTCTTCACTATTATAACCGTCATACGTGTTGTTTTCCTCTGTCATGACTGTTTTTGGTATTGTTTCTTCTTGTTCAGCCGTAGTAGATGCTGTTGTTACTTGTTTCCCATTCTCTATAGGTATTGGATATTCCGTTTGTCTGACAATCTGTCCATCTGACAATATTTCTTCTGAATAATAATAATTATTATTATTCTCTGCATCTTTTTCCTCATTATCCCGTCTTAAGTGCTCTACATGTGAACGTGCAACATGCCCTGTAACTTGATTCTTAATAGTATATGATACTGGACCCTTTTTTTCTAAAATATAATATCCCGGCACCCAATGAGCATCAAACTTAGAATTTTTCCTATGTTTTTTTGTAATAAACTCTATCACCTATGTTGAACTCTTGTAAGTGTGCATTTTTATTTGTGTATTTCTTCTGTCTTTCTCGAGCCTTAATTATATTATTTCTTAAACGTATATGTGCTTTGTGCATTTCTTGCAACCTTGTTTCCTGAAAATCTTCCCCCATATATTTTCTCCTAGGCTTTAATAAATTGTCAATTGGTAATATTGGTTCTCTCCCATGTACTAGGTAAAATGGTGAGAAACCTGTTCCTTCATTTTGGTGTGTACGGATCGCCCCTAATGCTATTCCCAAATAAAGATCCCAATCCATATCGTGTTCTTCTACATTTTTCGTTAGTATGTTGTATAATGTCCTATGTTGTCGCTCATTTTTGGCATTCGAAGATGGTCTGTAATATGAAGTCTTAATATGTTTTATATTCAAATCTTTTACCAATTTCTCAAACTTTCTATTTACAAATTCTTTCCCATTGTCTGTAAGTATTATTTGTGGACACCCAAACCTTGGTATAAATTCTTGTAACAGCATATTTATAACTGAATCAGCACTCTTGTCTGGAATTGGATAAACTTCCGGCCAAAGACTATATGAATCTACGATATGTAGTAGGTATACGTTTCCCGATAATGTTTTTGGATGAGGACCTGAAATATCCAAACTTACTTTCTGCATTGGAAATTGAGGAATATCGGTATCTTGTAAGGGACATTTAATTATCTTCATGTTTCTTAACCTACACTTTTCACATTCTTCAACATATTCATATACACTTTTAAATAAATTCGGCCAGTAATATTTACTGCTAATAGACTTAACTAACTTATCTCGTCCAAAATGACCATTATTATCATGATATGCCTTTAAAACTTCTCGTTCTAAATGTTTCGGAATATATTTTCTTAATCCCTCACCTTTTTCACTGATATAATATAATTGATTGTCTTCTTGTAGCTCTACAAATTTTCTTTTAAAACTATTTTCCCCTGTTTCTTTCAGTTTTCTTTTTATCTGTACTATTTTTGGATCTAATTCTTGTTCATCTTTCATATTAAATTGTGATAAACGTGGGTCTTCCGCTCTAGGTTCAGACTCTTGATCCGACGGTAAACTATCAAAGTCTTCTCTATTTATTATGGCAGAATCTAATATATTTACTTGCCAGTTTCGATCGTCTATTTCTGGTTCTCCTTCATCTTCTGTGTTTCCTGATGACTGTGGATACGGGATTCTAGACAACAGATCGGCGCATGTATTATGTTTTCCTGAAACATATTCCACTTTAGCATTGTATCCCTGTAGATTCAATGCCCACGTTTGTATTTTCCTATTTTGTATTGGTGCTTCTAATATAGACTTTAATGGCATGTGATCAGTTCTAATAATGAAATTGGCGTTATGTAAGTAGTAATTTAGTTTTTGAAGAGCGTAGTGTATAGCATAAGCTTCTTTCTCAATAATCGGCCATTTCCTTTGAGACTTGCTAAGTTTATGAGACAAGAAATAGATTGGCCTTTCATTTTTAACCCCTGGTATTCCAGATTCTTTTCCTTCATATGGTTGAACCAAACACGCTCCTATAGCATTATCCGAAGCATCTGTAT
Organism: Cepaea hortensis; assembly: GCA_963921405.1. NCBI lineage: Eukaryota > Metazoa > Mollusca > Gastropoda > Stylommatophora > Helicidae > Cepaea > Cepaea hortensis. Next base: position 41,798,436 of record OY992886.1, read on the forward strand.
ATAATATTAACTGTTTATTCAAGTCTGGATGTGTCAATAGTGGTACCACTGTTAAGCTATTTTTTAAAAACTCGAACGCTTTTTGACATTCATCATCCCACTTAAATCTAGCGTATTTGCCCGTTAAATTAGTAATTGGTTCTGCAATCTTCGAAAACCCTGGGACAAACCGCCTATAATACCCACAGGTTCCTATAAACGCACGCACTTCCTTTATGTTAGTTGGAGTAGGTAATTCTTTAATAGCCTTTATCTTGTCTTGGTCTGGTTTGATTCCTTCTCTATTTATAATATACCCCAAATATTTTGTTTCTGTTTTTAAAAACTGGCACTTACTAAGCTTCAATTTAACATCATGTATTCTTAATCTGTCAAATACTAATCTAATATGTTTTAAATGATCATCCACATCTCCTCCTGTAAATATCAAAATGTCGTCTATGTATGCTAATGCAAACTTTTGCATACCTTCTAATACCTCATTTATTAAGAGCATGTAGTGAGGCGGAGCAGTTCGAACCCCGAATGGCATACGTAAGAATTCGTAAGACCCCATATGAGTACAAAAAGCACTCTTCTTTTGAGCGTCTTCCGACATCGGGATACACCAGAATCCTGACCTTGCGTCTAGCGTCGTGAAGAATGTGGAGCCATTAAGCAACCCCAAAATATCACCAATCACCGGGAGTGGGTACGCTACATTCTTAGTGATTTTGTTCAACGCCCGATAGTCACAACAGAACCTACTCGAACCATCAGGTTTGGCCACAATTACGACCGGAGATGACCATTCTGACTTTGATCTTGTTATTATCCCTGCTTTCAACATATCTTCTATTGCCTTTTCAACAACTTCCCTATTTCTTAATGGAGTTCTATATGGTTTTAAACTAATTGGTGGATGGTCTCCCGTATCTATCTCCATTGTAACTGTTTTTGTCCTACCCAATTCTAAATCACTAACTGCAAAAACGTCTTGATTTTCTTTCACCAATTTTTCTAATACTTCTCTATTCTCCGGTAGAGCTTTTAATTGTGACAACAATTCTTGTTCTCTTGTCTTTTTGTCAACTGTATTTATTTGAGATGGATGTTTCTTAAATGTATGGATCAATTCATCATTTCGTCTTTTCCAGCTTCTTTTATACTTATTTCTGACATTATTTCTAATTATGGGAGTTTCTGAATAACTATTTCCCAATATGTTTCCTTTTTCTATAGTTAACATGTTATTCTCACTATACTCTACTTTAGCGATTACACAACCTCTATATAATGTAATATTTTTTCCTGTATTATTTAGGAGCATCACTGGAAAGCTGAGATGTTTATCTAGTACTATTAACCCATCGGTGACTTCTAAGCCAGGTTCCTGTATTATTTCTCTCTCTAATTCCGTTATTTTAACTGTTTGTCCAACCGAAAAGTACGGATTTTTTTTTCATTTTTGCCTGTATTAAATTAACCGTTTGTGGTTTCAAATTCATGGTTGTTTTGACTCTAACTAGTGTCGACACATGCATATCCTCTTCTAAATCTACGTAAACACCTTGGAATTTTAATTTATGCAAATCAAAAAAAAGTCTCACCCCATTTTTCAATAAAAAATCTCTACCCAATATCATCCATCCATCCATCATGTGCCATGCCGGTAAGCGTGGGCGGTCATGTTCTGCCATCTCACTCGATCAACAGAGTCGTGGATCAGTTCCGTGTTTCTGTCTCGACCATGCCACAAGGCCAAGCCATCCAGATACTTGTTTCTAGGTCTTCCCCTTGGTCTGTTCCCCTCGATCTTACCAGTTGTCACCAAGTTCTCCAAATCATTTCTTCTCATAACATGCCCAAAAAATTGTGACTGTCTACGTCTAATGTCTCTGATCAGTTTACGATCTTCATTTGTTTCTTGAAGGACTTGTTCATTGGTCTTTCTGGCTGTCCATGGTATTCTTTGCATTTTCCTCAGAAACCACATTTCTACAGCCATCAGATGTTTTTCAGCCTGGCTGCTCATTGTCCAAGCTTCACATCCATATAAAAGTACAGGTTCTATGTAGCATCTCAACACTCTTTTTCTCGTTTCAATTGACATCTTTTTATTGGTCAGTATGTTTTTCATCTTGCTAAAGGCTACTTTTGCCATGGCGATTCTTGTTCTAATCTCTTCAAGGCATCTCCCATCAGATGTTATTACTGTTCCGAGGTAATTGTACCTATTCACTTGTTGAAGAATATTCCCATTTACTTGTATATTACACTGTGGTATTTCGTTCTTCTTAGTGACGACCATAATCTGTGTCTTTTTACAATTTAATTCTAACCCTTGTTGTTCACTGTGTGTAACAACCGCATCTACTAAATTTTGCAGGTCCTGTTCATTGTCTGCAATCAAGACTGTATCATCTGCATATCTAATGTTATTGATGCATCGTCCCCCAATGTTGATTCCTTCCATATTTTCAATATTTCTGAAAATATTTTCACTGTACAGGGAAAACAGATCTGGAGACATTACACATCCCTGTCTCACACCTCTCTTAATAGGCTGATATTGGCTTACTTGATTATCAACTCTTATGGCAGCTTGTTGTTTCCAATATATGTTTTTTACAAGTCTAAGGTCTTTCCCATCAATTTGTAGATCTTCAAGCATCCTTATCATGTTGACATGTCTCACTTTATCAAAAGCCTTTGTGTAGTCAATGAAGCAAAGGTGTAGATCTTTGTTTACTTCTATAGAACGTTCGATTACGGTTCTCAGTATATACACAGCATTTACTGTACCCTTGCCTACTACAAACCCACATTGTTCTTCTCCTATTTCAGGTTGTATTTTCCTCCTAACTCTTTGCATGATAATTCTTAGCAAAATCTTCGTGATGTGACTCATTTTACTAATTGTTCGATGTTGATCACATTCCAAGGCTCCTGATTTCTTTGGGATTGCAATAAATACAGAATTACATAACTCATGAGGTATATTTCCAGTATCATATATTGTATTAAGCAGACTGGTAACTTTATCTATTCCATATTCTTCTAAAGCATTAATCATTTCTGTTGTGACGCTGTCTGGACCGGGGGTTTTGCCAGATTTCATATGATTAAGAGCATTCTGAACCTCCATCTTCAAAATTGCTGGCCCTTCATTGTTATTTTGAACAATATATTGTTCGTCTCTGCTATCGTCATAAAGGTTTTTCACGTAATCTGACCATACATGTAACATCTGATCTTTTTCTATTATGACTCTTCCATCTTTTGTCTTTAGGCAGCCTGCTGATGTACGTGTTCTTTGATTAGTAATCTCCTGAATTCTTTTGTGCATTTGTTTCGCATTTTTACTGTTGTGTTGTTTTTCAATTTCTCTGCAATTTTTCTCAAGCCATGTTTCTTTAGCCTCCTTACATAAGGTTTTGACTTTTCTGTGAATTTCTTCATATTTGGCAGGATTATTTTTGTTCTGTCTTCTTGTTTCCATTAGTTGTAAAATTTCTTCAGTCATCCATGTCTTACGGCCAACTTTCTTTACTTTTGGAATAGTTTTTTCTGCTGCACAACTGATTGAATTCTTCAGCATTTCCCATTGATCATCTACATCTTGAAATAGGATCTCTAGATCAGACAATAAATCAAATTTGTTCTTTACTTCTATGTTAAAATTATCTTGTATTTCTTTGTCAGTTTTCAATTTGCACAAGTCATATTTAGGGTTTCCTGCTGTATACTTGACTTTCTTTAACTTTACCCTCAATGTGCCAGTAATTAATCTGTGATCACTGTAACAGTCTGCATTTGGAACTGTTTTTACAACTGTTAATGCATTTCGAAACCTTTTGCTTATCAGGATGTAATCTATCTGGTTTTTAATCCTGCTGTCTGGACTCCTCCATGTCCATAATCTTCTAGGATGTTGTTTAAACCAGGTGTTTCCTACAACCAATTCTTGTTCTTTTGCCCATTCTACAAGTCTGTAACCTCTTTCATTTCTCTCTCCCAAACCATGGTTGCCTACACTGTATCCATCGCTTTGCTTTCCTATTTTTGCGTTGAAATCACCCATTATGATATTTATTTCTGATTTTTTACAGTTCTTCAAAGCAGACTCCATGTCATTATAAAATTCCTCTATACTTTCTTCACTGCTTTCACTTGTTGGGGCATATACTTGAATTACATTTATTTTAAAAGGTCTTCCGTTTAATTTTACTAATAGAACTCTGTCTGACACAGCCCAATATCCTTTGACAGAATTTGATGTTTGTTTATCTAATATAATGGCTACACCTCTTTGCTGTTCTTCTCCCCCCGAGTAAATAATCTTACAATCCTCTCCTGTCCAATATCATATTTCTATTTAAATCCTTGACCACATGGAACATATGCCTAACATTTATCCCTCCTAATTTAAAATTTGTCATCGTTTGTCCAAGCACTTCTAATTTGTGTCAGTTACCGAATGAAGATTCTCCTGAATTCTAAATATTTTACAATTTATTAACATTCGATATAAAAATGTTTCTTTAATCACGCTAACTTGCGCTCCCGAGTCAACTAATGTTCTAACTTTATATTTTCCTATTTCTATTATACATGAGCTAGGATCAACCATATTTAGTGACAACTGTTTTATCTCAACTTGAGGAGATAAGTTCTTATGTTTTTTATTTCTAAATGTCCTATTATACTCATCATTTGGGTTTTTAATACATTGATTCATCTTTTGGATCTTACTATCTTCCCCCCTACTGCCGATCCTGTTCAGTAAGCGGGATGCCAATTTCCCTGATTTCCTGACCTTCTAAAATTTCTCTGCACTTCTCCATAATTCCCACTTGCTGATCTACTATTTGTAGTTCTATTCTGTGTACTATTCTGAGCACCTCTGTTATTTTGTGTATTCGATGGGACACGTCTGTTACCACAGAAGCGAAAAATGTGCCCACGTTGGTGGCATCCCCAACAAACCACATTTGTGTTATTTGTGTTACCCACCATGTTTCTTACAGTATTTCTCACTTGTCCTTCTCTACCTTGATTATATACGTTACTGTTTCCTTGTACCATCTGTATTTCTCCTCGTCTTCCTCTCCATCCATGTCTATACTGTCCTATTTCCATAGGTTCTTCAATTCTATCTTCCGAACTACTACCTAACTCTCGTCCTACCCTCAATCTAAACCTTCTCCTTAAGCTTTCTTCTTGTATAGCGATATCTACCGCTTGTGACAACCTTGCAGGATTCTCTCTCAATAATTTAAATTTCAGTCCATCTGACCTAATCCCATCAACAAAAATCCCCACCAACATCCGTTCCACTTCTTCAGCTCGTACATTCTGTCCCAAAAATGACTCTTCAGCTAAATTGATTAATCTATCACTGTATAGCTGTACACTTTCTGTAGTACTTTGTCTCGTTTGACGCAACACTGAGAATGCGTGTTGTGGATCAGTAATCTCTGCGTATTTATGTGCCAGGTCGTTTTTGAATTGTTCCCAGGTTTCATCTCTTCCAGCTTCTAGATTTCTTCTTATATGGTCTGAAACAGGACTTGTACTAGTTCTATATGCTAAATTCTTTTTATCCTCATCTGTAGCGTTCACTAGATAAGCATGTTTCTCAATAGAAATAACCCATTTCTTAAACTGGTTCGCCTGTCCATTAAATCTCTCGACATCACTGATTACACTTTGCTGTCTTAATACTGCGTCCAACTTTGATATTGCCCCACCAACTCCACTCAGTACTTGAGAAAAATCCTGGGGCTCCATCCTAAAAAATCTATAATAGAAATTACCAAGCAATATAATATACAATTATTTTCAGACAATATTATTTTAAAGTAAGTTGCAAGAAATATTCTGTTCAATTTAGTATGTTCTTAACTAATCTAAAATTAACCATTACCCAAACTTAATGAAAAAGGTTCCAATCGAGGATCTTGCTGAAAGTGACTCCAATCGACCATCCTGATGAAAAAAATTCCAATCGAGGATCTTGCTGAAAGTGACTCCAATCGACAATCCTGATGAAAAAAATTCCAATCGAGGATCTTGCTGAAAGTGACTCCAATCGACAATCCTGATGAAAAAAATTCCAATCGAGGATCTTGCTGAAAGTGACTCCAATCGACAATCCTGATGAAAAAAATTCCAATCGAGGATCCTGCTGAAAGTGGACTCTAATCAACCAACTTGAAAGGAACAGCAAAAGAAGAGCCTCTGGATTTCTCACTTCAATCGAAGTCGGTTCCTTCTAGGCGTTTTCATGCCGCTGATTGTGCTCGTCTGGACTTGAAATTACAACGATCGAGACAATACTGACTGATTGATTGCTTGATTGACTGATTGATTGACTGACTGATTGATTGATCGATTGATTGACTGATCGATTGACTTTAAGCGTTGGTTAAAAACTCTGGACTTTACCTTCAGACAAGCAAGGTCACCTTCACTATAGTTCAAACGATAACGGTTAACAGTTCCAGCAAAACCAGATTCCACGGCAGCATATCTGGAACATCCATACGTTTCAAAAAAACGAGCAGGTCAACAATGGATTGATTCAAGCCTGACGATGGCCACTCTGTTTCATCACTCGGAACATTACGTGTTATGTGGTGTTCCAACAACGGTCAGTTCAAATCAACTGAAACAAATTTGACTAGAGACAAGTTAAACAGATTTAATGTCTTCACTCAGCTGAAGTGACTGTTGACGACCTTGATTCGAGAAGTTCAGAAAGCAAAAATCGACCTTGATTTAACCTCTAACAGTCCCGTGAGCTGAGATCATGCTCATAAATTTTATCATTCTCGAGATTTCTCTGTTCCAATTGGAGCTGATCATTCGGGCGTAGACATAATTTATTTCCCGAGGTACAAGGTTACTTTATAAGTTGTAAGATGTATCTAGCGGTGACGACATCATTACATCATTTACAAATTTCAATGTAAAATAGCAATTCTTGACTTCTACAAAAGAAACAGCGTATATCAGCGATCAAGGCCCTGTATATTGGTGAGTCAGGTATATCAAAATTATCAGTCTCTATAAAACAAGATTAGCAAACCTTCTGACCTTGACTTAGAATCCCCTTAACACACTGAGAAATCACAACAACTACCCCTGGGCGGGCTTTCAGTTGTTGCGTCTCTTATAATTTACTTGAGAACTTCCATAACATTCGTCTCCAGACGTAGAGAAAACAATCTTCGCTTTAGTCAACAATCTCCGCGACGTCCCATGTTTGAGATCTTGAGGTCGACGGCACCAAAACAGCCTGTATAACAGTAGTACAGGTGATATGATAAGGCTGTGTGTAGAAGATGGCTCGTGTCGATATAGTGGACAAGTCTCGTCTGTTATATAAACATGCGTTTATTTTTTGAAATCATACATCTTCAAACTGGTGATGGTAAACACGGACATCTTTACTGTTCTCCTAGTTGAATCCCAAGTCCCCAGTGACGTGTGTGCAAGCCCTGGATACGTCTACCCATTCGTGCATACACGTTCACTAACTATGATTTCCCACTAGTTAATGAATGCGCAGCATTCATTAACTCTCCGCTCCTAAGCTAACTCCCTTTACTGTTATAGTAGCCACAGATATAAACTGACTACCTCTGTCTGATAAAATGTATAATGGAAATCCTATCCTACTGAAAATCAATAAAAATGAATCTAGGATGGATCTACTAGTGATGTGTTTGAGCGGTATAGCCTCCGACCAACGAGTACATAAATCAATCATGGTTAAGATAAATCGATTACCACGATCGGTAGTAGTGTTAAGTGGACCCACAATATCCACAGCAATCTTTTGAAATGGGCGTGATGCCAAATCAGTTTTCTGAACATGAGCTGTAGGGTGTTTGCCTTTTTGTGTGGTTCTTTGGCACAATGAACACGAACGAACATGATTTGTGATATCTTTTGCGTAACCAGGCCAATAAAATTGTGCTAACAACCTATGAGTAGTCTTAGCAATGCCCATATGCCCCGCAAATGGCGAATCATGTGCCAACTTCAGTGCTTCGCTACGATATTTGGTTGGTAGTACTGTTTGTAGACACAATGTTGAACGTCTGTTGTATTGTCTATACAAAATATTATTGTCTAACACAAATTTCCAATCACAATTTTTAGCTTGTTTCGAAGGATTGTTCATGTTATTAAAACAGATTTTAAGAGAAGAATCTTGTTGTTGTTCCGTAGCTAATTCCACAGTCAGTGTTATGGTATTCTGAACCTTGTCACTATCAGTCTGAGAAGATGAAGAATTGTCCTTATCTTCTTCTTCTTGACGATGCACTTGTGCTCTTGTGACAGCATTTGTTGGCGTGTTTTCAATCTCCCATTCAATTGCCTCTTCATGAGTGCGATCATTTGCATTGGGTACGTTCCCAATGAGTAACCCGGCACAAGGATTCGGAAGTACTGCTGCATTTACTGTGCCTTTAAAGTATGGAGATTTTATCGTGATTGTGGCGATTTTATACCTTTCAACTGTGCCGCCGAAAGTTCTGCAGCCTACAGTTTTGCCTGTGTAGTCCTGCTCTCTTATGAGCTTTTGGTCTACCCCAATAATAGATGCGCCTGTATCACGAACGCATGTAGTAGGTTCCCCGTTCACCCAAGCTTGGTGAACTTTAAGTGTGCCATTCTGTATGTCAGCCGCATTGGCCTCTTGAATGGTCGCTAGGCATTCGTCATCATGAATGTCTTTCTCAGTCTTATCTAATTTGTCGTTGTAAGTCTGAATAATAGCCGCATGTGTGTCCTCTAAGTCGTCAGAATCGCTGCTGGAAAACACGTATGCAGTATTCGCCTCCTTCCAAGTGTTTCTCATCGCGCACGACCGGCTTGTATGTCCATACGCCCGACAAGAATAACATTTAACACTCTTCTTGTAGGAGTCATACTTACTCTTTTTCTTAGATGTGATGTCTCTTAGGTACGCAGGATAACCAGGATGTTGGTCACACATTTCCAAAGCACCGTGTGAGAGTTTACAATATTGACATCGTGTGAAATGACCCTTTCTAGGTCTGTCAGAATCTCTGTTTGTGTTCTGGTAAGGTCCACTGTTTCTATTAGAGAATTTCTTGAACTTACCATTACCTCTGTTATTCTGAATTCTAGCACTAGCCCCTATTACCAGTTCAGGTTGTGTGCATTCCGCAAATATGTCACGGTGTGCATTGAAATATGATTCTCCCCTCGTTTCCATTTCCTTAAGATCTTTGCATTTATTCTCCACTAGAAATATAGACATGGCCTCTGGTACCGCAGATAGTAGTCTATCTCTAATTATTAAGTCTCGTATTTTATTGTAGTCAGACCCAATATCAGCGGCTTTAGTCCATTTATCAAAAGATGAGGTTAATTCAGAAACAAAGTCAAGGAAAGTTTGGTTAGATTTAAGAGTGAGTGTTTTAAACTTAGTACGTAAGCCCGATTCATCTAAACTAAAATGTGCCAAAACACGATCTCTCATGTATTTGTAGTTAGTACGTAAGTCCTCAGGTATTAACTCGATTACCTTTAAAGGCTCCAATGCGAGATGCCCGTGGAACAGAATCGGTACGTCTTGTTCCGGTACCTTGTAGTACTTTACGAGCATTTCAAAATTGGTAATCCAAGAACTGACAGAATCACCTTGCTGGAAATTGCGAAAAAGACCTTGATACTTCTTCACTGGATCATTATGTTTTGCTTGAATTCTTTCTCGTTCAATCTCAGCTTCACGATCCATTTCCAATGACTTGACTTTCAAATTACCTTCAACTTCCTTGTCCTTAAGAAGTTGTTTGGCCAAAAGTTTTTCTTTCTCAAATGCCAGTTGCTTATCTTTCATCTCTTTTTCAGCTGCTATCCTCTCCCGTTCCAGAGTTAATTCCTTTTCCCTAGCGGCAATTTTCTCACGTTCCAAAGCCATCTCTTTTTCTTTTAACTCTTTCTCAAGAGCCAATCTCTCTTGTCGTTCCTCTCGTTCATGTGTAGCTTGAAGTTGTTTTGCTTCTTTCTCTGCTGCCAATTGTTCAGCTCTCTCTTCACGTTGCTGTGTCTGAAAATCTTTCAATTCTTGCTTTGCCCAATTCCTGAGGTCTGTACCAGTCAAACCAGACTTTTCACCCATGTCCATGAAGTCTTGAAGTGTTGACATGTCTTAATTATCTGTAAATTATGCCGCTACTATAGCAGATATGCGACGCACGGCCGATAGAATGCGTAGGCAGACAATAACAAGCGTATCCAAATATATACGCAAGTTGAACGAGAAGTCAACTCGAAATCAATAATATAGAAGAGTATAAACACGCGAGAAGAATAGCAACTCGGCGCGAGATGGATAACGTCCTAACCGTTACAAAATGTAAGCACTAGAAATTAGTAGTAAAAATATATATTCAATATAAAGAATATACTGACACAACAATGACGCTATTACGATAACGAACTACGAAGTGACATACCTACATAATATTTAATCACATATAAATAAGGAGACGTGATAGAATAAGGAATGTAAATGCCTAACGGTACAACGTGAAAAAAATTAATATACTACCAACGAATCGCAAGTTCGTCACAAAAATTATATTTGTCACAAGCTGACAAGCCGTCAGTAAATAACGTGTCTGAATGTCAGAGAAATAAACTCATGTGACATTCAGATAGCGCTCCCATCTCCCGCTTTGTTAAACAACTACGGAGTCGGCTATCGGAAGAAAAAATATGTTATATGCTAGACACCCAAACAGACCACAGTTATATAACAACAAACAGCAAATGTACTGGCCTTAACGAGATAAATCCTGGTTGACCAGTTGAAGTGGGTATCTGAATGTATGATACCCGCAGTGACTAAATGTAGTTGCGTATTTAAAGTCCAGAATAAGTTGACTGATGTGTGTGATGACGTCCGCTTAGAAGTGTCGTTCGAAATGTAGGTACCTCTTCATGAAAGATCCTGTGAACAATGTCCAGATGAGCGTCTCAATAAAATCCAGATTTCCCAAAAGACTGACGATGGAAGGAAGCGTCGATGGAGGTCAAGTCTATAATGTCACACATCCATATTGGCATTTGAGTTCATATACCTTTCCAGATCAGTGCATAATCCATAGCATCTATAATGTCCATTGTGTAGCGTTGACGTTGAATAATTCGACATTCTGTGCAGAAAACTCGTTGCGTTGATTATATGCAAGTGAGGTGTCCGTCTAATATATTGAAATGGCACCGAGGATAAACGAAATTCTGCTTCAACGTCTCTAACAGCCAGCGACAGTGTCCCAGTGACGACCTTGTTTACTGGAATGACGTTGATAAATGCTTGATTCAACGCAATGTGTACGGCGTAAGATCCATGAGCATGTTTACTTTCCAGTTAATGGCATCATAAATGTCACGTGTAGCAAGTGGTAAAACAGTGAAAATGACGTGAGGGAATCTTGTGGAGGGAAGTGTCGGTGAACGAAAATGTCCTGAAGAGATTATGTTGAGGGAAGCAAGGGTGTGGAGGGACAGTTCACTGTGTATATTCCATCACTATATCTCCTCTAGTACCTATATCCACGTGTAAATGGTATGTTTCCTGTCTATATAAACTTTTTGCAGACTGGTGGTAGACACGATTCCTGACTTGACTAACAAATATGTAGATAATTACTTTTGTGATTGGGTTCCGATGGTTTCCTGGCAGGGCAAAAAAGTGGCAAATGGCGGATGTGAATGAGTGGCTAGTTAGTAATATTTCCTGTTGGCACTCCCGGAAAACGATGCACCCAAGGCTGCCATGCTATATGTCCAGCATTCATAACAATTATATGCAAAATGTCCAAATAGCACGATCAATAATTTCTGCTCGACACAACTTATAAAAGTAAACGAGCAAAGTTCAGAACTGGAACGGCAGGGTAATGACGAAGCCAACTGTCATGTTGAAGATTTGGATCGGAATATCATTTAATGACAGTTCACAGTTATGTTTAAATGATATCGATACAGTCCATTCCTAGGGGTCTGTTACCGCCAGGCTGGGCCTAGGATCTATTGATAGGAACATGTTGATAATTTAAAATAACTAACCTGCTTAAATAACAACTAATCCTTTCATTAATCTTCACTTGACCTTCTGTCATTCTGCCTGAAGTTCTCCTTTGCCGCTCTGCACAGTATAGGTCTAGGTACTCCCGTACGTTCTGTAGCGACACGTTGTAGCAATCCCTGTATATCTTCGTCGCAGCCACTGCTTTACGTGCCAACACTATTCTATCGCCAATATTTGCATTTTACGGCCTGCTATTACCTTCCCAATCGATGTCCTTCCTGTTGATATCTGACGTCACTCTCCTTTTTGTTCTTTACCAACAGTTTTCTTAGTTTCTTGTGGGGTTTTCCCTATATGATTTTCTACCGCCTTTTCCGATGACGTCATTCTGTCTAAACGCTATGTGGCAGTCACGAACACAAGACATTAAAGAGACCGTGGTCACGAACACAAGACATTAAAGATACCGTGGCCACGAACACAAGACATTAAAGAGACCGTGGTCATGCACAAAAGACATTAAAGAGACCGTGGTCATGAACACAAGACATTAAAGAGACTGTGGTCACGAACACAAGACATTAAAGAGACTGTGGTCACGAACACAAGACATTAAAGAGACCGTGGTCACGAACACAAGACATTAAAGAGACCGTGGTCACGAACACAAGACATTAAAGAGACCGTGGTCATGAACACAAGACATTAAAGAGACTGTGGTCACGAACACAAGACATTAAAGAGACTGTGGTCACGAACACAAGACATTAAAGAGACCGTGGTCACGAACACAAGACATTAAAGAGACTGTGGTCACGAACATAAGACATTAAAGAGACCGTGGTCATGAACACAAGACATTAAAGAGACCGTGGTCACGAACACAAGACATTAAAGAGACTGTGGTCACGAACACAAGACATTAAAGAGACCGTGGTCATGAACACAGGACATTAAAGAGACCGTGGTCATGAACACGTATACGGGAGGGAAGCTGGCCCAGGATCCAATCCAGTCTTTCCGCGCGGTTTGATGAGAGCAACGTTTTGTAAGGATTTACTGCATGATCAGGATGAGGATGACGATTTGATGAGTATACGCAACCAGAACCCAGGAACAGCTATACGGGGCTTTTAGCTAACATTGCTGGTTATGGAAGACATAAATAACTAGAGTGTGTGATGCTGGCAAGGACTACAGTGGCTAGCACGCTGGCCTACCCGCCCCGTGGTCATGGATTCGAATTCGCAATGAGACGGATGTTTACAATTGGCCTGAGCTCCCACGTGGACCCAACGTTCAATGGGTGCTAAGAAATCTCTAGAGAAGTTCAGGCGACTTTCTGATACTGAGCGCATCATCCATCCAGTGCCGGCTGGTCTATACACATCAGCAGTTAGCACCATATGCCCTATACTCCGCAAAAGTTAGATTATTATACTTTACAGGACGTCGCAGTCAACCCCAGCATTTGTTGGCTGTGATTTCTTGGCAAGTTAGGGATAGTAATTTGCCATTGCTTTCTGAACGACCGGCACTCATACCATAATACGGAAAAACAATTCAAATCGGTCTGCTTACAAATCGCCTGTAGCTGTGTTTCGAACGCGGTATGCGGGATTACGAATTGCATTCACAACCCCTTCGCCACGCCACAATTTGTGTAAAAAGACTTACTAACTGTGACATTGATAGTTACAACAACAGACTTGTGTGCTTATTTTCTGATCGTCCTGTTTAAATATGAAAAATTTCGTACAATTTGTTTCAACGTGCGTTTCTTATTATTGTATTTCATATTTTTGAAGTACCCAACAAGCGGAAATGAAAGACACAGATCTGGAAGACTGAAACGTGGCCGAAATGTAGCTAAATATACACCACAAGCCGCAATCACCGGTTTGCAGTATCACGCCACGGGCATGAAAGTAGACACGTAAGTCCAAACCTTCTCAACAGATACTGAATACTAACTATAAGAATCGACACCGCTACACTGAGGATATTCCCACACATGCTCCGTTCCCCTCTTCAAAAGCCACCGAAGAGTTTCAATGTTTATTATTGCTGTATTAAAAGTCAGCCTGGCTTTTCCTCTATGCTTTGAGTATAGTCCAGATCATCTACTCATTCCCTTCTGATCTTATTTTTCCAGATATGGATTTTCCGTCTGTTCAGCTGTGCTATCCGCACGATTCCACTGAGCCTTTCCCACCCCCTCCCCCAATCTGCTTGCTTAATCATAAAGTAGCTCACCTCCCAGAGGGACAGCAACAGCTAATCTATCACTCTATTCATGGCTCCGCACACCTGCATGCCCTAGACGGAACATCCATGATGTGCTCGCAATCTTCTCCCTGTCGACCGAGCAATGCAGACGTGAAACCTTGAACGTGCCAGTGAGAAGTTAATAATGATCACAATCATGCTATCAGTACTCCACAGAAACAGGAATTGATAAGTAACCCTGAGTGTAATGGAAAAGCATGTAAAATGAATTTACAATATTGATAGGCACTCACAGAAGTATAATCAAGAAACAGATGGGACGCAGGGGTGTTTTCAAGGCACCAGGGCCGGGTTATATACTGGCCAAGACCTATTGACGCGTCCTCGTCGAGCGTCCTGGGCAACAGGTCCCTTTGGGGTCCTGGCTAAAGTCAATAGGATCGCCGATTCCTCCGAAGTCAGACAGTGTCTGCCTGTACAGCGAGGAACCACCAGTCTGCACACCAATAAGCCAGACATGGGACAACGGATACTCATGCAAACCTCAGGTCCTGTATGACATCACACTGATGTTGGACAACAGGATGTCTTCATCCGACATACAGGACTTCGCGTTGGAGCTCAAGCCAACGAACACAAGCAAGCAAGCAAGAAACAGATATCAGAGGACACACAAGACAAAATAAAGATTTAAATATTGAGCACAACCCACTACTGGCAACGCCGATCGCATTCTGGTATGAACCACGTCAATATGGAAGCACTATACTCGAGTTTCGCCCTCGTTTGAGCTCGTCAGTAGTGCATATCCCTGACCGGATCCGGAAACAGTCCCGGATCACGCGTGTGAAGCGGGTGTGTAACCACGCGGCACACACTGGACACACCAAATTATCACAACAGAACATCACAACGCTACCCATCGTAGGCAATGCTCAAGATTGAAAGCTATAGTATGATGTTATTACATGTTGGATAGCATGATGCGACGCATTGATGGAGAATTGGGATGTATCGATGTCTATCAGGTATGTTCAGTGATGGTCACCAAGCCAAGCGTGGTACAAGGTGTTTGATTGCAATTCAAGCGTAGTACAAGGTGTTTGATCACCAAGTCAAGCGTGATACGAGGTGTTTGATACGCTAGTAAACTTGAGTTGCTTGGTGCTGACAGAATCATGGTGATCCTAGTTTGTTTGGTAACTACTTTATCATGCGCGCACCTTTAGTCTGTGCTCTGAAAGACAGCTGATGTTGACTGTGGACCAAAAGTTCGCATAACAGGTGAATTCGGCGTGGCAGTCCAATAAACATTGGAAGGATTGTACAGACTTTCTGGAACGTAGGAGGACAACCAACTCTCGGCTGTTCTGTCATAATCAGGAACAGAAGCAGACTGTAGGGTGTTACCAGGTTTCGTAGACAACCTTCTGGGACCGGAAGACGCGAGTCGACGCTTAGTATGTATGGTTGATGTCATGTCATTGTATTCATGAAGTATGCATGTTTTCGCCGACCACACCAATATAATACTCAGCAAAAGCATCGTAATGTCAGATTTCTCAAGTTGTCACGTGTGTGTATTGTCCTGAGAAATTGAGCTTTACTGTGTAGGTGAGATCAGAGAACTGTGCCGTTCTTGTGAACATTGTTTTCATTGTGGACGCTCAAATATCATCTTATTACATCACAGACACTACATAATCGTAATCACCACCGCACACGCGCTCCGGACAATGACGCTGATGATATTAGGAGCGTTCATTTGAAATCCGTTCGTGCCGCACCGCTCGTAATTGCGTACGTTGAACATGACCACGTCATAGTCATGTGATAAGTACTGACCAATGAATAAAAGAGCAGGTGCTTATCGTTCCATGATGCATAGGTTCTGTTTCTGACCGTTGAGAATATGGCCGGGTTGATCCAAAATCCGCCCAAAGAAGCTCAAAGAGCGGTGATTCAGTTTTTTTTTTATTTGAAGGATGTCGACCAGTGGACATTCATTGAAGAATGCAGGCAGCGTACGGTAACAAATGTGTGTCGAAGACAACAGTGACAGACTGGGCACGAATGTTTCGGAAAGGACGTCAGTTCACGACAGATCTTCGACGGCCGAGTCAAGCGCATATTGTTGCAACAGAAAAAACCGTAGGCAAAATTGATGCAGCAGTACAGATGAACCGTTGTCGAAGCATACGTTCGCTAGCGAAAGAATTTGATGTGTCAATTGGGACAATTCAAAAGGTCGTTCGTAAGAAACTGCAATATCGGAAGGCGTGTTCACAGTGGGTACCACGGATGTTGGCCGACCACCAAAAAAGAGGAACGCATGGGATGGTGTTATAACCACTTTCTGCGTTACAGAGTGGAGGGTGATGTATTTCTTTTCCACATAGTGTCACCACTTTGAGCCGAGCAGCAAAAGAGAGAGAGCACGTAATGGAAGCATGCTGGATCACCAAAAGCCAAAAAATTCAAGTTACAGGTTTCAGCTGGTAAGGTTATGCTGAGCGCAATTTTTGACTATGAAAGGCTGTTGTTGGTCGACATTAAAGAACCTGGTGTCAATTCTACCCACTACTTGCAAACACTAGACAAGGTGCAAAAAGCCATCAAGAATAAACTGCCCGGTATGCTTTCTCGCGGTGTGATTTTGTTGCACGATAATGCTCGTCCGCATGTCGCAAAGATTGTGCAGGAAGCATTAGCTTGGAAGAAGTGGGAAATTCTGCAACATCCAGCCTATAGTCCTGATTTGTCACCATGTGATTTTCATTTGTTCTGACCTCTAAAAAAAAGCTCTCAGGGGGCATCGATTTCACACAGATGTAGACGTAACGCGGTAAACACTTGGTTCAGGGAGCAACCACAATCCTTTTTCGCGGACGGCATTCGCCAGCTACCTAAGCAATGGGATGCTTGCCTTAATGCCTATGGCGACTTCTTCTGACCAACCCATTGTGCATAATTCATTGAAAATGAATGCTTTGTTTAATTCTACCACACCTGTTAATGTCTCTTTCATGCTTTTGTAATAAAGACATTGGAACGGGTTTCAAATGAACGACCCTTATACACATACTAATGCATTACGCCAAAGTGGGACACCATCATCATCATATGCCATGCCAGCTGGCGTAGGCTTTCCACAGATCTCGGTCATTGGTGCTCTGATTCAACTCTGTTGATGATTGTCCTCAATGCCACCGGTTTAGGCCATCCAGCATAATTTCTCTTTGCCTGCCTCTACCTCGTTTCTCACATATTTTTCCAGTTGTTCCCCATTGCTTCTGTTTTCATCACGTGACCAATGAATGTTGTTTGTCTCTTTCTTATAGTTGTATATGATGAGCTAGTTTCATTCTAGACAATCGTTGTTAGTGACTCTTGCAGTCCAAAGCACGAAACATTACATAATTTGTTTCTTCCAGTAATTTACAAATGGTCAGAATCCCCCAATGTAGTACACATTACATAATTTGTTTCTTCCAGTAATTTACAAATGGTCAGAAGCCCCCAAAGTAGGACACACTACATAATTTGTTTCTTCCATTAATTTACAAATGGTCAGAAGCCCCCGTGATATCGTCTGTGTGCCTTGGATAACGGTCTCTTGTATACGCCTTGGATACAATAGCAGTCTCTTGTACACACCTTGGAACGTATTGTATGTATGGTGGTAGCCCCAAATTCTTTACAGATCAGTTTAAAAAATAAAGTAGATTCAATGGATGGCGTGATCAAAATCACGCAGATGACCTTTACTTCCCAGGTCCTTGCAGGTCCCCATTTCAAGCTAAGTCGACATGCGATCCCAGATCAATTAAAAAAATTCTCCAACATGGGGATTAGAAAACATATCTACCTGGAGGGCAGGAAACTGCGCTACCGGCTACCTGGACGGCAGGAAACTGCGCTACCGGCTACCTGGACGGCAGGAAACTGCGCTAGCCACTGCGCTACCGGCTACCTGGACGACAGGAAACTGCGCTAGCCACTGCGCTACCGGCTACCTGGACGGCAGGAAACTGCGCTACCGGCTACCTGGACGGCAGGAAACTGCGCTACCGGCTACCTGGACGGCAGGAAACTGCGCTACCGGCTACCTGGACGGCAGGAAACTGCGCTACCGGCTACCTGGGCGGCAGGAAACTGCGCTACCGGCTACCTGGACGGCAGGAAACTGCGCTACCGGCTACCTGGACGGCAGGAAACTGCACTACCGGCTACCTGGACGGCAGGAAACTGCGCTACCGGCCACCTGGACGGCAGGAAACTGCGCTACCGGCTACCTGGACGGCAGGAAACTGCTCTAGCCACTGCGCTACCGGCTACCTGGACGGCAGAAAACTGCGCTAGCCACTACGCTACCGGCTACCTGGACGGCAGGAAACTGCGCTAGCCACTGCGCTACCGGCTACCTGGACGGCATGAAACTGCGCTACCGGCTACCTGGACGGCAGGAAACTGCGCTACCGGCTACCTGGACGGCAGGAAACTGCGCTACCGGCTACCTGGACGGCAGGAAACTGCGCTACCGGCTACCTGGACGGCAGGAAACTGCGCTACCGGCTACATGGACGGCAGGAAACTGCGCTAGCCACTGCGCTACCGGCTACCTGGACGACAGGAAACTGCGCTAGCCACTGCACTACCGGCTACCTGGACGGCAGGAAACTGCGCTAGCCACTGCGCTACCGGCTACCTGGACGGCAGGAAACTGCGCTAGCCACTGCGCTACCGGCTACCTGGACGGCAGGAAACTGCGCTAGCCACTGCGCTACCGGCTACCGTAGCTCTCGTGTGCCTTATATAACGCACCGTTATTGAAAGAACTCTTGTAACGCTCTTATAGACACGTGACATCACCAGTGCTTTCTCTACTTGCAGGACACAAACACAACAAGGTCTCTGGCTGAGGTCTCTCTGTGCCCAACCCGTGGAGGAGATCTTGAACAAGTACCGAAGGAAAAGCGACTTCATTCGAACACACCAACTTTGGTTGCACACTTTCACCACCCCTGGAGAGAAATCGTTGCTGAATGCCTGGAGAACTCATCATCATAGTCACAACCACGATATGATAAGCAGTGTGGGTCATTTGGGGTCAAAGTTAAATGGGATTACAATTTAAGAACCATTTCAAACAATATGTTAGCTAGTTGCATATCTTTACAGAACGTGGCAGTCAACTGCAGTATTTTTTTTTTTGACTGTTTGTGATTCCCGGGAAAGTTTACGTTCAGTACTTTGCCATTGATTTCTGAACGACTGGCTCTCATACCCTTTTATAAAAACCAATATAAGACGGTCTGCTGCCAAATTGCCCGCAGCTGATTTTCGAACGCGGTATGCGGAATTACGAATTGCGCCCATAACTCCTTGGCCACGGAGTCGGTGAACCTGAGAATTGTGTAGCTAGAGGCGTCTTTGTCTGGAACCCAGGGTGCCAACGAAATAAGGGAGACCTACAACACACGGAGAAGAGAGTCAGAAACAGGAAAGATAGAGGATGTGGATAGACCTGAAAGGCGATAAAACAAAGAAATATTAATAATTTGGTTACTTGAAACGTCACGAAAGTTTGGAGAGGACAATAATTGAGAGGTATATGCTTGGGAAGAGAGGAAGAGGAAAACCAAAGAGAAAATGGGTGGCGGATGATCTCCAGATGGGTGTATCGGACGGGGTACATTATGTTTGTGATCGAGAGGTTTTTTTTATGGGAGCGAAGTTCTGCAAAGGACATGTTACTGAATGAATGAATGAATGAATGAATGAATGAATGAATGAATGAAACAGCAACCGACGGGGCGACTTGAAGTGGGTTGGTTAAGGGCGCATACTTCAATGGGGGATAACAGGCAGCAGACAAAGAACTAGAATAGAGAACTAAACAACTATTAGGACAAATGATAACATACGCGATGTGGCGTGGCACTTGATTATGATAATGATGATGATGATGATGATGATGATGATTATGATGATGATGATTATGATGATGATGATGGTAATGATGATGATGAAATTATACAGATTGTATCACTTTTTAAAAATGTATCAGTCATCTGTTGAGATATTTGTGAACGATTAATTTTGTCATTTCGGACATGCTCATTTTGATTCATTGATTGTGTTTTGTTTTTGTTTTTTGTCTTTTAAGTGATGTGTAATGAGCTTCTGCAGTGTCTATTCGGAACACTTCCGTGAAGTAGTTTTGTTAATAACATTGAAGAGGGTGTCATCTGTAATAAATGGAGTGAAACGGCATCCTCAATTAACCTGAAATTACAAGGAAAAGCAATCACTTAACCAGATATTCACATTTATTTCTCTCGTTTTGAGAATTTAAAGTGTTCATTTTTGTAACCGCTAAAGCTGTGCTTGGATGTTTACATTCTCTCACGTTATGTTTGTGGAAGGGAAAGGTCTGGTGTGAGAGATACAAGAATAAATATGGCTAGAGTCTCAGAGACTGGCAAAAATCTTAGAAACACATTATTCTGAAAGAAAGCAAGTTAATAAACAAAGCATTATTTAGTTTTCTTGAAAATATCAATGATGTTGTCTTGAGTGCTTCTGTTGCTACAGTTTCTCCTTATTTCTTTTTTACTCTTTTGTTTTCTTCTTGTTATCTTCATCGGATGCCAAATACAAGTTCGGGATTATACCAGCTCGTATTTTATACACCACAAAACTGTTAAATCGCCACAAACAGTCCTCGTAGAATACAACAAATGGACAACACATTAACCACGTCAGTCCCAAGGTACTAGATCTAAACCAGGTCTGTCTTGTTCTGGAACATTCTTCATTGTGGCTACCGGGAATCGAACGAGGGAATATTGTGTTGATAAATGGACGAATCAATCTTTATCCAATCATTGTGTTGATAAACGAGTGCATCAACCAACAGAGTGCATTAATTTGTATATTATCATTGTGTTGATAAACGAGTGCATCAATCTTTATATTATCATTGTGTTGATAAACGAGTGCATCAGTCTTTATATTATCATTGTTTTGATAAACGAGTGCATCAATCAGTAGAGTGCATCAATCTTTATACTATCATCGTGTTGATAAACGAGTGCATCAATATTTATACTATCATTGTGCTGATAAACAAGTGAAACAATCTTTATACTATCATTGTGGTGATAAACGAGTGCACCAATCTTTATACTATCATCGTGTTGATAAACGAGTGCATCAATCTTTATACTATCATTGTGCTGATAAACAAGTGAAACAATCTTTATACTATCATTGTGCTGATAAACAAGTGAAACAATCTTTATACTATAATCGTGTTGATAAAAGAGTGCATCAATCTTTATACTATCATTGTGCTGATAAACAAGTGAAACAATCTTTATACTATCATTGTGGTAATAAACAAGTGCACCAATCTTTATATTATCATTGTGTTGATAAACGAGTGCATCAATCAGTACAGTCCATCAATCTTTATACTATCATTGTGTTGATAAACGAGTACATCGATCTTTATACTATCATTGTGTTGATAAACGAGTGCATCAATCTGTATACTATCATTGTGTTAATAAACGAGTACATCAATCTTTATACTATCATTATGTTGATAAACGAGTACATCAATCTTTATATTATCATTGTGTTGATAAACGAGTGCATCAATCAGTACAGTCCATCAATCTTTATACTATCATTGTGTTGATAACGAGTGCACCAATCTTTATACTATCATTGTGTTGATAAACGAGTGCATCAATCTTTATATTATCATTGTGTTGATAAACGAGTGCATCAATCAGTACAGTGCATCAATCTTTATACTATCATTGTGTTGATAAACGAGTGCATCAATCAGTACAGTGCATCAATCTTTATATTATCATTGTGTTGATAAACGAGTTCACCAATCTTTATACTATCATTGTGTTGATAAACAAGTGCATCAATCAGTACAGTGCATCAATCTTTATACTATCATTTGTTGATAAACGAGTGCATCAATCAGTACAGTGCATCAATCTTTATACTATCATTGTGTTGATAAACGAGTGCATCAATTTTTATATTATCATTGTGATTGATTGATTGATTGATTGATTTAGGAACCGATGTCACAGCATTTATGGCATTCCCATAAGCGCTCCGTCCCCATCCGCAGAAGCCAGCGAAGAGTTCCAACCCCAATAGTACCAGTAGCAATCTGACTATATGTGCATCTCGCCTTTCCTCTAAGCGTCGAGCATATCTTTGTGTTGATAAACGAGTGCATTAATCAGTACAGTGTATCAATCTTTATACTATCATTGTGTTGATAAACGAGTGCATTAATCAGTACAGTGTATCAATCTTTATACTATCATTGTGTTGATAAACGAGTGCATCAATCAGTACAGTGTATCAATCTTTATACTATCATTGTGTTGATAAACGAGTGCATTAATCAGTACAGTGTATCAATCTTTATACTATCATTGTGTTGATAAACGAGTGCATTAATCAGTACAGTGTATCAATCTGTATACTATCATTGTGTTGATAAACGAGTGCATCAATCAGTACAGTGCATCAATCTTTATACTATCATTGTGTTGATAAACGAGTGCATCAATCAGTACAGTACATCAATCTTTATACTATCATTGGGTTGATAAACGAGTGCACCAATCTGTAGAGTGCAACAATCTGTATACTATCATTGTGTTGATAAACGAGTGTATCAATCTTTCTATTATCATTGTGTTAATAAAGGTGTGCATAAATCAATAGACTACACATGTGTCGATAGACGATTACATCAATCACTGGACTACACATTTGTTGATATACATATGTGACCAGCTTCTCTATACAGATGTGACCAGCTTCTCTATACAGATGTGACCAGCTTCTCTATACAGATGTGACCGCGCTCTATACAGATGTGACCAGGTTTAATATGCTTATATAGGAGACTCAGGCTTTAACTGCTACCTTACACAGAGGCTGAGTGTTGGTGTTTATTGTAGCCAAAAATACCCCCAGACCTGCCGCTGGGTGAACTCCAGAAGAAAGGTAACGCGACAAACAAGCAAAAACAGATTGTGAACAAGTGATATTACAAAAAGGCGGGGTAACAAGATTCTTATCATGACGATAGCAGTGTTCCTTGTCATGTAATAATGCTTTCTAATGCCCCACACGAAGCCATGTTCGAATATTCTAGTAACTAAGAACACAGATAAATGCAACATAATAAAACAAATCAAACTGGATGTTTCTGATTGTTTCATCATCATCATCATCTTCAACCTCATCATCATTGTCATCATCAACCTCATCATCATCATCATCATCATCATCATCATCATCATCATCATCATCATCAACCACTTTTACTTCAAGCGTAGTGGGGAGGAGTAGTTAACGTCCCAGCGCCCGACGGGTTGCACTGGATAGTGACATTGCGTGTGGTACCATTTCTGTGGTGTCCAAAATCCATTTTATTCTCGGGTGCCCTCTTTCTCTCATATAAGATCTTCTTTGGCTTAGCGGCAATGCTGGTAACTGATGGTGATGCTGGTAACTGATGGTGTTGCATTCTTGCGAGATGTCCGAACCATTTGATCTTCTGCCTTTAAATATTTGTAGCACAAGGTGTATTTCTCTCTGTCTGTCTGATAACATAATTTCTTACTCGGTCTCGGATGGCTAAGTTGGTAACTCTTCTTAGGCATCTAATCTCGCTGGTGTTGATTGTGATTTTGAGTAAGTGTGATTTAGATAAAGTCCAAGTATGAACAAATGGGTGGCCTTGATCTGATCTGTTTACAGTGATTAATTATCTGCCTAAAGTTAGCGTCACCACAAGTACCACAGCATCACCACAAGTATCACAGCATCACCACACGTATCACAGCGTCACCACAAATATAACAGCATCACCACACGCACCATAGCATCACCACAAGTATCACAGCCTCACTACAAGTATCACGGCATCTCTACAAGTATCACGGCATCACACGTATCGGTGCTGTCTGTTCCTGGAATGCCATGCTATAAGATTTTCATTGGATTATGTGACTTACTGGAAGAGGCCAGTCAATAATATGGACTAGTCTCTATGTGGAAACATATGGCGGTGTGGATTTGAGCAAATCTGCTTTCAGTTGTCTTTACGGTGTCATTTTGGTCAGCTGAGATCCCTTATTGAGTCGGTCCAGTTCTTTAATGAAGTGACGTATTTTGCACTGCAAAGTCTGCTCGCCTGCTTTAAGCTGCTGCAGTTTCTGGTGTCTTGTTGTCCTACTGATAACATTCCAGTCCACCTTGAGGTTAAGGGTCCTTTCATGCTCTGGAATCAGGCGACTAATTTTCTCCAGCTCTCGTCGAGACCTTGATCTCGGAACAGTTGTGGGTCGTGGTGGTAGAACAGTATGGGTTTTTCCCTCACGTCTGTAATCAGCATGCGCAGATCGCGAACGGAAGTTACACTGCTGTGGCGATGTATTCTTTACACTGCTGATTGCCCACTGTGATGCTTGCTTCTCTTCATTTTCTGTTTCATTGCATGTGTCTTCACCATGCCACTGTACTTGGTCCTCTTTGTCGACCTTTATTTGCGTTTCAGGAGATGTCATAAGCTTTGCTGGAGTCCCGAAATCAATCTTTAATGATTTGTTCCCCCTGCTAACATTGAAGAGGTTCTTGGAACTAAATTTGTCCCTCTCTGCTTCGAGACGCATTCTTGTACGATTGGTTTTAGTTAAATGAGCAACGTCGGTGTCTCGATTGTAGCGAAAATTGCGAATGTCAGAAACAACGTTGGACGTATCACCAGGTTGGCGGGAGTTTACTGCTGCCTGCAGCTCGGTTATCTCCAACAGCTGCATCCGTATTTCATCAAGTTCTTCTCCCTTCTCTGCTAAAGCTTTTCTTTCATTCTGGAAAACAAAAGAACACAGATGTTATATAATCTTTCAATTCACATTATACGCAGCAAAATGATCACACGCATTTTTCAACTCATTAGGTACGCAGCAAAACTATAGCACGACATGCAGTAAACGACCGAAAATCCTACTAAATGACAGCTAGGATCAAACGTTCACAATGTGTAGTCAACAAAATACTGTATCATGCGAAAGAGAGAAAAAAAAAACACGCATCTAGTGCATGGCTCTCAACGCTATAAGAAAGATACTAAACGTCCCCTATGAGCAACACCACAAATACATTCTCCCAGGCATATAGGTTGTCACTGTGGCAGCCAAATGAAAAATTGCTTGGCTAGCTAATTAATTGTGTGGTCTCACTCGACAGCTTAGCGTGCGGGCGTCATCAAAGAACAAGCGAAATGCAACTGTGGTTCCCGAAGATGCAGCCTGGGGTGCACGGGATGCTCAATATATGGAAGTGAGGTTAAACAGTCATGAAGAGGCAGACGAGTTGGCAAAAGCTGACAAAGGCTGTCAAAAAGCCTTGTCCATCTTGGAGCTACAGAGAGGGAACAACACTACTACAATATTCTATGAAGATTATTTGGAGGAATGACAAAAAAACTACACACCAGCACACAACAGAATAAATTAGCATGGCAGAAATGCACAGACCAAAATCTTCAGACTCGGAACAGGACATTGGGGACTTAGAACACACCTCCACCGAATGGGTCTCACTGACTCTGCCTCTTTACAAACGTAGAGCACTCAACAAAAACCCAAGCATGTCCCACAAGATTGCCCTGACTTTGTCGAACTGAGGAAGGTAATCTAGCCGATGGGAGCTGCCTTCATGGAGAACTCTGAGGGACCGTTGAAGACCTCAAGCAAACTATGCTGTTTGTGACCCATGCCGGAATAGACGACTGGCAAAATTTCTCCTCTGAAGAACACATAAAAATATCAGGAGCTACGAACGACAACTAACATAGTAATAATGATAACTTGTGCAGCAGCTTACACACACACCCGCACTGGCACGCACGCACGCACGCATACACACACACACACACACACACACACGCACACACACACACAATCACACACGAGCATCACCATACCCAGGATATGTGCTCCAGATGTTCCTGAAGACTGTCTTCCAGAACCTCGTTCTCCCTGTGAATGTCACTGTAGTTCAGTTTCATGGCAGCGGCAATTCAATAACCGTGTTTATGTGTTTAGAACCTGGTGTCAGTATGTAAGAATAATAATGATGATGATGACAATAACAATAACAACACATCAAAGTCATTAAAATAGTGAAGTAATAGTAGTAGTAGTATATACTGCTTTGTCGTGCCATGACATTTATTCTTTAGGTTACATTTCCTCGCACTAGGGTAAGGCTTGTGTGAAGCCGTTGGCACAATGTGTGGCGTAGGGTTTTGTGAGCGCCGCCCAACATTCAGCCCTGTCAGAAAGCTGGCATGTATGGTAGCTCAGTTATACGGTACTGTTACACGCTAGCTAAGTCATATCTAAAACCTGACAGTAAGTAGTAGCAGTGTCGCATAAATTCTTGGAGATGTCGATCGATGAAAGACTGTCGCGCCATGTGTCTACAAGCAGCCGTCATTCTTTGATGTATTGTCGATCGAAGAAAGACTGTCGCGCCATTAGTCTACACGCGGGCGCCATCCTTTGAAGTTGAGGACACTCTGTCTGGATGTGGGTCGGCAAGATCTTTTGTTGCGGGGAAAATATTCTCCAGATTACAGCCGGCCAGACTTTTTGAAGTACCGGGACAAGTCCCCAGATGAAAGCGGATTAGACGAATAGTTGTTTACATCCAGTCGGAAACGGAGAGAGAAAAATAGCTTCTAGATGTCTAGTGTCTAGACAGACCTGTGACGTCATTCAGACACAATATTAAAACAGTTGGGATAAACAACTTTGGCGGGAGTTGACCAAATGTTGTGAAACAATAAGGACGTGTGTGATATTCCGAGTTTGATTCTGGAGAGAGACCACAATGTCTTCTGTTGATTTACATCGGCGGACATTTTTCCTTTGTGTGATTTAGTAGTCTCAATTTCAAACCGGAATAAATATATGGTATTTAATTTAAGAGACATAAATTACATTGTTCTTAGGAATCGAGTGTAGTAATGTGCGTTGGGAGAATGTATTATAGGAGCGTCGGCAACAGTAGGCTGTCGCGTTGCTTAAGCTAGCTTGTGTGAGATATCAATTAACTCGGTGGGTTAAGAACAGTGTAGTGGAATGATGTTTAGGGAGATTGAGGATAGTTGGGGGGATAAAGGAAATGTAAAGTGGTAGGATCTTCCAATAGGGTGTCTACTGGGTTCCTGCACTTTTCCTTTAGTCTTTCCTTGTCTTACCATGACTCAGACCAATGTGATGAGCTCCTCTGCATTATGACAGAGTTTAGTTCTCTGTTATATATCTGAGTGCGGCCGTTGACCTACACTCACCTAATAAAGGTCGGAATCGGGTTGCTCTCACCAGGCACGTTCTCTATTCAACAGGTTCCACTAGGTTTACCAATAAGCAGCAGAAAAGTATGGCTCGATTATTGAAGGAAGTTTGTTTTTACTCAGCGGCTTTTGCACTGGGCCCATAACCCAGAGGGTCTGCAAGAACCGAGCAGGAACTGATGATCATTTCAGAGTGATTCCTCGGTGGTGATTCGTATTATAGTAGAATACATATACTTACAATACCACCAGTAACAAGAACAATAGTAGTATATAGAAAACTGGAAAATTAACATTGTGTTTTCTAAATGGGGAATTCTTGTGAAACATTACCAATTAACATTGAGTTTTCTAATTGGTGAATTCTTATGACCTTAACTACTAACATCTATACTAATGTTATCAGATCACAGAACTTTTAGTGACCTATTAGTTACATTGTGTGTGTCAGATTCATGGTCAGTATTGGACTATATCCACTATTGGTGACCAGGTATCCGGACTATCCAAGAGCTATTGGAGGAAGTCGACATTTGGCCGGAGAGACGCATCATTTGGTGAGGTATTCTTGTTCTTGATCTATGGTGCTGTTGTGTGGCCAGTACTGTGATGAAGCAGACTTTGCTCCTGAGCTGTTCGGTCTGATTCTGCATATACACTAGATTATACGACAGACATTCTACACATACACTTTGCACATACCTGACACTCATCTTTATTAAATTAATTTGTCATTTTGTTAGAGGCAAGAGTTGTGTAGTATGTTTTGGAAAAGAGTGAGAGGGGGGCATGGTCCATTGGTAGGAGAGAGAGAGAGAGAGAGAGAGAGAGAGAGAGAGAGAGAGAGAGAGAGAGAGAGAGAGAGAGGGAGAGGGATCCGAAGACTGACGGGGTGTTGTGGACAGAAATCCAGAAGATCCTCAAAATAATGATATGGGGTTAAAAGAATGTGGGTGTTGATTCCCCTCACCCCAGGGACGACACTTATTACGACAAGTAGTAGTAGTAGTAGTAGCAGCAGCAGCAGCAGCAGCAGCAGTAGTAGTAGTGGTAGTAGTAGTAGAAGTAGTAGTAGTAGTAGTAGTAGTAGTAGTAGTAGTAGTAGCAGCAGTAGCAGTAGTAGTAGTAGTAAAGGTAGTAGTAGTAGTAGTAGTAGTAGTAGTAGTAGTAGTAGTAGTAGTAGTAGTAGTAGTAGTAGTAGCTGTAGTAGCTGTAGTAGCAGCAGCAGCAGTATTAGTAGTAGTAGTAGTAGTAGTAGTAGTAGTAGTAGTAGTAGTAGTAGTAGTAGTAGTAGTAGTAGTAGTAGTAGTAATAATAATAGTAGTAGTAGTAGTAGTAGTCGTAGTAATAGTACTCAGTACTATTACTACCACTACTACTACTATTACTACTACTAATAGATTATACGACACTTAACTAATATTAGTAATAGTAGTTAGTTAGTTAGTTAGTTAGTTAGTTAGTTAGTTAGTTAGTTAGTTAGTTAGTTAGTTAGTCAGTTAGTTAGTCAGTCAGTTAGTTAGTTAGTCGACAGATCGAACCATTCAGTCCATAAGTGCTCGGATCCCCTCCTCAGCATATCCCGCAGCGTATAGCGGCTAACGACACCAGTTCTGTGTTGGTTTATCAATATTCTTTGGCTTCCTGCGTAGTGTTCTTGTTTGGTCACCCCTTTTTTTATTTGCTGTTCTCGCAGTTTGACCATGGTTGCAGATTCGCAATCATCACTTGGTTCTCGCAAAAGTCTTCTCGTAAAGCATTCAGAATGTCAGCCTGGTTCATGGCGCGTCCGCCCTCCACCTTAGCCTTACCTGCGTGCTTTTCAGACAGCTCATTTCCTTGTACTCCCGCATGCCCTGGCACGAAGATGAAACTAATCTTTGTCAGCCGAGACCGCTCCAGAGACAGCAACTACTCTCTTCGGATCCACCTCATCTCTATCCACTTGAGCATGCTCATTGAGTCGCTAAGAAAACATGCCCTATTGAATGTCTGTGTCTCGAGCCATGTTATTGCTTTACTTACTGCATAGTCAGGCTACTTGTGGTCTCAACAAAAGCACCAGATTCCTCCTTCACCATTCTCCCTCTGGCCCGCGCTGTGAAGGCCCATGAGCTTCTCACATGGGGACGACCGACCCATCAGTTTAGATGACAGCATCACCGTCTAACGAATTCTCGAAAATCAACGCTTGTACTTCCGCCTCCACAGTAGCCGGATTTTCTTGTCTGCATTTTCTGTCTAGTTGGATGCAAACTGAAAAGGATGTACAGAAATCTGTTGGCACTTGTACCCACTCCTCGCCAGGTTCTAAGTCCTCAAGTGAACACACCTATTGAAGAATGTCTTCGGCTTAACCTATCCACGACCTTCCTCTTTTTAACCTGCCGCCCTTCACCTTCCTAATTTCACAATGCAGTGGATGTTGTATGTTTGAGTTAACTCTGAGGTAGGCACGTGCTCTGCAAATTTGCAGTCTGTCTTCAATGGTTGGGAAATGAAGAAGGTAGCGCATCGCCCTGCATGCTATATCTCTTGTACATCCAAGAATAATATGATTATTCAAAGAGAACCATGTCACTGTTAGTAGTAGTAGTAGTAGTAGTAGTAGTAGTAGTAGTAGTAGTAGTAGTAGTA
The DNA here is from genome assembly GCA_963921405.1 of Cepaea hortensis. Classification (NCBI taxonomy): domain Eukaryota; kingdom Metazoa; phylum Mollusca; class Gastropoda; order Stylommatophora; family Helicidae; genus Cepaea; species Cepaea hortensis. Next base: position 41,828,786 of record OY992886.1, read on the forward strand.
GTAGTAGTAGTAGTAAATAGTAGTAGTAGTAGTAGTAGCAGCAGTAGTAGTAGTAGTAGTAGTAGTAGTAGTAGTAGTAGTAGTAGTAGTAGTAGTAGTAGTAGTAGTAGTAGTAGTAGTAGTAGTAGTAATAGCGGCAGCAGCAGTAGTAGTAGTAGTAGTAGTAGTAGTAGTAGTAGTAGTAGTAGTAGTAGTAGTAGTAGTAGTAGTAGTAGTAGTAGTAGTAGTAGTAGTAGTAGTAGTAGTAATAATAATAGCGGCAGCAGCAGCAGCATCAACAGTAGTAGTAATAGTAGTAGTAGTAGTAGTAGTAGTAGTAGTAGTAGTAGTAGTAGTAGTAGTAGTAGTAGTAGTAGTAGTAGTAGTAGTAGTAAAGATGCACATGAAACCTTAATATGTCATGAAACCTTAATATGTCATAGCAAATACTAACTGGATAAAGCAATCTGTGGGCCAAAGGTTCGGCTTTCGTCTGTGTCTCAAGCGGGCCAGGTTCGCCTCATGGCGTTGACCGTTTGGGTTTTTACACATAAAAATAAGAAAACCGATCGAACCAAATACAGCTACTCAACATAGAGCACACGATCAAAGATACACAACAAAATAAAGCGAATTACAGAATTATTTTCTGATTTAGTCGTCGTGCCGCCTCGGCTCCAGTACACTACGATGCGGTCGGGGCACAATCTTCCGCTGCACAGAATTGCTGAAGGTTGTTTAACTACTAAAGTTCAGACTTCGTGACAGATCATCATCGTCGTGTGCCATGCCGTTAAGCGTAGGTGGTCATGTTTCACAATTTCACACGATGACCAGAGTCGTAGATCAGCTCTGTGGTCTTGTCTCATGACAGATATTACATTATGTTATATTCTCTCTATAGGCCTCTACTTTCGACCCCCCCCCCCATCCCCCCCCCCCCAAAATCTCGGGATTATCTCCCACTCCCAGTTATCTCCCGCTAACAAACTCATGTTAGAAGTGCTCAAGAAGCCAGCTTATGTTTTACACGCTTATTTTAACGGAGTTTGTGCAAACAGGCTCTTCCTACATATGATGCTAAATGTATCCACTTACCTTATTTCCTTCTGTCACAAGCAGTTCACACATTAGTCTAATCCACGCTAACAGTCACAAACTTTGAATTCCTTGGCTCCATAATTACAAGGTGGAGGGTAGAAGGTATCCAGTATCAAACAGGAAGTAAGGAACCTCCTTTCCTCCTCTAGCCTACGAGCAGCCTTTCAGAAGGCAGAGTAGCCGTTTATCCCATCCTCCCTACCACACTCTCCACCCCTATTTTACGTGAAACCATAAGAACAGGTGGCGCATTTAGCTTGCAGATAGCTGATGGTTTTACTAGATGATGATAATTAACAATATGGAGACTGTTTAAAAGAAGTCTACAGCAGAATTGCCATAGCAATGCAAAGATTCAACAATAACAAACAATTCAAAGTAAAGATTCAACAATAACCAACAAATTATCAAAGTAAATATTCAACAATAACCAACAATTCAAAGTAAAGGAACATTTTAAACTCTAGAAGGAGCATTGGGTACATGGTGTTTGACCTATATATTTTATAGACCAATCGACATTCGGTAGGTTTATTACGCCGACCGCCTTCCCTGCCCAAGATATTCCTTCGATGCTCAGATCTGGTTGAGTGTCCGTGTTTTCTTCTGCTTGGTCAGCGATATTCTAATACCATGTGCTTGTAAAGTCTCACTACACTTTGTATGTAGAACAAATTTGCATAATGAAGTACACGATGTCACCAAAAAATGTGCTCCACAGCCCATCGTGAAGCAATATGCAGCGAATGGCTGTCGTATGCTGGAGTAATTCTTTGCACTCCATACAGAATGGTGTTATGAAGGGAAGAAGCACTTTTTCAAATCTGTTCTACATACAAAGTGTAGTGAGACTTTACAAACACCCGGTAATTTGTCTGTATTATTTGAGAACAAAAGTCTCCATTTTTTTCTGTGGTGATTGCGAAATGATCCACGCCTCACACCCGCTAGTTGCCACACGAAATAATCCACGACTCACACTCGCTAGTTGCCACACGAACTGATCCACCACTCACACCCGCTAGTTGCCACACGAACTGATCCACGACTCATACCCGCTAATTGCCACACGAACTGATCCACGACTCATACCCGCTAGTTGCCACACGAAATGATCCACCACTCACACCCGCTAGTTGCCACACGAAATGATCCACAACTCATACCCGCTAGTTGCCACACGAAATGATCCACCATTCACACCCGCTAGTTGCCACACGAACTGATCCACAACTCATACCCGCTAGTTGCCATACGAACTGATCCACGCCTCATACCCACTAGTTGCCACACGAACTGATCCACAACTCATACCCGCTAGTTGCCACACGAACTGATCCACCACTCACACCCGCTAGTTGCCACACGAAATGATCCACCACTCACACCCGCTAGTTGCCACACGAAATGATTCACCACTCACACCCGCTAGTTGCCACACGAACTGATCCACAACTCATACCCGCTAGTTGCCACACGAAATGATCCACGCCTCACACCCGCTAGTTGCCACACGAAATGATTCACCACTCACACCCGCTAGTTGCCACACGAAATGATTCACCACTCACACCCGCTAGTTGCCACACGAAATGATTCACCACTCACACCCGCTAGTTGCCACACGAAATGATTCACCACTCACACCCGCTAGTTGCCATGATCCACGCCTCATACCCGCTAGTTGCCACACGAAATGATCCACCACTCACACCCGCTAGTTGCCACACGAAATGATCCACCACTCACACCCGCTAATTGACACACGAACTGATCCATCACTCACACCCGCTAGTTGCCACACGAACTGATCCATCACTCACACCCGCTAGTTGCCACACGAACTGATCCACCACTCACACCTGCTAGTTGCCACACGAAGTCTGCCTGTTCTTTAATATTCTGCTTTCTATTGCTTGCTGGTGTTTTGCCATAGGACCCTAGTACTGTTTCACCTCGGCACTGCTACGACCAGTATGCGTCTGACTTCCTTATAACAGTTTCCATTGATATTGATGGAGTCCAGATATTCCACGTTTGTGACATTTCCAGTTTTTTCATTATTTATTGGTATTTTTTTTTTTTTTTGAGCGTAGTGTTAGTGGAGATTATTTTTATTGTCTTAAGTTCTTCTTCTTCTTCTTCGTTCATCCGGAGTTTTTTTTTTTCGGACGTGATTGCGTTGTGCCTGTTTACAGCAGAGCTGCGTTCTTGCGCCGTTAGGCCGACACATCCGACTTCTGCGGTTGTCTTAAGTTCAAAAATAGATTGATTTCCACGTTGTATCTTGACAGACAGGATCAGTTCTTCTAATAGTTTAGTAGTATTTGAAAGGAAGATTGTGTCATCTGCATATCTAAGTCTTGTAACTGGATTTCCATCGTTTATTATTGGATCGAAATTGTCTCTTGTCTCATAGTATATGACGTTTCTCATTATATTTTCTGCATTTTCTGTTGAATACTATGGGGAAATAATGCAGCCCTGTTTTAACTCCATTTTTACAACGCAAATGAATTTAATGTTTCATCTGCTGCGCTGACCGCTGTTTATTGTTCATGATATAATGATTCAATGAAGTAGGTCAAGTGTGCTGGAAATCTCATACCTCTTATAATGTTCGACAACTTCTGATGTACACAGTTTAATGTCTTACTGCATGCAGTCTATGAAGCAAACATGAAGATCATCATTGTACTCTCTTCACTTCTCAAAATTGGTTCCATTATTTTTCTTGAAAATTCTCCAACTAACCGTGATGAGTGTTCCCTTATATAGACATTTCACATTCCCCGTTCCATTCTCAATATTTGTCTTAGCCCGATGGCAGAGCTTTCCACAGTGGTCTCCGTCAGGTTTACTGAGGTCGTTCTCTGCTACCCGAATATGGCCTCTACCCCAGTTCGCTAAATGATCTGTCTGTCCGGGGGACCGACCATAAGATCTTTGAGATTCTTCATCGGCTTTAAGTTTGAGTTTCTTAGAATGCACAAGGTGATAGAAACTACTACTACTACTACTACTACTACTACTACTACTACTACTACTACTACTACTACTACTACTACTACTACTACTACTACTACTACTACTACTACTACTACTATTGCTGCTGCTCCTTCTCCTTCTCCTCCTTCTATGACTACTACAGTTACTACTACTACTGATGCTGCTGCTGCTACTACTACTACTACTACTACTACTACTACTACTACTACTACTACTACTACTGCTTCTACTGCTACTACTACTACTACTACTACTACTACTGCTGCTGCTGCTGCTGCTGCTGCTGCTGCTGCTACTACTACTACTACTACTACTACTGCTGCTGCTGCTGCTTCTACTACTACTACTACTACTACTACTACTACTACTACTACTACTACTACTACTACTACTACTGCTGCTGCTGCTACTGCTGCTGCTGCTGCTGCTGCTACTACTACTACTACTACTACTACTACTACTACTACTACTACTACTATTACCATTACTATTACTACTACTAATACTACTAGTGCCGTTATTACTATTAATAATAATAATAATAATAATAATAATAATAATAATAATAATAATAATAACAATAACATTAATGCAACAGCTACCGCGACAAAGGTACAAGCTCTATTACAATCTACCTATTAACTGGCCTACATCTAATACCCGAATATTTTAGACCAACCCAGCGGTCGGTGGGTGATGTGGTCAGTATGATAGCTTTTACCTCCCAGAACAACTCTCGGCACCTGTGTTAGGCTGGGTCCACCTGGGAACCCAGGTAGATTTTTAAAACAAATATAAATCCCTGTTTCTGAGTCTGTATAGCTATCTAGCTATCTATCTGCCAAATTGTCAGTCCGTCAATCCGTTTCTTTGTAAGTCAGTAAGTCGGGTTGTCTTGTCTATCTATCGTTTGTTTGTCCAGCAGTAAGTCTACCGTTCTACTGCCTGTTTGTCTTCTGCATACTCCAGTCCGTTCACTAGAAAAAGGCATTCCTCATCTACTTTCGGTGACATGTTTGATTTTAACTTTGGCATTTTCTCCAACAATTTGATTGTACATTTTAATGTTAGTTTTTATTTCACAAATTAGTTGGTTTTGCACGATTTATATCTATCTCAATTTATCTATCGGTTGTTGAATCTTCTATCGCTATTAATACTAATGTTTATGTTTTAATTATGTGAAACGATTAACATAATAGCAGCCAGGCGCATATACCAATTAGCCAATTTGAAATGGTCAATTAAAAACAAATAAACACTTACAAGAGAATACAGCAAGTGCTGACAAAAGTCCTTGCTTATAAAACAATGTAAAATCAAGTTAGCTGATTCCCAACTGCTTAAAGACCCGTTAATCCAGTCAAAGCCGACTCGGTTAGTTAAAACCAGTCGCTACGAGGGTTGTGAAGACACTGAGAAGTGAGCAAACAAACTTTCTCCTTATCAGAGTCTTTAGATTGCGACCAGATCCCATTGTGATTTATGTGGGGCGTTGGAATGAACACAGGCATGTCCCGGCAACACGGGAGTGTAGTTAATTGTTACTGGTGGAAACAGCAAACAGTGTACCTGGAGACAGGGTACGCTAGTACTAACCTGGCACAAAGCGTTAACAAGAAATCAGAACATGAAAAGTAAAAATATGCCTTCCAGACTAGCCAACCTGATTAGAAATTAAAATCGAAATTACAGTAGTGATTGGAACATTGAAGAGATTGACGTTTTCTTATAATTGAAATCAAGTACAAGCACACTATTTTGATGTTTTCTTGTGATTGAAATCAGGCAAACACAAAGTAAAGAACTAAGACTGCTTTAGTTTCATTTACGGTGAGGATAAAGCAGATTAAAAGGAACTAGAAGGTCATTTTACACAAGCTTGTAAACACATAAACTGAACACAATGAACACATAAAAAGTAAAGGCGGCACTAGTAGACATGTGTATCAACCTAACCACCTGGAACGCATTCAAAAGTGATACCCTAATGACAGTATCAGAAGCCCCAGTTGTAACCAGCTATATACAGACAAAACAAGCTGTACCCTGACCTCTAATGACCTTCTACTGTGTTATCCTATTTCCCTCACTGACACCTGGCCGTCTGACAGACGATAGTTTAAATATTGAGCACAACCCACTACTGGCAACGCCGATCGCATTCTGATATGAACCTAAGGCCTATCCACGTCAATATGGAAGCACTATACTCGAGTTTCGCCCTCATTTGAGCTCGTCAGTAGTGCATATCCCTGACCGGATCCGGAAACAGTCCCGGATCACGCGTGTGAAGCGGGTGTGTAACCACGCGGCACACACTGGACACACCAAATTATCACAACAGAACATCACAACGCTACCCATCGTAGGCTATGCTCAAGATTGCCCAATCGCCGCGACCGACGTCCGTCAATCGATGGGACCCGAACGAGCATAGCCTACGATGGGTAGCGTTGTGATGTTCTGTTGTGATAATTTGGTGTGTCCAGTGTGTGCCGCGTGGTTACACACCCGCTTCACACGCGTGATCCGGGACTGTTTCCGGATCCGGTCAGGGATATGCACTACTGACGAGCTCAAATGAGGGCGAAACTCGAGTATAGTGCTTCCATATTGACGTGGATAGGCCTTAGGTTCATATCAGAATGCGATCGGCGTTGCCAGTAGTGGGTAGTGCTCAATATTTAAATTTCAAATCCCGAAACAACCACATAATCAGACGATAGTTTGTTTACATTGTGCTATTAAAAAAGGCATAATAACGACAACCCATGGCGGTAGGGCCATGGATGGAGTTATACCACCTTATAGCACAAAACCTGGGCTGAATTGTAGAGAGTATGTGTTGCCCATGCAGCATGACCCCTCGCTGGGCCTGCCTAGTTCACTCCAAAGGAAAGGTAAGACCAATCTGACCAATACGTCTGGAACACCACAAGCTGCAGCAGCTACCAGCTTGTTGGAACTTCCATCCTAGACTAGTTGCTGACCAAGGCTAAGGGCCTGGTCTGCCCTGCCTTTTAGTCTTTAGGTTTCATTTCCTCGCACTAGGGTAAGTAAGTCTTGCACCCTACCAGTTGCGCTCCTCCGCCCGAAGCCGTTGGCACAACGTGGGGTAGTAAGCGCCACCCAACATTCAGCGCCAACAGAAAGCAGGTAGTACCTTCTCAAATCGTATAGTAGCTTAGTCTCTCCACATATCTCCAGGGCTGTGTCGTGCTAAGATATAGAGAGGCTGCCGCATCAGGCGGGACCATAAGCAGCGAAGGAGGGGCGGCATTTCGAAGACTTGCATCATTAAGGGAAGGTATTTCGAAGACTTGCATCATATTGATAAAATCCACCGCACGGCCCTGCATATCTCGATCATCTCGTTCTTCCTCTTCTGCTCTGTATCCCACACTGGGGCATAGGCCCTCAACCTAACCCCGCCAAGCCGTCCTATCTCTTGTTATCTGCTGCAGCTCCCTCCGTTTCCCCTCAATATTTTATTCATATCTGTAATTCAATATATGCCGGTCTCTCTGGCTGTGGGGTTACAACACTTTCTCTCTGTAATCCCGTTTATCACGCAGAGTCTCGTAGCGGAGCGAGAACTGAGGCGGTTCGACCCCCGCTCGTGACTTGCGGGATACTGAGCCGGCCGCTCAGAAAGCAATGGCAAACTACTGAGCGTAATCTTGCCAAGAAATCAACATACAGCTGAAAGATGCTGGTGTTGACAGCTACGTCCTGTAAAGGATATGCTAAAAAAAAAAAAAAAAAAAAATTCAATATATTCAATATATGATATAGGAGATATACCTTTTGAATTATGTAAGTTGTATTTATTGCAGTCCCAAGAAATCAGGAACCTTGGAATGTAATCAACATCGAACAATTAGTATAATGAGCGACATCACGAAGATTTTGCTAAGAAGCATCATGTAAAGAGTTATAAAGAAACTACAACCTGCAATAGGAGTAGAACAATGTGGGTTTATAGAAGACATGGGTTTAGTAAATGCTGTGTGTATGCTGCGATCAGTTATTGAACGTTGAATAGAAGTAAACAAAGATATACACCTTTGCTTTATTGACTACACACAGGCTTTTGATAGAGTTAGACATGTCAACATGTTAGAGATGCTTACAGATCTACAAATTGATAGGAAAGACATTAGAATTATTTTTTTTTTAAACATATATTGGAAACAACAAGCTGCCATAAGGACTGATAATGGAATGGGTCAATATCAGTCTATTAAGAGAGGTGTGAGATATGGATGTGTAATGTCTCCAGATCTTTTTTTTTCCCTGTACAGTGAAAATATTTTCAGAAATGTACAAGATGTAAATAGAATCATCATAGGGGAACGAAACAACAATAACATTAGATATGCAGATGATACAGTATTGCGTGCAGACAATGAGCAGGATCTGCAACATTTAGTAGATGCGGTTGTTGCACACAGTGAAAAACTAGGGTTAGAATTAAATTGTAAGAAGACACTGATTATGGTCGTCACTAGGAAGAATGAAATACCACAATGTAATATACAAGTAAATGGGAATATTCTTCAACAAGTGAATCTGTACAATTATCTCGAAACAATAATAACATCTGATGGGAGATGCCTTGAAGAGATTAGAACAAGAATCGCCATCGCGAAAGTAGCCTTTAGCAAGATGAAAAACATACTGACCAATAAAAAGATGGCAATTGAAACGAGAAAAAGAATGCTGAAGTGCTACATAGAACCTGTACTTTTGTATGGATGTGAAGCTAGAACAAAGAGCAGACAAGGTGAAAAACATCTGATGGCTGTGGAAATGTGGTTTCTAGGGAAAATTCAAAGAACACCATAGACAGACAGAAAAACCAATGACCAAGTACTACAAGAAACAAATGGAAATAGTAAATTGATTAGAGAAATTAGACGTAGACAATCAAAATTTTGTGGGCATATTATGAGAAGAAATGAACTGGAGAACTTGGTGACAACTGGCAAGATTGAAGGGAAGAGACCAAGGAAAAGACTGAGAAGTAAATACCTGGATGACTTGACCACGTGGCATGGTCGAGACAAGAACACTGATCTGATCCAAGACGCTGATGATCGAATGAAATGGCGAATCATGACCGCCCACGCTTACCGGCATGGCACATGATGGATGGAATTCACTTCTCCGAGTTGTTATAGGTCTCCCACTAATTCCTTTGCCTTGTGGGTGAGTGTCCAGTTATATTGTCCTCATGTGATGTTTGCCTTGTGGGTGAGTGTCCAGTTATATTGTCCTCAGGTGATGTTTGCCTTGTGGGTGAGAGTGTCCAGTTATATTGTCCTCAGGTGATGTTTGCCTTGTGGGTGAGAGTGTCCAGTTATATTGTCCTCAGGTTATGTTTGCCTTGTGGGTGAGAGTGTCCAGTTATATTGTCCTCAGGTGATGTTTGCCTTGTGGGTGAGAGTGTCCAGTTATATTGTCCTCAGGTGATGTTTGCCTTGTGGGTGAGAGTGTCCAGTTATATTGTCCTCAGGTTATGTTTGCCTTGTGGGTGAGAGTGTCCAGTTATATTGTCCTCAGGTGATGTTTGCCTTGTGGGTGAGAGTGTCCAGTTATATTGTCCTCAGGTGATGTTTGCCTTGTGGGTGAGAGTGAAGGTTTAGTTCTCTCCATGAACTCTACATTGGTGACTCTGTCATACCATTTAATTCCACTTGAGGGACCAGTTATTGAATGTTTGTATTGTAGTTTACTAGTAATTCTTCGCAGTGTTTCTGACTCACACAGTAGTATCGATTTAATATTGGAGTTAACAATTCTAAGTTTGGTGCTAAATTTATCTTCCTTTACTTCCACACATTCCCGAGTGCTATGAAAGCTCCTCCTTCATTTTTGTATCCTTATTTTAGTATCTCTGTCTGTTCCCCCATTTTTGTCCACATTGTTTCCCAAATAGCTGTATGATTCCGCCATTTGAAGCAGGGTTTCCCCAAGGGAGATCAGTTTGTTATTTATTTAGTTTAATCTCACTATCTTTGTCTTCAAGTGTGATTAATTTATCCTGCATTTGATAACGTGTGTGTGACAGGAGTGCAATGTGTTGTCGGCGAAGTCCCAATCATCAAGTTGCTTTGTTAGTTATGTTATGTTTTGCGTATCCTTTTACAGGACTTAGCTGTCAACAGCAGCATCTTTCAGCTGTCTGTTGATCTCTTGGCAAGATTACGCTCAGTAGTTTGCCATTGCTTTCTGAGCGGCCGGCTCAGTATCCCGCAAGTCACGAGCGGGGGTCGAACCACCTCAGTTCTCGCTCCGCTGCGAGACTCTGCGTGATAAACGGGATTACAGAGAGAAAGTGTTGTAACCCCACAGCCAGAGAGACCGGCTGCTTTGTTAGAGTCAACTGAATTCCATTTCTTATGGTTGTGGTTATTGACTGCATAACCCAGTCTATAGTCGGTAAAGCAAATAATAATGGTGACAAAAGACATCCCTTTTGTACTCCTGTTGTTATTTCAAATACACCTGTCAGTTTTCTCTCATGAAGAACTATAAACTTCATATCTGCATATGTTACCCTTAGTAATTTTCTGGGATCCAGCAGTGCCGTATCAACCTCCAAAAGGATTCCCTATCAATGCTGCCAAAGACCTTTTCATTATCCCCAATCCAATATAAAGTGGCCAATGCAGTTCAATAGATTGCTCTATTATTATACGTAATGTGACTATCTGGTCCTTGCAAGATCTGTTTGTTCCTAATCCTGCCCGCTCATCCCTTTGCTGTTTTGCAATGGTATCTCTTAATCTCTCAAGAACGATCCCGCTGAATATGTTATCAGGCTGTTTCAATCAATCATGTGCCATGCCGGAAAGCGTGGGCGGTCATGATTCGCCATTTCACTCGATCACCAGAGTCGTGGATCAGCTCAGTGTTCCTGTCTCGTCCATGTCATGTGGCCAAGCCATCCAGGTATTTTCCTCTTGGTCTGTTCCCTTCGATCTTGCCAGCTGTCACTAAGTTCTCCAGTCCATTTCTTCTCATAACATGTCCAAAAAATTTTGACCGTCTACGTCTAATTTCTCTAATCAATCTACGATTTTCATTTGTCTCTTGTAGTACTTGGTCATTTGTTTTTCTATCTGTCCATGGTATTCTTTGCATTTTCCTCAGAAACCACATTTCTGCAGCCATCAGATGTTTTTCAGCTTGACTGCACATTGTCCAAGTTTCACATCCATACAAAAGAACAGGCTCTATGTATCCCCTCAACACTCTTTTTCTCGTTTCAATTGACATCATTTTATTGGTCAGAATGTTTTTCATCTTGCTAAAGGCTACTTTCGCAATGGCGATTCTTGTTTACAGGCTGTTTACACTAGAATTATTCCTCTATAACTGTCACATTACTGCAAGTTTTCTTTCTCATGCAATGTGACTATCTGGTCCAGATAGAAATATCCTTCTCTCCAGTCTACTGGTTTTCCTTCGGTCTCCCAGACTGAGACGCTACCAAATAATCTGTGCAGCAGTTCAGTCAAGTGTCTATATTGGATTTAATAGCTTCTGCTGGAATGCCATCTGGCATCTGGGCTGGCCCCTTTCGTTCCCATCGATCAGTAGTTTGATAGCTTTTCAAATTTCTTCTTTAGATGGTTTTTCACAGTTGAAATCCAGTTCCACTTCTGCCAGCTGGATATCAGTGGGTCATTTGAAACTAGTCTATTCAGAAGAGCTTTAAAATATTCAACCCATCTGTTCATTTGATCTTTAATGTTGGTGATGGCTTCCCCTTTACTATTTGTTATAAGTCTACTTGGTTAATTATATTTTCCTACCAATTTCCTTGTGATGGTATAAAGGTCTCAGTGATTTATATTTGCTGCCATATCCTCTGCCTCTCTTGCTAAGGCATAAATATTGTCTTTTATCTGCCCTTATGTGCTTCTTAACTTCTTTGGTAAATTCTGTATTTTTTCTTTAGGCCCTGACTAATGCAGCTCTGGGTTTGCTATTAATTAAGTTTGCCTGTTTATTGTTTTTTAGAAGAAAAAAAACTTACTAGAAACTGTTCCTTAGTTTCTTGATTTCTGAGATATCTTACATTATATTGGAATCCATATTTATATGTGTGTTGTTATATGGCTCTATATTCAGTTATAAGACTTCATATTACTGTTACAGACAATGACCAGAACAATACTCCAAAAAATGAACTTGTACAACAGTCATCTGTTGAGCAGACACAATAACAATGAAACTAGGTCCAATAAGAATGCATTTGACTGACAACAACATGTCCAGAAACACATATCGTAGAGTGAAGGACTTGCGATGACACGCATGCTTGCACAGACGCACACGCACACATATACAGATACATTCATCTGCATACATGTAAGCATACACACAGAGGATGGATAAGAAGGTGAAGAAGAAGAATGAGGAAGAGAAGTAAAAGAAGATGATGATGAAATGAAGAAGAACAACAACATTAGCAAACTTCAAGAATACAATTTTTAAAATATAAAGAACAAATATACTATAAAATGTTAAAGTTGCACTAGTGTGTTTATTTTGCTTGGAAACATGACCCGAAACTGATTACAAATTTCTAAATGTGCATTCAAAACATCCACAAGTAAAAGGCTTATCTCATCTCTAACAGCATGAACGCTTTCTGTCCTAGACTGTTGTTACGAGAGAGTAAGAAATGTCTTGCTGAGATGAGATTACAGTAATGGATAGGAGATTGTGGGTTGAAGAAACAACTATTTGAAACACAAGGGTTTATAGTAATAACTGGGACAGGGTGAATTAAAGAAACAATTATTTGAAACAAAAGGAAAAACGGTAAAAATTAGAAACAGAGTAGGTTAAGGAACAACTATCTGGAATGAAAAGAATTGATTAAGTAACAGCTATTTGGAACATAAGGAGTTACAGTTATACAGTTATAACTAGGAAAGAGTTGGTTAAGGAACAACTAAATAGAACAGAAGGAGTAAAGAATAACTGTGAAAAATTTTGTGGGAAAAAAAAACAACAAATAAATGAAAAATAAATAAATACAGTAATAACTTGAAAAGAATTAATTAAAGAGCAACTATTTGTAACTAAACGATAACAGAATAACATGGAAAGAGTTCTATTTGGAACAGAAGGCATCATAACAATAACTGAAAATAGTTGGTTCGGGGAAAGAGTCAGCTAGATAACTATTTGGAAGAGAAGGAATTATAATATTAACTTGGAATGAGTTGATTAAATGACAGCTTGATTTATCTGGTTGTTTTGGGACTTAAGAACTGAACATCAAAGACAGATGGCTCATAAACAGTATCATGTTATGGAAACTGAAACACTAAGACCATGTTAAACATCATGGAAACTGCAATACTAAGACTATATTAAACATCATGGAAACTGAAACACTAAAAACATGTTAAACATCATGGAAACTGATGAACATCATCAAAACTGAAACACTAAGACTATGTTAAATAAACATCATGGAAACTGAAATACTAAGACTATGTTGAACATCATATAAACTGAAACACTAAGATCATGTTAAACATCATGGAGACTGAAATACTAAGACCATGTTGAACATCATGAAAACTGAAACACTAAGACTATGTTAAATAAACATCATGAAAACTGAAACACTAAAAACATGCTAAACATCATGGAAACTGAAATACTAAGACTATATTAAACATCATTAAAATTGGAACACTAAAAACATGTTGAACATCATGGAGACTGAAATACTATGAGTATATTAAACATCATAGAAACTGAAACACTAAAAACATGTTAAACATCATGGAAACTGAAATACTAAGACTATATTAAACATCATAGAACTGAAACACTAAAAACATGTTAAACATCATGGAAACTGAAATACTAAGACCTTGTTGAACATCATGGAAACTGAAATACTAAGACTATGTTAAATAAACATCATGGAAACTGAAACACTAAAAACATGTTAAACATCATGGAAACTGAAATACTAAGACTATATTAAACATCATAGAAACTGAAACACTAAAAACATGTTAAACATCATGGAGACCGAAATACTAAGATCATGTTTTTCAGTAACAAACCCAGGACCTTGGGAGCGAGAGGCAAGCAGCTAAACCACTAGGCCAAGAGGATAGCCAGCCATACACTATTGATCACAGGAAAGATACCATTATCACATCAATAAACAAACAGTATTACTACACTGCTGGCTCCATGGCAAAGGGGTTATGGATGCAGTTCGTGATTCCACATACTCACATTCCAAACACAGCTGCACGTGATTTGGCAGCAGCCCGCATTGCATTGGTTTTTTTATGAAATGATATGGGTGCTGGTCGTTCAGAAAGCAATGGCAAACTACTGAACGTAAACTTGCCAAGAGATCACAACAGCAAAATATGCTGGTGTTGACTGCAACGTCCTGTAAAGGATATACAACTAAGTTTTTATTACTACACTAATGGCGTAATTCCACCACACTGAGTTTGAAATACAATGGAACAATCCTGAAACATATCAACAGTATAATATATATTGACACAATAGTGAGCAGATCAACATACCAGTATTAAAACAAGAATTGTGTTTCCTTTTATCAAACTAAACGTGGGGGTCAGCATGGCCGAACGGATAAGGATGCTTGTTCTTAAACAACCGGTGTGCTGTGGGTGAGGTAGCGGGTTCAACCCCTACACTGGACAGTTGGACTAAAATGTTGACTTCTCACCCTTGACTTGTGGACGTAAATTACAACTACCTCTGAAGTCGGAGCGGGTTTGCCTGATGGCGAGGGACACTGGTATTAGGGAAAACTAATCCTGACACAAAATTTAGTCCAGTACTACTAGACGTAACGTGTATAGACTACACATGAGTTCAAAGTGAGCGCCAAAGTAACAAAATTATTGTTAAAAATATACACTGTAAATAGTTTGAGACAAAATTATTGTAACAAATATACACTGTAAATAGTTTGAGACAAGCTATAAACAAAATCTTACAAAGTTGAATTAATGATGTATGCAATATTTAAATACAACTCTCACAAAAGTGGCATAACTGACATCGTCATGTGACATGCTGGGCAACGGAGGTGATCATGCTCCTCCACAAACATCTGTCCTCTGTGTTCTTGATATTGTTTGACCACTGATCATCTTCCATACTACTCTGTCAACAACATGCAGCAGTTTCTTCCTCATTCAACCTCTGTCTCTCATACCCTATCTTCCTGGTCGTCAAAACTTCTTCCAGACCATTTCATCAAATAAGATGACCAAATAGTTAGTAATTCAGTTAATCACAGTTCGAACTTCATGGCAAAAGGGTAGCCCCATTATACTCCATTCCTGTGCCAGTGACCATACAGTGACCAATGTCTATCTGTCTTTATAAAGTGTCTTTTACTGTGCTTGGAAGATCTTCTTAGTCGTCCCTGAAATCTCTGTCATTCAACAAAGAAACCACATATTTGTGGCCACTAGTTTCTTTATATTCATAAGAAACAAACTAACATATACAACTTACAGACAAATTAACAAAATTACTTTCACTAGAAGTAAAAATAAAAAACATAGACACATAAATAAACCACACTCAGCACTCAGTGCATGATGTGGCTAGTACCACACTCAGTGCATGATGTGGCTAGTACCACACTCAGTGCATGATGTGACTAGTACCACACTCAGTGCATGATGTGTCTAGTACCACACTCAGTGCATGATGTGGCTAGTACCACACTCAGTGCATGATGTGGCTAGTACCACACTCAGTGCATGATGTGTCTAGTACCACACTCAGTGCATGATGTGGCTAGTACCACACTCAGTGCATGATGTGACTAGTACCACACTCAGTGCATGATGTGTCTAGTACCACACTCAGTGCATGATGTGGCTAGTACCACACTCAGTGCATGATGTGGCTAGTACCACACTCAGTGCATGATGTGTCTAGTACCACACTCAGTGCATGATGTGGCTAGTACCACACTCAGTGCATGATGTGGCTAGTACCACACTGGCTGCCTTGACTTCCCAAAACATTTCCTAGTACCCATTATTGGCTAAGCTGACGAGGTCAATTTTAAAAAAACTGAATCTGCTTAAACACATACACAACAAAAATAACATAATTAACTAATCAATAACAATATGTTACTGTTTTTTCAACAGGTAGTAAGAATGACAAACAGACAGTTGAAGTAGTTTTCATGTACAGGCCTGCATAACAATTACAAACAAATGATAAAAATTACTACAGCTAGTGGTAAAAATAAGCCTACATATATTAATAAAAACCTAAACAAGCCTATTAATAATAATAGAAAGCATTATTTTAAATAATGAAGACACAAACAAATCAAAACAATGATTCTTCTTACAAGCTGAAATATCCAACACATGTTCCCACGGTAATATAAATAATTTAGATCATTTGTGTTATGTTCAGTGACTTCTTTAGTGGGCACCTGACGGGATGTAGTGAAATATGCCAGGCAATAAATAGTGCAACATAATGTTTGTGCCTTCAGTACTGGAGGTCAGCATGGCTGAATGGGTCAGAGCACTTGCTCTTAAACTTCCGGTGTGTTGATGCCGAGGTAACAGGTTCAACCCTTACACCGGTCAGTTGGACTAAAATTGTGATTTATCGTCCTTGACTTGGGTATGTAAATTACAAGTACCTCAGAAGTCGGAGTGGGTTTGCCTGATGGTGAAGGACACTGGTAACAGAGAAAGCTAATCCATCTGCAAAAATCAGTCCAGTCACTAGAAGTAGTAGCAGATGTATGGACTACGCTCAAGTTCAAAAGCAAGCATAAAAGAAAATGTATTCAAATTCATTATGGGAAAACATTGTTTTGAAAAAGCAAATTCTTTCAGCATATAGCAAGAATCCTGAATTGACATTGTAAATATTTATTCCACATGAGACTGCATGAAGGTTGTCGTCACATTCAGCCAGCTTGTGCCTAGTTCTAGAGTAGAATAAACAACTGGGTGTTGCTGTTCCATCTTGACACAAAACTTAAAAGCCTTTCTGATGGCCGTCACTACCCGCAGGAAGATATGTGAATGATCACTCAACACCAGCGTGTCAAATGCAATTTTTTCAAAACATATTCCAGATGCTGGTAACTCTCTAGCTGATGAACCACCAATGGGAAAATACTCCGGTATAAGCAACTCCATGATGGAAAACAATACCAGAAGTGTGGCCACAAGTTGTTTAATATCCTCAGCTGTGCTTTTTCCTGGCAAGTCATAGGCAATATAAAAGAAGAATTAACACTAACAACATTCATTTTGATTCTTATTAGAAGAAACATTAGAATTAAATGACACTCTTACACAAATCACATTAGTTTAAAGCATTTTAGCAAGGGGGTAGGCTGCAATACATCATCAATATAATATGCTTTGCCAAATGGTACAGGCATTTGTGTCTCACCACAGATCCTTTGTTCTAGATGAGTTCTATTGATAGTATTGATTTATGTCACCGTCTCAGAAAATCTGGCATCATTTCTCTCTGTGGGCCTCTGCTAGTGCTGATCTTTCCAGTCGTCACAATTTCTCCTGCGCTTCTCTTCTCATCACACAATCACAGAACACTGTCTATGTCTTATAGTTGCATATACTGATCTACTTTCATTACCCTCTTCCAGGCAAACATTGCTAGTTATGCTGGCAGTCCAAGATATTCACTTTAAGAAACCCTAGACAGATGGACATCAACTAAGGGATGAACAGGCAGTCTTCCAACCAAACGGATCTGGCATTGAAATTATATATACATTATGCATAATAGTATAGCAAAACACTGAACTGAACTGAACACTTTATATTTGATTTGTGGATTATGATCAAGTCTTTGACACCATTGATAGGAAATCCCTTCTGAATTTTTTGAAGATCTATGGGATAGCAGAGAAAACAATTAACTTAATAAAGGCATCGTATAATGACATTTAATGTTCTTCATGAAGGAAAACTAACGAGAAATAACATCAGAAGTGAAACAGAGATGCCTCTATTAACCTTTATTATTCTTATGGACTATAGACTGAATTATAAAGACAACAATAACTATTGACAGACATGGAATCCAGTGGAACCTGACAGACTTGGTATTCAGTGGAACCTGACAGAGCAGTTTGATGATCTGGACTTGGCTGCTGACATTGCCTGCATGTCCCACACATGAAATTACATGCAAGATAAACTAAATACAACTGATCCGTGGTCATATAAGTTGGTCTTAAAACTCATAGGGAAAACACAAAGATAATGTGAATAAAACATAAATAATAACTCGATCACTCTCAGTGAAACCTCACTTCAAGAGGTGGAATCATAAACCTATTTATGCAGCAATGTAATGTAGACAGAGGTGGAGGAACAGAAAAGGATGTTAAAACAAGAACACAAAAGGCAAGGGCAGCTTTCAACAGCACTAGGACATTTGTGAAAGGACATTTGTGAAAGGCAGAGTAAATTAAACTTAGCACCAGACTTAGAATGTTTAACTGCATCACTAAGGAATCCCAGGATATAACATCATTAATGTAGTAAGGGTAGCATATGCAGATATGAAGTGTAGAGTTCATCATGAGGAAACACTGCATTTGAAATAAAAATAGGAGCACAAAAAGGATGTCTTTTTACTGACCATAGACTGGGTTGCCGGTCTCCCTGGCTAAGAGGTTAATGACTTTCTCTATAATCCCGTATATGCATGTAGGGTAACGCAGCTGCGCGAGATTTGGTAGCGGATCGCATCACGTTGGTTACTAACGGGGGTATGTGAGCCGGTTGTTCAGAAAGCAATGGCAAACTACTGAACGTAATCTTGCCAAGAAATCAACAATAGCAGTAAAATGCTGGTGTTGACAGTGATGTCCTGTAAATAGGATATATGTTGGGGGGAAGGGGGAGTATAGACTGGGTTATGCAGACAACAACCACAACAACCAGAAATGGAATTAATGGACTACAACAAAGCAACTTGATGATTTGGACTTCGCCGATGACATTGCACTCTTGTCACATACATGTAATCAAATGCATGATAAACTAATAACTTAAAAGATGTCACAATAATTAGGTCTAAAAATTCATAGAGGTATGACAAACATAATGAGATTCAAGCAAGTAAATAACAAACTGATCCCCCTTGGTGAAACCCCACTTCAAGAAGCGGAATCATACAGCTATGTAAGAAGCAATGTGGACACAAATGGGGGAACAGAAAGAGATACTAAAATAAGGATACAATAAAGCAAGAGAAGCTTTCATTGCACTAGAAAATGTGTGGAAGTCAAAGCAAGTTAAAATTAAAATCAGACTGAGAATGTTTTAACTCCAATGTTAAATCAGTACCACTGTAGGGGTAAGAACCATGGAGAATAACTAAAACACTCACAAATGACAAACATTCATGAACTGATGCCTGAACATACAAAGAGTACCAGTGAATCAAGAGGTGAAGAAACAGATTCTGGCACTGGTTAGGACACACATTGAAAAGACCTGATAATAGTATAATATATGCACCCTGTATATAACACAGGGCTAATTAAATAGAAGGAAACCTCAACACTAAATTCAAGAGAGAAAAAGAGAGATCAATAATATGGTGAAGACATTCAGATATCTGAAAGAGATAGCAAAGAGTAGGACTGCTTGCACACCTTGGATGAGGGTCTATCCTTCTTATGGAGATAAAGGAAAGAAGAAGAGATAGTGAAAATCAAAGAGAGCAGGCCAAAGAGGCTGCTGCCCATGCAACAGGTACACACGTGAAAAGCTATCTACACAAATGGTATAGTATATGTGATTCTTCCATACACACATATGAATCCTTATAAGTGCTTTGGAGTTGATGCACTGTGCTGAGATTCTCCTTGTGTGACTTAGAGGAGGAGACTGGGACACTTATGAAGATATCCGGGTGCAATGAAACGATGTTTTATAAACAAAACCAGACGTAACAAGACAGCCAAGTTCACTAGACATGGATTCCCACGCTTGTAAATATTTACTAAGTGACCTGGAAACACTACATGGATTCCCACACTTGTAAATATTTACTAAGTGAGCTGAAATCACCAGACATTCAGATTCCTACACTTGTAAACATTTACTAAGTGAGCTGGAATCACCAGACATTCAGATTCCCACACTTGTAAACATTTACTAAGTGAGCTGAAATCACCATACATTCAGATTCCTACACTTGTAAACATTTACTAAGTGAGCTGGAATCACCAGACATTCAGATTCCCACACTTGTAAACATTTACTAAGTGAGCTGGAATCACCAGACATTCAGATTCCCACACTTGTAAATATTTACTAAGTGAGCTAGATACACTAGGCATACAGATTCCCACACTTGTAAATATTTACTAAGTGAGCTAGATACAGTAGGCATACAGATTCCCACACTTGTAAATATTTACCAAGTGAGCTGGAATCACCAGACATTCAGATTCCCACACTTGTAAACATTTACTAAGTGAGCTGGAATTACCAGACATTCAGATTCCCACATTGTAAATATTTACTAAGTGAGCTGGATACACTAGACATACAGATTCCCACACTTGTAAACATTTACTAAGTGACCTGGAATCACCAGACATTCAGATTCCCACACTTGTAAATATTTACTAAGTGAGCTGGATACACTAGACATACAGATTCCCACACTTGTAAATATTTACTAAGTGAGCTGGAATCACCAGACATTCAGATTCCCACATTGTAAATATTTACTAAGTGAGCTGGATACACTAGACATACAGATTCCCACACTTGTAAACATTTACTAAGTGAGCTGGAATCACCAGACATTCAGATTCCCACATTGTAAATATTTACTAAGTGAGCTGGATACACTAGACATACAGATTCCCACACTTGTAAACATTTACTAAGTGACCTGGAATCACCAGACATTCAGATTCCCACACTTGTAAATATTTACTAAGTGAGCTGGATACACTAGACATACAGATTCCCACACTTGTAAATATTTACTAAGTGAGCTGGAATCACCAGACATTCAGATTCCCACATTGTAAATATTTACTAAGTGAGCTGGATACACTAGACATACAGATTCCCACACTTGTAAACATTTACTAAGTGACCTGGAATCACCAGACATTCAGATTCCCGCCCATTCTGAGCAACTCAATGAACATCTACAAGATTGCTCAGACTGGCCTCATACGACACAAGGGGCTCTAGGGCTTGTCCAGAGTTACACAAGGGGCTCTAGGGAATCTACTTTCTTGTCCAGAGTGACACAAGGGGCTCTAGGGCATCTACTTTCTTGTCCAGAGTGACACAAGGGGCTCTAGGGAATCTACTTTCTTGTCCAGAGTAAGGGGCTCTAGGGAATCTACTTTCTTGTCCAGAGTGACACAAGGGGCTCTAGGGAATCTACTTTCTTGTCCAGAGTGACACAAGGGGTTCTAGGGAATCTACTTTCTTGTCCAGAGTGAGACCAGGGGCTCTAGGGCATCTACTTTCTTGTCCAGAGTGACACAAGGGGCTCTAGGGAATCTACTTTCTTGTCCAGAGTGAGATAGATGGGAGTGAAATATTGAAGCCAGGCTTGAACTTTTCATCAAGGGCACAAGACAATTGATTAATCAACACAGACCTGGTATGATCAGTCAATATGTACTGGCAGGGATGTTAAGGAGGAAATCTAAGCACTTGCCTGGAGTGTGATGATGACGATCTGCACCAATCACCCATGTAAAAGTAAGTCTACTAGACATAAAGATTTTCAGATACATAAACAATTACCATAAACAATTACCAAGTGAGCTGTATCCTTTAGACATGTAAACACTTACAAAGTAGGTTAGTCAGCTAGACATATAGATTCTCACACATGTAAACACTTGCCAAGTGAGCCGAGTCAACTAGACATATAGATTCTCCCACATGTAAACACTTGCCAAGTGAGGTAAGTCCACTAGACATATAGATTCTCCCACATGTAAACACTTGCTAAGTGAGATAACTCCACTAGACATATAGATTCTCCCACATGTAGACACTTGCCAAGTAAGGTAAGTCCACTAGACATATAGATTCTCCCACATGTAAACACTTGCTAAGTGAGGTAAGTCCACTAGACATATAGATTCTCCCACATGTAAACACTTGCCAAGTGAGGTAACTCCACTAGACATATAGATTCTCCCACATGTAAACACTTGCCAAGTGAGGTAAGTCCACTAGACATATAGATTCTCACACATGTAAACACTTGCCAAGTGAGCCGAGTCAACTAGACATATAGATTCTCCCACATGTAAACACTTCCCAAGTGAGGTAACTCCACTAGACATATAGATTCTCTCACATGTAGACACTTGCCAAGTGAGCCGAGTCAACTAGACATATAGATTCTCCCACATGTAAACACTTGCCAAGTGAGGTAACTCCACTAGAAATATAGATTCTCCCACATGTAGACACTTGCCAAGTGAGGTAAGTCCACTAGACATATAGATTCTCACACATGTAAACACTTACCAAGTGAGCAGAGTCCACTAGACATATAGATTCTCCCACATGTATACACTTACCAAGTGAGCCGAGTCCACTTGACATATAAATTCTCCCACATGTAGACACTTGCCAAGTGAGGTAACTCCACTAGACATATAGATTCTCACACATGTAAACACTTACCAAGTGAGGTAAGTCCACTAGACATATAGATTCTCCCACATGTAGACACTTGCCAAGTGAGGTAACTCCACTAGACATATAGTTTCTCCCACATGTAGACACTTGCCAAGTGAGGTAACTCCACTAGACATATAGATTCTCCCACATGTAGACACTTGCCAAGTGAGGTAAGTCCACTAGACATATAGATTCTCACACATGTAAACACTTGCCAAGTGAGGTAACTCCACTAGACATATAGATTCTCACACATGTAAACACTTACCAAGTGAGGTAACTCCACTAGACATATAGATTCACACACATGTAAACACTTACCAAGTGAGGTAACTCCACTAGACATATAGATTCTCCCACATGTAAACATTTACCAAGTGAGGTAAGTCAACTAGACATATAGATTCTCACACATGTAAACACTTACCAAGTGAGCCGAGTCCACTAGACATATAGATTCTCACACATGTAAACACTTACCAAGTGAGCCGAGTCCACTAGACATATAGATTCTCACACATGTAAACACTTACCAAGTGAGCCGAGTCCACTAGACATATAGATTCTCCCACATGTAAACACTTACCAAGTGAGGTAACTCCACTAGACATATAGATTCTCACACATGTAAACACTTACCAAGTGAGGTAACTCCACTAGACATATAGATTCTCACACATGTAAACACTTACCAAGTGAGCCGAGTCCACTAGACATATAGATTC
The DNA here is from genome assembly GCA_963921405.1 of Cepaea hortensis. Classification (NCBI taxonomy): domain Eukaryota; kingdom Metazoa; phylum Mollusca; class Gastropoda; order Stylommatophora; family Helicidae; genus Cepaea; species Cepaea hortensis. The sequence goes on from OY992886.1 coordinate 41,852,352, forward strand.
TCACACATGTAAACACTTACCAAGTGAGCCGAGTCCACTAGACATATAGATTCTCCCACATGTAGACACTTGCCAAGTGAGGTAACTCCACTAGACATATAGATTCTCACACATGTAAACACTTACCAAGTGAGCCGAGTCCACTAGACATATAGATTCTCCCACATGTAAACACTTGCCAAGTGAGGTAACTCCACTAGACATATAGATTCTCACACATGTAAACACTTACCAAGTGAGCCGAGTCCACTAGACATATAGATTCTCACACATGTAAACACTTACCAAGTGAGCCGAGTCCACTAGACATATAGATTCTCACACATGTAAACACTTACCAAGTGAGCCGAGTCAACTAGACATATAGATTCTCCCACATGTAAACACTTACCAAGTGAGCCGAGTCCACTAGACATATAGATTCTCACACATGTAAACACTTACCAAGTGAGGTAAGTCAACTAGACATATAGATTCTCCCACATGTATACACTTACCAAGTGAGCCGAGTCCACTAGACATATAGATTCTCCCACATGTAAACACTTACCAAGTGAGCCGAGTCCACTAGACATATAGATTCTCCCACATGTAAACACTTACCAAGTGAGCCGAGTCCACTAGACATATAGATTCTCCCACATGTAAACACTTACCAAGTGAGCCGAGTCCACTAGACATATAGATTCTCACACATGTAAACACTTACCAAGTGAGGTAAGTCAACTAGACATATAGATTCTCCCACATGTAAACACTTACCAAGTGAGGTAACTCCACTAGACATATAAATTCTCCCACATGTAAACACTTACCAAGTGAGGTAACTCCACTAGACATATAGATTCTCACACATGTAAACACTTACCAAGTGAGCCGAGTCCACTAGACATATAGATTCTCACACATGTAAACACTTACCAAGTGAGCCGAGTCCACTAGACATATAGATTCTCCCACATGTAGACACTTGCCAAGTGAGCCGAGTCCACTAGACATATAGATTCTCACACATGTAAACACTTACCAAGTGAGCCGAGTCCACTAGACATATAGATTCTCACACATGTAAACACTTACCAAGTGAGCCGAGTCCACTAGACATATAGATTCTCACACATGTAAACACTTACCAAGTGAGCCGAGTCCACTAGACATATAGATTCTCCCACATGTAGACACTTGCCAAGTGAGCCGAGTCCACTAGACATATAGATTCTCACACATGTAAACACTTACCAAGTGAGCCGAGTCCACTAGACATATAGATTCTCACACATGTAAACACTTACCAAGTGAGCCGAGTCCACTAGACATATAGATTCTCACACATGTAAACACTTACCAAGTGAGCCGAGTCCACTAGACATATAGATTCTCACACATGTAAACACTTACCAAGTGAGCCGAGTCCACTAGACATATAGATTCTCCCACATGTAAACACTTACCAAGTGAGCCGAGTCAACTAGACATATAGATTTTCCCACATGTAAACACTTACCAAGTGAGCCGAGTCCACTAGACATATAGATTCCCCCACATGTAAACACTTACCAAGTGAGCCGAGTCCACTAGACATATAGATTCTCACACATGTAAACACTTACCAAGTGAGCCGAGTCCACTAGACATATAGATTCTCCCACATGTAAACACTTACCAAGTGAGCCGAGTCCACTAGACATATAGATTCTCACACATGTAAACACTTACCAAGTGAGGTAAGTCAACTAGACATATAGATTCTCCCACATGTAAACACTTACCAAGTGAGGTAACTCCACTAGACATATAGATTCTCCCACATGTAAACACTTACCAAGTGAGCCGAGTCCACTAGACATATAGATTCTCCCACATGTAAACACTTACCAAGTGAGCCGAGTCCACTAGACATAAGGATGTTCAAACATTGATTACTGTTAATGCCAAGCAGGTCATCCAGATTACTCTTCAGTTCCCAAGAGCCCACCTGAAATTCCCAGAAACAAATACGTTACTGGAGGGTCAAATGTCATGTAGATATCATTAAATCATGACATGAGTGTATGCAAACATATACAGACGGCTACATTTGTTCCAGAAACACAAACAGATGCATTTGTATGCATACACACATCCATGCAAACAATATAAAATAACAAATAGTAATGCAGCTTTACAGAAAATGAAAATCTGAAGAAATAAAAAACAAATTTGCTACTTATCTCAGAATCCCAGGCTGTGATATTAACATGAATTTCATCTTGATACTCTTATATAGACAGCCGTGGGCTTCTGTGGTGTCAAGGGGACCGGGTTAGGGAGTGGTAATGGTTCTGTGAAGATCCCTAGTAAATGAGTGGAAGTGGTACTTGAAAAAAGGGGAGGAAGGTAAGGCAGGAAACTGGAAGCAATGGAGATGTGATGGTGGTCCGAGAGTGATAACTAAGAAGAAGTGCCCTGGTTATTTTCTCTTCATTGTTCTCATTTTTCATTCTTCTCATCCAGGTCTTATGCCTTAATGTAGTCACTGGAGGGTCTTCTCATCCAGGTCTTATGCCTTCATGTAGTCACTGGAGGGTCTTCTCATCCAGGTCTTATGCCTTAATGTAGTCACTGGAGGGTCTTCTCCATGATTACATTAAAACTGTAAACAAGTATCTGTTAGGCTGTAAAATAATGCTGGCTAGAAACAAGTTAAACAAGGCCGTACTTACCTCAGTTTGATATTTGATGAGCTTAACTAGGTCTTTCAGCTGCAGAGCATCTTTATTTGTCCTGATACAGCTAATGCCTGAACTGGCCTGAAGTGGTGTTGTCTGCACCCTGGCTGGTGGTTCATGGCTTTGTGGTATGGCATCTGAGGTTCTAGCTTTACCTGACATATATCGTCTTTTAAACAAGTTCATTTTACAGAATCTTTCAATATCTAGTACAGGTAATAAAGAAGACTGGCATTTTAGATCCTCAGATTCTCCTGTTTGACCCTCACTAGACTGTGTGTGGCCTAATTCAGTAGGAAACACAGATATTTTGGCCATCTTCATTGGTCTATGTTGAACCATGTGCATTTTTTTTGTTAATAGTGGTAGTTGTGCATGGCTTGAAATACTGCCAGACGATGTCTTTGGTGCCTCTGACAAATTTGTTGGGGATTCTGTATCTACTACTTTATTATATAAAGCTACTGATGCTTTTGCAAAATCTGCAGATAATTCTTTATCCCTTACTTTATGACATTCAGATGATGATAATGATGGTGTGGGAGAGGATGTGGACGGTGGCATACCAAATGATACATGAGGGGTTTCTGAAACAGACTGTTGGTCAAACGATGCAGCAGAACCTGCTCTCATACTTGTAGCATGCCTTTTTAACAAAGTTGGTGACTGAGATAGAGCTTGAGAAGGTGATGCACTAAATAATGCCGTAGAATGTTGCAACTGTCCAGACATTCCCACTGAGTGTCCTAAAAGATTTTGTCGTGGTGGTAGTGGAGGAGGAGTACTTCCCAAGTTGATACAAGGTTTTCTACACTTCCTTGGCGGTGGTAATATACCAACTTCCAATGCTTGTAAGGAACCAAAAATTGGTGCCAACTGATCAGTAGCTTTATACAAATGTTGCAATCTTTCAGCCTTTTCCTTTTCCACTGACTGATCCAATGAAAATGTTACTGGTGGTGGTGGTGGTGGAGGAGGAGGAGCCTGAGACATACTGATGCTCTGATATGCTGGTAATGTTCGCATGTACATGGCTTGATGATGATGTGCCGGTGATTTTGGACTGTACACTGGCTGAGGTAAGTCAGCAGCTCTCGTTGCTTGTAAGGAATCTACATCTAGTGAAACAGTTGGTGGTGGAGGAGGAGCCTGTGACATACTGATGCTCTGATATGAGGGAGATGTTGGACTGTACATTGGCTGTGGTAATTCAACAGCTTTCAAAAAACGTGTGGCTGACTGATCATAAGTTTTACCAGATGTGTCCAGGACATGTACAGTTTCTGCTGGAAGCGGTTCATCAATCTTTAAACTGGCTGACGTCTCTTTTTCCCTACTTACTATCAGAAGAAAAAATAATTAAACACATTAATAACATCAAATAACATTAACTATTAATATTTTATAAAAACTCTAGAATCTTGAACATATAGAAACAACCAATCAGTTTAATGAGTCATTTGACCAAACTCATCATCATGCACCTGCCGCTAAGCATGTGTGGTCATGTTTCGCCATCTCACACAATCACCAGACACTTGGATCAGATTCGTGTTCTTGTCTCGATCATACCACACAGCCAAGCCATCCAGATATTTACTTCTCTGCCTTCCCCATGTTCTTTTCTCCTCAATAGACTACATTCTCTAGTTTATTTCTTCTCATAACGTGGCGGGATAGGGTGCCATGTATCACGCACAAATAGCAATTATCGGGAAGTTGAAAACAAGTGCGGCGCACAGTGAATGCACACGGGCGGACCTGGAAACCACGACGTCAGAAACGGACAGAGGGATGACAACAGAGATCACGGAAGGACGGCACGAACGAATATCATCACAGCACGATCATGAGAGGCGAACTGGGAAAATGGTTAACATCTGGAAGACATGACTCAAGGATAGAATAAAGAACTAGTCGAAGATATACACTGTGGGAAATTAGGTACGAAACTCGGATCAACGGCAGAAGAATGAAATATGAAGCACTAGTTGGTCTGAAGGGCTGGTATCCAAGTCGAATGATCATGGAGAGGTCACCCAGCGAATAAGTCAACAAGCTTCTGTGGCGTGAGTAGGATAATTAGGAACATATCAATTAAGTGTTAACTGTAGGTGCGTATGGGATAAGGCAATGACAAGCTTGACCATAATTTTAGTCTGCTGAAAGAGGGACTGAACGAAAGGATACAATGGAAATGCGAGAAAGGATAAATCAATGGATTTTCCTGCATGTTGTATAAGTAGTTGAGAGACTGCCTCTAGAATTAATACAGACTTGGAATTGAGGCCTACTTGTCTGGCCTTGTTTTATAAACACGTTACAAGTTGACATATTGATTTCAATTGTTGTATTGAGGACCATGAACCTAGATAGAACGAGTCAAACCTGCCATTAATGGAAGTTAACAGCATGGCAGAAAGTGTGAGCACGTTCCGGTAGATGCTAGACCCAGATGATGAGGATGAATGCCCATTCCGGCAGAGACTAAGCCCGGAAGATAAATAGTGAAGCCTGTGACAGTGTATGAAAACATCAGCCGTTCCAGAGGACAGCCTACTCAGATCGGAGCCTTACAATACAGTTTTATATTCATCGTGAAACCTTTTTTGATGACAGTATATACAACAGGTTCATGGTCTTCAATACAATTGAAATCAATATGTCAACTTGTAACGTGTTTATAAAACAAGGCCAGACAAGTAAGCCTCAATTCAAAGTCTGTATTAATTCTACAGGCAGTCTCTCAACTACTTATACAACATGCAGGAAAATCCATTGATTTATCCTTTCTCGCATTTCCATTGTATCCTTTCGTTCAGTCCCTCTTTCAACAGACTAAAATTATGGTCAAGCTTGTCATTGCCTTATCCCATACGCACCTACAGTTAATACTTAATTGATATGTTCCTAATTATCCTACTCACGCCACAGAAGCTTGTTGACTTATTCACTGGGTGACCTCTCCATGATCATTCGACTTGGATACCGGCCCATCAGACCGACTACTGCTTCATATTTCATTCTTCTGCCGTTGATCCGAGTTTCGTACCTAATTTCCCACAGTGTATATCTTCGACTAGTTCTTTATTCTATCCTTGAGTCATGTCTTCCAGATGTTAACCATTTTCCCAGTTCGCCTCTCATGATCGTGCTGTGATGATATTCGTTCGCACCATCCTTCCCTGATCTCTGTTGTCGTCCCTCTGTCCGTTTCTGACATCGTGGTTTCGAGGTCCGCCCGTGTGCGTTCACTGTGCGCTGCACTTGTTGTTTTCAACTTCCTGATAATTGCTATTTGTGCGCGACACATGGCAAGGGGTATCCCCTATCAAAGGAGAAGTAAGGTGCCTCCTTCCCTCCGTTAGGCTATGGGACACCCTTGGGCAAGGTGGAGTACCCATTTAGCCCTCCCGATTAGGTTATGTGAAATCATGGGTGCAGGTGTAGGTCAGCATGGCCGAATGGATAAGAATGTGTTTTCTTAAACATCCCGTGTTCTGATGCCGAGGTAAAGGGTTCAACCCCTACATTGGACAGTTGGACTAAACTGTTGACCTGTCGTCCTTGACTTGAGAATGTAAATTACAAGTACCTCTGCAGTCAGAGTGGGTTCGCGCGATGGTGAGGGACACTGTTAATAGGTAAAGCTAATGCACATGCAAAATTCAGTCCAGCACTACTAGAAGTCTACGCTTGAGTTCAAAGCAAGCGTGCGAAAAAACAAAACAACGAACAAAATGGGTGCAGGCGGTGGATGGAGCTGAATAGCAGCTGACAGATAATTGTATGTCATGGTCTCCAATTTCACGACCATAAGCAGAGGATCTCTTATTTTGGAGACAATGGCTACAGTTATCGACCAGTATGGTCACTGCTAAGAAAGAAAGCAATGGCAAACTACCTTCTTTACAAATGCCAAGATAGTCAACTTTTGTTTAATTACCAAACTACTCATCTGCGTTATAACTGAATACATAAGAAATAATCTTATATATAAAAAAGGATCTCCGTATCTCTGTCTGTCTGTATCTCTGTATGTATGTATGTCCTTTATACGCTCGCGAACGGCCCATCCGATTGAGATGAAATTTTCTACACGCCTTCCTTTCAATCCAGAGATGCCAACTGTCGTAGTTTTTTTTTCTTCTTCCTCCTCCTCCCTCCTCCCTCCTCCCCCTCCCAAAATACGTACGTCCAGGAAATGGTCTTCTACATAGACACTTCTCTCTGAGGTCCGCGATAACATATTAACCTGGTGGGATGGCAATCAATCATCCTACTACCTCCTCCCTCCTCCTCCCTTCTCCCTCTTCCTCCTCCCTCTTCCTCCCTCCGCCTCCTCCCTCCTCCCACTCTCTACTCCTCCTTCCTCCTCCCTCCTCCTTCTCCTCCCTCCTTCTCCCTCTTCCTCCTCCCTCTTCCTCCCTCTTCCTGCTCCCTCCGCCTACTCCCTCCTCCTCCTCCCTCCTCCTCCCTCTCCCTCCTCCTACTCCCTTCTCCTCCTCCTCCTCCTCCTCCTCTCTCCTCCTCCCTCCTTCTCCCTCTTCCTCCTCCCTCCTCCTCCCCCTCCTCCTCCACCCTACTCCTCCCTCCTCTTCCTAATCCCTCCTCCTCCCTCCTATTCCTCCTGTCTCCTCCTCCCTCCTTCTCCCTCCTCCTTCTACCTCTTCCTCCCTCCACCTCCTCCCTCCTCCTCTCTCCTCCTCCTCCCTCCTCCTCCCTCTCCCTCCTCCCTTCTCATCCTCCCCCACCTACGTTCTCCTCCTCCCTCCTCCCTCCTCCTCCTTCTCCCTCCTCCTCCCCCTCCCTCCTCCCCCTCCTCCTCCTCCTTCACCCTCCTCCCTCCTCCTCCTCCTCCTTCACCATCCTCCCTCCTCCTCCTCCCTCCTCCTCATCCTCCCTCCTCATCCCTCTTCCTCCTCCTCCTCCCTCCTCCTTCTCCCCTTTCCCCCCTCTTTCTCTTAATCCCTCCTCCTCCCTTCTCCTCCCTCCTATTCATCCCTACTCCTCCTCCTCCCTCCTCCTCCTCTCTCCGCCTATCTCTTCCTCCCTCCTCCTCCCTCCTCTCTCTTCCTCCTCCCTCCTCCTCCTCCCTCCTGCTCCCTCCTCCTGCTCCCTTCTCCTCCCTTCTCCTCCTCCCCCTCCTCCCCCCCCTCATCCATCTTCCTCCCTCCTCCTTCTTCCTCCCTCCTCCTCCCCCTCCTCCCCCTCCTCCTCCCTCTCCTCCTCATCCATCCTCCTCCATTCTCCTCCTCCCTCCTCCTCCTCTCTCTACCTCCTCCCTCCTCCTCCCTTCACATTCCTCCTCCTCCCTCTTCCTCCTCATCCCTCCTCCTCCTCTATCCTCCTCCCTCTTCCTCCCTCTACCTCCTCCCTCCTCCTCCCTTCACATTCCTCCTCCTCCCTCTTCCTCCTCCTCCCTCTCATCCTCTTCCCTCCTTCTCCTCCCTCCTCCTTCTCCCTCTTCCTCCCTCCGCCTCCTCCCTCCTCCCACTCTCTACTCCTCCCTCCTCCTTCTCCTCCCTCCTCCTCCTCCCTCTTCCTCCCTCTTCCTGCTCCCTCCGCCTCCTCCCTCCGCCTACTCTCTCCTCCTCCTCCCTCCTCCTCCCTCTCCCTCCTCCTCCTCCCTCTCCTCCTCCTCCTCCTGCGATCTCCTCCTCCCTCCTTCTCCCTCCTTCTCCCTCTTCCTCCTCCCTCCTCCTCCCCCTCCTCCTCCACCCTACTCCTCCATCCTCTTCCTAATCCCTCCTCCTCCCTCCTATTCCTCCTGTCTCCTCCTCCCTCCTCCTCCCTCCTCTTCCCTCCTCCACCTCCCTCTTCCTCCTCCCTCCTCCATTTACCCAAGACAGACAGACATACAGATAGTCGGGAACGGGATCTTATATGACTACTTATATGATTTAAATGAGATGCTCTCCACCATGGGCTGGGCCGGGTTAGACAGACAGACAGACAGACAGACAGACAGACAGACAGACAGACAGACAGACAGACAGACAGTCGGGAACGGGAGCTTATATGACTACTTATATGAATTAAATGAGATGCTCCCCACCAGATTCTGGGCGAAGCCGGGCCGTGTCAGCTAGTTTAATATAAATAATAAAGCAATTTCAAAGACTTATTTTAGGTTTTTAAATTTAAAGGAGCAAGGAATACAATTTTAATGTCACTGATGCCAATGAAAAGATGTGTACAGTTACAAAAGGATCAATATAAATTTTCAAAAGTTTTAGATAAGGTGAAACATCAAGACCTTTTCTACATTTTGCATGAACTCAGTATAGATGAGAAAGACCACAGGATATTGAGGGATATATATGGAGAGCAAGATTTTGCCATCAGATATAAAGAACAACTTAGTGAATTCAGTGCAGTTAAAGAGGGTTAAATAATAATGCCGGTCTCCCTGGCCTAGGAGTTAACGACGTTGTTCATAGTCCCATATATCCACGTAGGGAAAACAGCTGTGCGAGATTCACACTGTGCTGGTAACTTACGAGGATATGTGAGCCAGTCGTTCAGAAAGCAATGGCAAACTACTGAATGTAAAACTTGCCTAGTACATCAACGGAAGCTGAAAAATGCTGGTGTTGACTGCAACGTCCTGTAAGGGATATGCAACATAAAAAAAAAAGATAAGAATGTTTTATCACCTGATCTTACCTGAGACAATACTCAGAAATATCAAACATCATGATGGAGTTAAAGTTGTTTGCCAAAATATAAATACTCTAAGATATGTAGATGACAATTTTAATAGCAGTCTGAAACTAGTCGACAAGCCATTCTAGACAAGACGATGGAGAAAGCGAGAAGAAAGGGTTATCATTAAATATCAACAAAACTCAGTGCTTGGCAGTTTTAAAGATCCATTGCAGCCAACCTTCACTGTGAAGACAGCACCTGATTGATTGATTGATTGATTGATTGATTGATTGATATGACATGACTTATCCCTCTCCATGGATCACCTGTTGACAACCAGGGACAGTAAAGTGACATGATCAGATGTTGACAACAGCAGTTAAGTGATGTGATAAGTTGTTGACAACAGAGGACAGCTAAGTGATGTGATAAGATGTTGACAACAGAGGACAGTTAAGTGATGTAATCGGATTACTTCAATACCATTCTCTGGATTGATTAACCTGGTGGTGGTGAGAATGCATTGGCACCTTTCCGTCTTGACAGACGATAGTTTGGTACATTGTGCTTCAAAAAGGCTTAATAACTACGATCCATGGCGGTGGCGAGTGTGGCTGGTAAGGCCAATTCTTGCTGCAAATGTTTGCCCACAGTAGGTGCATGTGAAAACATGGTCACTTCCACCATTTTGCACCATCTTACGTCTCTCACGCTCTGTGTGTGCTTTATCTGCAATCATTTTCTCCTTTGTCTTTATTCCATTTCTGATAGTTGCCCTCCATGCAACACGTTCAGCGGCGACGTGCTCCCAATGTGCATTATCAATGCCTGTATCAATCATGTCCCGCTTACACACATCTTTGTATCGTAGTAGAGGCCGACCCTGAGATCTCCTACCCGTCTGTAATTCACCAAAAAAGATGTCCTTTGGTATTCTACCATCATCCATCCTCCTAACGTGTCCTATCCATCTAAGTCTACGAAGACTGAGCATGGAATACACCGTCACACAACCTGATCTTTCCAATACTTCAGTATTTGTGATTTTGTCTTGCCACTTAATACCAAGTGGTGAGAATGCATTAAAGTAACAACTGTCTTGGACCAACTCTTGTTATTCTGTGTCTGATTCGTAGGCTTAAAGTAGTATGATACTGTTATAGGCTGCCAATATGAATGCATTGTTGCTCTTTGCGTGGGTACTTGTAACTCTGAGCCATGCATTACTACACCCTGGCTGCCACAGTGATCTTTAATTTTACCCATGTTTATCAATGCCTATAAAACTAAGATAATAGTCAGGTCTTAGTCAGATATGACTAAGCTACCGTATGACAGTAGACGGTACTACCTGTTTTCTGTCAGCGCCGAACGTTGGGCGACGCTTACCAAACCCGACACCCCAAATTGTGCCAACGGATTCTGGCGGAAGAGCGCAATTGGGAGGGTACAAGTATAACAGAGTTAGTAATAGGAAGAAGGGGCAGTGAGGTGTGCATAGTCAATAATGAAATAGTGCACGGGCAAGCACCATAGTAGGGGGGTAGCTAAGAACTGCTATGTAGCTAGGGGTGGTCGTCCTATGACGAGCATCGTAGGAACAAGGTCAGTTGTGAACGACCCACCATCTAAGAAGGACGTACGATTAGCTGGGGAACATCTGGATTGGAATTGTGGTTTGTTTCAACTTCTATAAACTTCTGTCTATTGTTGGGAAAATATTTGCCAGAATTGTTCTGCGCAGACTTCAAGTCCTGGGAGATCAAGTCTACCCCGAATCACAGAGCGGCTTCCGTCAGAACGGTCTACCATTGATATGATATTCTCATTGCGACAAATGAAAGAAAACTGCCGGGAACAAAATCAACCACTGTTTATTGCCTTCATCGACCTCACAAAGGCATTCGATTTGGTCAGTCGTGAGAGTCTGTTCAAAGCACTAAATAAGATTGGTTGCCCACCAACTCTTCTGTCCATTGTGGAATCGTTCCACACAGGCATGAAGGGTATAATCAAGTTTGATGGTGCAGCTTCTGAAGAGTTTGAAATCAAGAGTGGAGTTAAGCAAGGTTGTATACTAGCTCCCACCCTCTTTGGAATATACTTTTCACTTCTACTGAAATATGCCTTTCGTGATCAGGATGTCGGTATATACATTCACTCATGCTCAGATGGCTGCCTCTACACTGCTCAGAGATTGAAGGCCAAGACCAAAATTATGAGGGTACTAATCAGAGAGTTACTTTTTGCGGATGATGCTGCAATTACGACTCACCCTGAGGAAGAATTACAACATCTACTATCTGCATTCTCCAATGCTTGTTCTGTTGTTGTTGCAGATAAAGCACGCAGAGCGTGAGAGACGTAAGATGGTGCATGATGGTGGAAATGACCATATTTTCACATGCATCCACTGTGGACAAACATTTGCACCATGAATTGGCCTTATCAGCCACACTCGCCACCGCCATGGGTCGTAGTTATTAAGCCTTTTTTGAAGCACAATGTACCAAACTATCGTCTGTCAAGATGGAAAGGTGCCAATGAAAACTAAGATAGGGACAATGTAAGCAGGTACTGGAAGAATAGTTACATTTGCATTCTTTCATCACACAATGAGAAGAGAGGGAAAGGGTCATTAGAGAACTGATTTTAATATCAAGGATCAAGATCTGGAGACACATGAATGCCTCATAATTTGGCAAGACACATGATAATGATGATGCATCATTGGATGAGTAGAAAGTTTACAATTCATTTTATCTGTACACCATCAGTCTTGCAGGTACCACTTACAGACCGACAAAGAGAACAGACAGCAATTCTTTACAGCAATACATTTTGCCTAAAGATGATAGGACCAGTCAGAAACACTTCAGAGGATAGGTTTTCAATGAGCTAACTCACCTCCAACAGCATCATCACCATCAAACAGACCAAATCCCATGTCATCATCTTCTTCCTCCTCCTCAACCTCCTTTGAAGCAACAGTGCCAGAACTTCCCACAACAGATTCTAAATGAAATTATTAAGCAATTAAAATAGTTTACGACATCTAAGTCATTAACTTATGAACATTGCAGTACAAATAACAATATATCAACAATATTTGAATGAGCAGGCATGTGTAGACAGTACAGGAACAACTGTATGATGGGCAGTTAACAGTTTTATACTTTACTAAGAAACCTTTAAGATCATTGCCGCGCATCCTCTTTCTTTTTTTTATTCATTAAGTGTTAATTTTGCAGTAACTGATTACTGTGTGATGTTATGTAGTAACTGATCACTGTGTGATGTTATTCTTCTTCTTTCGTTCGCTTGAAATATGTCTATAACTGCAATGCTGTCTCTTGTATGAATTGAACTGTCTTTTTCAGTTCAAACAGCGGTCCATAGAGTTTATCTTCCACTGTCATCTCTCTAGGCCAGAAGGTTTGCCTAGATATGTTGTATTTTCGGCAGTCTTGGAGTATGTGCTCTGCTGTCTGCGACGTCAATCCACATGTGCACATGGCTGTTTCACCAATCTTGAATTTTGTATACATGTGGTTGCGTAATCTATTGTGCCCTGTTCTGAGGCGCAGAATAATGACTTGTTCTGGTCTTTCCATAACGTGGTAGTCATCTTGAGCAGGTTTTGGTGGCTTTCTGACTGATTTGATCATTCTTTTCTTTTGGTAGTATGTAACGGGCACATCAGGCTGTTCTTCTTTGGCTCCTTCCTTAGCCAATTGTGATGTTATGTAGTAAATTATCACTATGCGATGTTATGTAGTAAATTATCACTGTGTGATAGTTATGTAGTAACTGATCACTGTGTGATGGTTATGTAGTAACTGATCATTGTCTGTTGGTTATGCAGTAACTTATCACTGTGTGATGTTATGTAGTAAATTATCACTGTGTGATGTTATGTAGTAGCTGATCACTAAGTGTTGGTTATGTAGTAACAGATCACTGTGTATTGGTTATGTAGTAACTGATGACTTATTCATTCTTATAAATAGTGTTGATCACTGATCACTTACTCATTCTTATATATAGTTACAGTTCATTTTAAAAAAGTATATAAAAAGATAAGGTAGCATTCCATCAGATCAAGAATATGACTTATCGATTTCTGTGGAAGTCAGAAAACGAGTTGTAGGATGTTACACACTACCTATACTATTGTATGCCTGCAAATTATTGACACTGAATAAAGAGAATAGAAACGAAACTGGAGGACACTAAGTTGAGATCTTTCTTGGTCATGTTATCAGGTGAGAGAGTCTGTAGCAGATAGTGTTGGAATGAGAAGTCGACAAAGGGAGAAAATGCTAGTTGAGTTGGAAAAGTGGCACAGAAGATGATCAGCAGTGGGAGTTATCAATGTGCCACTGTTGCAAAGCGTTTAGTCACCCATCGACCCTAGCTTGTAAACAAAATAGTTATAGCAATTTATGTAGCTAATTATATTAATCTGTTCAGTGTAATCACGCCAAAGCAGGGAGTTTGGCCGAGTTCAGCTCAGCCCAAGCAACCAGGCTCATTGGCTACAACCATCCGGCCAGGATTCTTTAGCCAGAGCGAAACACACTTGAGACAGTCTTTCCAAGCCCAGAGCTGCAGTCAGCTGGTCACATATAAAAACTAGGAACACCAAGTATTTTAAAATTGAGGCACACCATATCTCGTGGCAACAGTTTAGCCAACATTTATTTAAGTTAGAAAAGCCCAGACTACTGCAGTGAAGGCGTTTGATCTAGCAAAACCTGGGTATGTTACCGATTTACATAATATTGTTGTATTCAAATTCATGTGTTGTAAATAATCCATATTTGAATTATAGTATGAGTTAACTACTCATGGACGGCATGGGAATTTCCAGAATGTAACTGTGTACAGAATACAATATTCAAAGCTAAGCATAGCTAAATATTTAAAAGATCAGTGCATTGTTTGGGGAGAAGAAAGTACTGCATCAAAGCTATCCAGACAACATCATTTATCAGTAACTGGAGGTGATCGCAAACATAGCAGAAATTACAAATAGGCTTGGGATCAACAGCACCCCAATTTACATTCCCTAGGGAACTAATACTTTATATATATATATATATATATATATATATATATATATATATATATATATATATATATATATATATATATATATATATATATAAGGGACGTTCATTTGAAACCCGTTCCAATGGCTTCATTACAAAAGCATGAAAGAAACATTAACAGGTGTGGTAGAATTAAACAAAGCACTCATTTTGAATGAATTTTGCACCATGGTTTGGTCAGAAGAAGTCACCGTAGGCATTCAGGCAAGCATCCCATTGCTTAGGTAGGCGGTGAATGCCGTCCGCAAAAAAGGATTGCAAATGCTCACTGAATCAAGTGTTTACCACGTTCATTACGTCTGCATCTGTGTGAAATCATTGCCCCTTGAGAGCTTTTTTTTAAACTGGGTAATTACCTGGGGATACGTTTTGATCAAAGCCTTCTTATAATAAGCACATAGACCAGGTGATAACAAAGACCAAGCGGGGTTTGGCTGCGATGCGGGTGATGGCGGCAGCAAACTGTGAGCAGTGCCATCTATGCCTCCTATACGAGGGGCTGGTCATGTCTGTTTTTGAGACATCTGGGTTGTTTTTTTTTGCGAAGGGCAGCAGGTTAAAAAGAGGAAGGTCATGGATGGGTCAAGCTGAAGACATTCTTAAACAGTTGTGTTCACTGGAGGACTTAGAAGCTGGCGAGGAGTGGGTACAAGTGCCAACAGATTTCTGTACGTCCATTTCAGTGTGCATCCAACTAGACAGAAAATGCAGACAAGAAAATCCGGTTGCTATGGAGGCAGAAGTACAAGCATTGATCTTCGAGAATTCATTAGACAGTGATGCTGTCATTTACACAGATAGGTCGGTCGTCCGACATGTGAGAAGCTCATGGGCCTTTACGGCGCGGGCCGGAGGGAGAATTGTGAAGGAAGACTCTGGTGCTTTTGTTGAGACCACAAGTAGCCTGACCATGGAAGTCATGGCAGTAAGTAAAGCAATAACATGGCTCGAGACACAGACATTCACTAGGGCATGTGTCCTTAGCAACTTAATGAGCATGCTCATGAGGTTAGAGATGGGGTGGATCCGAAGAGAGTGGTTGCTGTCTCTGGAGCGGTCTCAGCTGGCAAAGATTAGTTTCATCTTCATGCGCGAGTATAATGAAATGAGCGGGCTGACAAGCTTGCAGATATGGCTAATGGAGGGTGGATGCGCCATGGACCAGGCTGACATTCTGAATGCACTACGAGAAGTGAGACTTTTGTGAGAACCAAGTGATGACTGCAAATCTACAACCATGGTCAGACTGCGAGAACAGCAAATTAAAAGAGGTGTGGCCAAACAAGAACACTACGCAGGAAGCCAAAGAAGATTGATAAACCAGCACAGAACCGGTGTCGTTAGCCGCTACAAGCTGCAGGATTTGCTGACGAGGCGATCTGAGCACTTATGGACTGAATGGTTCGATGTGCAATGAGGATTATCTGTCGACTAACTAACTAAGCTTTTTTTTAGAGGTCCGAACAAATGAAAATCACATGGTGACAAATCAGGACGGCTGAATGTTGCAGAATTTCCCACTTCTTCCTTGCTAATGCTTCCTGCACAATCTTTGTGACATGAGGACAAGCATTATCGTGCAACAAAATCACACAGTGAGAAAGCATGCCGGGTCGTTTATTCTTGATGGCTTTTTGCAGCTTGTCTAGTGTTTGCAAGTAGTGGGTAGAGTTGATGTTGACACCAGGTTCTTTAATGTTGGCCAACAATAGCCCTTCATGGTAAAAAAATGTGCTCAGCATAACCTTACCAGCGGAAACCTGTAACTTGAATTTTTTGGCTTTTGGTGATCCAGCATGCTTCCATTGCATGCTCTCTCTTTTGCTGCTTGGCTCAAAGTGGAGACACCATGATTCATCGTCAGCCACTATGCGGAAGAGAAATGCATCACCCTCCACTCTGTAACGCAGCAAGTGGTTCAAACACCATCCCATGTGTACCTCTTTTTGGTGGTCGGTCAACATCTGTGGTACCCACTGTGAACACACCTTCCAATATTGCAGTTTCTTACGAACGACCTTTTGAATTGTCCCAACTGACACATCAAATTCTTTTGCTAGGGAACATATGCTTCGACAACGGTTCATCTATATTGCTGCATCAATTTTGGCAATTGTTTTTTTGTTTGTTGCAAAAATATGCGCTTGACCCCGCCGTCAAAGATCTGTCGTGAAATGACGTCCTTTCTGAAACATTTGTGCCCAGCCTGTCACTGTTGTCTTTAACACACATTTGTTACCGTACGCTGTCTGCATTCTTTGATGAATGTCCACTGGTCGACATCCTTCAAATGAAAGAAACTGAATCACTGCTCTTTGAGCTTCTTTGGATGAATTTTGGATCAACCCGGCCATTTTCTCAACGGTCAGAAACAGAAGCTAAGCATCATGGGATGATAAGCACGAGCTTTTTTATTCATTGGTCAGTACTTATCACTGGATATTACAGTAATAATGATGTTGTAAGTTTTCACATTGTCTGTAATCCTGTCACGTATAAAGGTCATTCACTTTCAACATTGGCTATCATAACTTACTTCAATATAACTAATCCTATCTTGAAGTGTGTGTATTTACTATCCTACTATAGGAACAATCTCAATAGTGAATAATTCTGTTAAGATATAAGCAGTTTAAATATGTCAGCCTTGAGTGAATATTGTTCACAAGTCAGGCTATACTCTCCTTGGTAAATTCTTATATGACTATGTAGAAGTGTCAGTCCTGTTATGTTAGAATGATGTATAATTTCTTTGCTGTGACAAGTCCACTAGACTGTAGTGACCTATGAGACTGTTAGCTGCACCATCCGACTAGGTGGATGGGTGGTAGACTAACGACCACTCACACGATGATGTTAACTTTGTCTGCAGGTTGTTGTGGAGTCACCCACTGTCCCCTTCACATGTACAAAAGCTACTAATCAAACTGTGTCAATTTAAGCCAAAATTGATAACTGAAACAAAGTAGCGGAAACTCTGCATCATCCAGTGGCACGTCAGCCATGTGACAGTGTGATTTAAACATATAAACAATATAAATAACCATCTTCTCAGAGTAATACTGAATCACTAGTGAAGACCATTTAAGTTGGTTGTGCAGATAGCTGACACAAACTTTAGCAAGGAAATTTCAATAGACCCACCTCGGAGTGCTGTGAACCTACATCGTCACCAGTGAAGAAGGAGCAGAGACAAGACCTTGGAAGACACGACAGCTGAACTGCGAGTATTGGATACCCAAGCTAAGTGGCTGACCACCCGTTCAGCTCCCACCGTCAGATACAATATCAAATATGGCAGTGTGCCAAAATAACAGTGTACGATTATAGCACAAACAGCAATGAGCGCTCAGTAGTTCAAGTAAAAGATTATAGTGTCATTTAGTATTTAACATCAAACTCTATGCATGTTGTATCTCCCTAAGGGAATACCTGTATGTGTTAAAGTATATTAAAAACATATGGGTCAAAAGATATATATTTTATAAAAAACGTAACACTATGCATTTAAGTGCATTCACGATTACTTTAATTCAGTAGATCTATATTCTATGTTGACAGTGTGAAAGTTTGTTACAATTTTGTCTTCCTATTGCCTGGTTGTGAGAAAGGGGGAGGGCGGTTCATTTTGTTTGCAGGTTATATGTAGCAGGAATACTTAAGCCTGCGGCCTTTGAACATGTTGCTGCTGTTCTCTTTATCTTTCCTTAACCAGGCCACTGTAAGGAGTTATCTCTGGGACCTGTATGTTCATACACCCTAGATTCTAACGAGCCACTTCTATCTTCTCTGCCTTCAGTGGATAGATTTTTCATATGATAGTCTTCTTGCCACTACTTTTGTGTGAATACTTCTATCAACTGTAGGTGACAATGCTACAGCCGCTCAGCACAGCACATGATGATAATATATAAAAGCAGGCTTCCTTGGTTTGGCGACAGCATGAAACATGGAAGTCAACTAATGAATATGCTGGAAGGAAAAATGGAGGGGAAAAGAAGTGGATATCCAACAAATGCAAGAATATTGAGAATAAGACTTATGCAAAGATGCTGAGAATTATGGAAAACAGAGAACGGTGAAGTGATGTTATCAGATGGTCACAATAGGGAACGGTGGTGTGACATGATCAGATGTTGACAACAGGGGACAGTGGAGTGACATGATCAGATGTTGACAACAGGGGACAGTGGAGTGACATGATCAGATGTTGACGACAGGGGACAGTGGAGTGACATGATCAGATGTTGACAACAGGGGACAGTGGAGTGACATGATGAGATGTTGACAACAGGGGACAGTAGAGTGACATGATCAGATGCTGACGACAGGGGACAGTGGAGTGACATGATCAGATGTTGACAACAGGGGACAGTGGAGTGACATGATCAGATGTTGACGACAGGGGACAGTGGAGTGATGTGATCAGATGTTGACAACAGGGGACAGTGAGTTGATGTGATCAGATGTTGACAACAGGGGACAGTGGAGTGACATGATCAGATGTTGACAACAGGGGACAGTAGAGTGACATGATCAGATGCTGACGACAGGGGACAGTGGAGTGATGTGATCAGATGTTGACAACAGGGGACAGTGAGTTGATGTGATCAGATGTTGACAACAGAGGACAGTGGAGAGATGTGATCAGATGTTGACAACAGGGGACAGTGGAGTGATGTGATCAGATGTTGACAACAAAGGACAGTGGAGTGATGTGATCAGATGTTGACAACAGAGGACAGTGGAGTGATGTGATCAGATGTTGCCAACAGAGGACAGAGGGAAGAGAACATCATGATGACTGGTAAGATCAGCAGTGGAAGAAGCAGAGGCAGACCAACAGAAATTATGCTGGATGGTCTCAGACGGTGGCATAGAGGAACATCATTAATAGAATTGATCCATAATATTAAGGACCAAGATCTGGAGAGACATGAATGTCTCAAAATTTGGCAAGGCACATAAAGATGGTGATACACCGTGGATACTGCGTCAATGGATGAATAGAAAGTTTACATTTCATTTTATCCGTACACCATGTGCCTTGTAGGTACCAACTTACAGACAGACAAAGAGAACGGATACAAACTCTTTAAAGCAATACATTGCTCCTAAAGATGATAGGTCCAGTGGGAAACACTTTAGAGCAGAGGTTCCTAAACCACGGCCCGCGGGCCACTTG
The DNA here is from genome assembly GCA_963921405.1 of Cepaea hortensis. Classification (NCBI taxonomy): domain Eukaryota; kingdom Metazoa; phylum Mollusca; class Gastropoda; order Stylommatophora; family Helicidae; genus Cepaea; species Cepaea hortensis. Next base: position 41,872,010 of record OY992886.1, read on the forward strand.
TGGCCCGCCAGCTGTCAGAAAGTGGCACATGAGGCCTCGTTATTTAATATAATTTATTTTAATAATTTCAAAAATGCACTCGGAGCGCGCCCGTAAGCGTGAGATAAATTACTCTGCTCGTGGTTGTTATGCTCAGATATTATCGAGTGCACCTGTTCTTTTCACAACGAAACGCTATGAAGTTCCCATATTCCAGCCTTGTCGACCAATCAGAATGCGCAAGGCGCCAAGTTGTTGTCTGTTACAACTGTTTAGCAGAGTCGGCAGTATTGTGTTGAAATTATATTTGTTCAAATAAAAATTTACTGTTAAAGCCTATAAACATGAGTGTGGAAAATCTAAAATCAAACAATGGTAAAAAGCGAAAATGTGAAGACGTTGCTTGTCGTGAATTCAATGAAGATTGGGCAGAGAAATTTATGTTTATGCCTAGCCATAGTGGTAAATCAGTTTGCTTAAATGTGGATTTTGTGTTTCTGTTAGAAAAAATTTTTTAATCTGGAACGACACTTCACGACCTCTCATTCAGACATAAATGCTCAATATCCGATGAATTCAGAGTTAAGAAAAGATTTCATAGCTAAAAAAAGAAAGTTCTCTGACCAGGCAGCAACCATTTTTCACCAAGGCTAACGAACAGAGAAAGAGTGTTGCTGTTGTGTCATATGAAGCTGCGCCTGCTTCACCTTCAGCTGATCAAATGATTTCATTCTGGCGACTATTGCCTGTCAAAACATTTGAACATTTGCGTTCATTCGCCCAGAGATACATTTATCCTTTTGGTTCGACTTACAGACGCGAGCAGTCATTTTCCGCAATGGCCGTTATAAAGCGCTTTAAAAAGTGCGACTTATAGCGGTCGCTTAAAAGTCGACAAGGTCGACTTCATTGCACCGGGTTTTATTCCATACGTCTCTGTCTCTTTCCGCTGCGTGGAAAGCGTCACACAAAGCACGAACTCCGTAGCTGTAGCGACGACCCACAGGAGTCTCAGAAAAATTTAACTCGTGAACCGAAGGATGCGGCCCGGAATCGAACCCACAACCTTCGGAGCCTGAGTTAAACGGCTTGACCACTTCGCCACAAAGACTCCTGAATGACCGTTATTTTTAAAAAAAAACAACATTCCAGACCCACCGACAGTAACCTAGCTGCGCTTATGACTTTGGGAACAACAGATTTGTGCCCAGACATTGATAAACTGGCATCTGAACTTACGTAACTAGTGATGAAGAATAGTTACAATTGTAAATTAATTACATTAATAGCGATTTTCGAAACTGATTAAAAATGTATTTCTAAATGAACTTTTGATTTTAAACCAAAAAATTACCACAGTGTAGTACTGACACTGACTGCCTTTAAAGTTTTAGAATTTTGTTGACGAATGTTACGAAAGGTAAGAATGATATTGCACGACTTTTATAATTTTATAACGTTGTGGCCTGTTTAACTACCCAAAATAGTAGATATGGCCCTCCACTTGAAAAGCTTGGGAACCACTGCTTTAGAGGATAGGTTTTCAACAAACTAACTCACCTTCAATAGAATTATCACCATCAAGACCATATCCCATGTCATCATCTTTCTCCTCCTCCTCAACCTCCTTTGAAGCAACAATGCCAGAACTTCCCTCATCAGATTCTAAATGAAATTATTAAGCAATTAAAATAGTTTATCACATCTAAGTCATTAAGTTATGAACATTGCAGTACAAATAACAGTATATCAACAATATGTGAATGTAGCCACATGTGTAGACAGTACAGGAACAGCTGTGTAATGGATGAATGAAAAGTGTTATACTTAGTTAGTTAGTCGCGGTTCCAACTTCATGGCAACGGGTTGTCCCCATATTGCTCTGTTCCTGTGCCAGTGAATATCACACAAAATGCTCCTCACTGCCCTATGTGAACAATGGAATAGACAGGAGTGTCGGCAAGCCAATAGCCCGCACAGGTACACTGTGCATAATGCCGCCGCCAGAATGCCACCACAAAAGTCCTCCATGACAGATACAGTTCATTGTTGATGGAAACGGCAGTCAACAGAAAGACATCATTGACCCGGGTTTTATCCCATATGGCTCGGTCTCTTTCCGCAGGGCGACCCACCGAAAGCGCCACACAAAGCACGAACTCCGTAGCTACAGCGACGACTCCCACGAGTCTCCCGAAAAAAAGCACCCGTGAACCAAAAAGGCAAACCAGTCAATCCAGCAACAGCCGGCCGTCATCGTTCCGAACATGCAGTTCACACTAAAACCAACTACGGACAGATGCAAAAGCATTCCACGTGAAATTCACAGCTCACAGTGTCGCGCCACGCACTCACTCAGTAGCAGGGTGACGGAACCATAGCCTCCTTAGTCACCTCTTATGACGTGCATGGTAGGCAACAGTGTTACTATTCTTTGCTCCCCCGTATGGGCCCCGGCAACACACGGGCAAAGTGTTATACTATACTATGAAATCGTTAAGATAGGTGGAAGTGCCATGTATCATTGTAAAGACACACTATTAGCTTAAATTTCCCATGTGTATGAGACATGCAGGTATGTCATGTGCTTGATAAATTGGTGGCAAAATGGTGTAGGTGTTTTGAAGTAGTGACATGGACAAAATGGAGGCTTGTGGTATAATCAAATTTCTGAACATGTGGGGCAGACCTATGAAGCAAATTCATTACGTTTGCCATTTATAGGGATGCCTGCCCTTTGAATATCGCTTTTAAGCATTGGGGTGGGGGGGGGGGGGGGAATCACTTTAAAATGGGACACAGCAGCATTCAAGATGAACTGGAGACATGGTTTGCAAGCCCACACTGGGGAGTTCTATAATCAGGGCATCAGACTGGTGAAGAAGGGATGGAAGAAGTGCTTGGCGTTGAGGGGTGATTATGTGGAGGACTAAAGTTAATACCAATTTCCAGGTACATAGATTGACTTTTTCATACTAAAGTGCAAAACTTGTTAACCTTCCCTCATATGCTTGGTTTGCAATCGCTCTGATGGAACATTAAAATGGCAACAATAAATGCAGGAAAATTGTCTGAAAATTGCAATATTTCCACACTTAAAGTAGCATCAGCAACTGAGTGTTCAGAGGTTGGCCACATGTAAATATTTATATCAAGAACACAGAGTAGAGTCTGGAGAAATTTTATCACCTGTGACACTCAGCAGTCGAACTTATCAAGAACACAGAGTAGGATCTGGAGAAACATGACCACTTGTGCCACTCAGCAGTCAAACTTATCAAGAACACAGAGTAGAGTTTGGAGAAACATGAACACCTGTGCCATTCAGCTGTTGAACCTATCAAGAACACAGAGTGGAGTCTGGAAAAACATGAACACTTGTGCCACTCAGCAGTCAAACTTATCAAGAACACCAAGTAGAGTCTTGAGAAACATGACCACTTGTGCCACTCAGCAGTCAAACTTATCAAGAACATAGAGTAGAGTCTGGAGAAACATTGTGCCACTCAGCAGTCAAACTTATCAAGAACACAGAGTAGAGTCTGGAGAAACATGACCACTTGTGTCACTCAGCAGTCAAACTTATCAAGAACACAGAGTAAAGTCTGGAGAAACATTGTGCCACTCAGCAGTCAAACTTATCAAGAACACAGAGCAGAGTCTGGAGAAACATGAACACTTGTGCCACTCAGCAGTCAAACTTATCAAGAACATAGAGTAAAGTCTGGAGAAACATTGTGCCACTCAGCAGTCAAACTTATCAAGAACACAGAGCAGAGTCTGGAGAAACATGAACACCTGTGTAACAGTGATCCTAATATCTCTACAGTTCAAAAATTATTTATTATTATTTTTGGTTGATGCTAAGGCCTATCTTTCCTGCTGCATTCTGAAGTTTCAAAAAGTGTGGTGTATTGTTTCTGCATTACCAACCATGAGTGCAATGTCAGTAGGATATGCCATTATCGTCAAAATGTTAATATGGTTACAATTTTTTGACTTTTTTATGCATCTAACGACCATTTCTAAAATCAGATTAAAAAGTAGTGGTATAGGGATCACCTTATTTCAGTAGCTGATCCTTGATGAAGAATCACTATGATAAAGGTAGCCTTTTGCAAGATGGAAAACATACTAACCAATAAAAAGATATCAATTGCAATGAGACAAAGAATGTTGAAGTGTTAACATAGAATCTATACTTTTGTATGGATGTGAAATGCGGACAATGAGCAGACAAACTGGAAAACATCTAATGGCGGTGGAAATGTGGTTTCTGAGGAAAATGAAAATAATACCATGGACAGACAGAAAAGCCAATGAGCAAGTCCTATAAGAAGCAAATAAAAACCGTAAACTGATTAAAGAAATTAGACGCAGACAGTCACAATTTTTTTGGGCACGTTGTGAGAAGAAATAAACTAGAGAACTTGGTGACAACTGGCAAAATTTAAGGAAAAGAACAAGGGGAAGGTAGAGAAGTAAATATCTGGATGGCTTGACCAGATGGCATTGTCAAGACAAGAAAACAGAGCTGATCCACTACTCTGGTGATCATGTCAGATGGCATTGTCAAGACAGGTAAACAGAGCTGATCCACTACTCTGGTGATCATGTCAGATGGCATTGTCAAGACAAGAAAACAGAGCTGATCCACTACTCTGGTGATCATGTGAGATGGCATTGTCAAGACAAGAAAACGGAGCTGATCCACTACTCTGGTGATCATGTGAGATGGCATTGTCAAGACAAGAAAACAGAGCTGATCCACTACTCTGGTGATCATGTCAGATGGCATTGTCAAGACAAGAAAACAGAGCTGATCCACTACTCTGGTGATCATGTGAGATGGCATTGTCAAGACAAGAAAACAGAGCTGATCCACTACTCTGGTGATCATGTGAGATGGCATTGTCAAGACAAGAAAACAGAGCTGATCCACTACTCTGGTGATCATGTCAGATGCATTGTCAAGACAAGAAAACAGAGCTGATCCACTACTCTGGTGATCATGTCAGATGGCATTGTCAAGACAAGAAAACAGAGCTGATCCACTACTCTGGTGATCATGTGAGATGGCAAAACATGACTGCCCATGCTTATCTATGGCACATGATGATGAACACTGATAACTTCTTATTGACTGTGCATAAATACACTTTGAATGAACATATTTTAGCTTGACAATAATTATAAATCCCTAGATTTAACCTACAAGAACCTAAACATAATGTGTATTCTTTCTTCTTACCACATAAGTTAACTCCACCTCCACCCCGGAGCATCTTTATTGCATATATACTGTCTCCGTGGCCGACTTTCACATCTCCTAGTAACGTACTATCATCAAACTTCCGCCCATTATAAATCAAGCGCAGATCATTTATTGGTATTCCCTCTCTTGTCCGAATGAGCTCATTCAGATGACCAAATGTCAGCGTGTCTCTGCATGATATAGTTAGCTGGGAGCCAGTCAGAAATTGAATGATCACTTTTCCATCAGCTGAAATAAATGAGTTGGATAATGGGAACATTTAATCACTGCTCAGAATTGTAATGAGCACTTTCCCATCAGCTGAAACAAATGAATAAAAATAGATAAGAGCAGTACTGGCTGCAGCAGAATATAACAATACAGAATGAAAACAGTTCAGTATGTGTGACTTCTGTAAAAAAGTGAGAGATAATCAACACAGACACAGTGTACAATCAATGCAAATCTGGCAAACAAAAATAACAGTGTAAAAATAATGTCATGAGAATGGTCAGTCGAAAGTTCTCCTTGGGGACTTCAATGCCAGAGTAGGCAAGGACACCTCTTGGAGTGGCATCATTGGAAAGTACGGAGTCGGAAATTGTAACAGCAATGAGCTCCTCCTCCTTCAGACCTGTGCCAAACACAATCTCCTGATCACCAACACAATTTTCCATCTTCCCACGAGAATTAGGACATCATGGATGCACTCTAGTTCGAAACACTGGCACCTCATTGACTATGTCATCATCAGGAGGAGTGACAGGAGGGGTGACAAAATCAATGTGTGGTGCCGAATGTTGGACAGACCATTGTCTCATTACCTCAAAAATAAACATACACATAAAACCACCATGGCGTCCTCAAGGGGTAAAAATGCAACAAAAACTAAATGTCACCAACCTAAACAGCAAAAAAAAATGCAGCTGTTGTTTGAAAACATGCTGGATGACCGGCTCAAGCCAAATGCTGCGGCTAAACAGAATGCGGAAACAAAGTGGAGAGCCCTAAAGGACATAATTTACAACACTGCTATGGAAATCCTGGGCCCAGACCCCGAAAGCATAAAGACTGTTTTGATGAGAATTCTGAAGACATCAACCAATTGCTGGCCGAGAAACATCTTCTTCTCAAAGCACATTTGAGTGACCCGAAGTCAACATAAAAAAAAGATGCCTTCAATAATATTCGGAGAGTATTGCAGCAGAAACTTCGCCACATGCGGGACTCCTGGCTGAGCAGCAAAGCTGATGAAATTCAAGGTTTTGCTGACAGACATGATATGAAAAACTTCTACGACTCACTGAAAGTGGTCTACGGTCCTCCATCACCAGGCATAGTTCCCATCCTCAGTGCAGATGGGGGAAAATTGGTCACCGATAAGAAAGAAATCCTTCAACGCTGGGCAGAGCATTTCAGCAACATCTTAAATGCAACTTCCTTCTTTGATGATGAAACCATCAACTGTCTTTCTCAAGTTCCCACTAATGATACACTTGATGACCTGCCAACCATAGTGGAAGTAATCAAAGCCATCCAGCAACTTTCCAGTGGAAAGGCGCCTGGTCCTGACTCCATCCCAGCAGAGATATACAAGGCAGGTGGGCCAGTCCTAATAGAGCAGCTTCACCAAGTCTTTACAAACATATGGGTGAACGAGACCATGCCACAATATTTCAAGGACGCGTCAATAGTCCACTTTTACAAACGTAAAGGAAACCGCCAATCCTGTGACAACCACCGAGGCATCTCTTTGCTTTCAATCACAGGGAAGATACTCACCAGAATTCTTCTCAATCACCTCATGGCCCATCTCGATCAAGGTCTTCTTCCTGAGAGTCAGTGTGGCTTCAGAAAAGAATGAGGAACTGTTGACATGATTTTCGCTGCAAGGCAGCTGCAAGAGAAATGTCAGGAACAGAACTCTGAAATGTTCTCCACTTTCACTGACCTTACAAGGCTTTTGATACAGTCAGCAGAGAAGGACTGTGGAAGATTATGGCAAAATATGGCTGTCCACGAAAGTTTGTCCAAATAGTGCGAATATTTCATGATGGTATGCAGGCAAGAGTACAGGAAAATGGTGAACTGTCTGAGCTCTTTCCTGTCACCAATGGAGTAAAGTAAGGATGTGTCCAGGCATCAATACTGTTCAACCTCATGTTTTCAGCTATGTTGACGAATGCCTTTGAGAACAATGACAGTGGAATAGACATCATCTACCGAATGGATGGAAAGTTGTTCAATCTCAGAAGGCTAAAAGCCAAAACCAAAACTAACAGCGACACCATCAGAGAACTGCTTTTTGCTGATGATTGCGCTCTATATGCCAGCTCAGAGGCAGACAAGCAACACAATGTTTCAGCTTTCTCATATGCCTGTGCCAACTTTGGGCTCAATATAAACTTGGAGAAGACTGTAGTTATGTACCAGCCAGCTCCATGGAATAATCACACCGTGCTGAATATCAAGGTGAACGGTCATAGGCTAAGTGTTGTGGACAAATTCACCCATCTTGGCAGCACTGTGTCACAAGCTGCCACACTTGATGACGAAGTGAATGCAAGAATCTTCAAGGCCAGCGCGGCCTTTGGCAGACTGCACAAGAATGTATGGGACAGAAATGGAATAAGCCTGCAAACAAAGCTGAAAGTCTATGAAGCAGTTGTATTATCCACACTGCTATATGCTTGTGAAACATGGACTGTTTATCAGCGACACGCTAGGAAATTAAACCACTTCCACACAGTCTGCCTTAGGAAGCTATTGAAGGTTAAATGGCAAGACAAGATCCCTGACACTGAAGTTCTAGAAAGAGCGTCCATGCCCAGTATCCACACTCTACTAATGAAGAATCAGATTCGCTGGGCTGGTCACTTAACTCGTATGCCAGATCATAGGCTCCCTAAACGAATTTTTTTATGGCGAACTGCGTTGTGGTAAAAGCTCCCAAAGCAGCCGGAGGAAACGCTTTAAAGACACTCAGAAAATCTCACTGAAAGCTTTTGGAATTCATATTGACACCTGGTAGACTGCTGCTAAAGACCATAATTTGTGGCGTGCATCATTACATAAGGGTGCAGTCACTTGTGAAGCAACCAGGACTGCTAGATCCTCCTCCTGGAACGTCAAGCATTCTTTGCCCACATTGTCAAAGAACATTTCGAGCCAATATAGACCTTACCAGCCATCTTAGAACTCACGGCTCCATACTTTCAACCCCATTGGATGAAATGAATGATCATCATCATTCTTGATAGACAAACACCTATCCCACTGTGTGTTCAAGATTAGCTACCTGTCCCACTGTGTGTTCAAGATTGGCTACCTATCCCACTGTGTGTTCAAGATTAGCTACCTATCCCACTGTGTGTTCAAGATTGGCTACCTATCCCACTGTGTGTTCAAAATTGGCTACAAATCCCACTGTGTTCAAGATTGGCTCCCTATCCCACTGTGTGTTCAAGATTAGCTACCTATCACACTGTGTGTTCAAGATTGGCTACCTATCCCACAGTGTGTTCAAGATTGGCTACCTTTCCCACTGTGTGTTCAGGCTGCAACATGTGAAGGTCCTATCATACTACAGACCCATGGTAGGAAATTGCTTCAGGACAAATAATAATACAAAGGTTTCTCATGGGATCAAAATCATTTAATAATATTCTGGCTCCAGGTGTTGCCTTATTTGTACAACCATTATAAGTAAACTTGTAACAAACTATGTCTAATTAATTTTTAAGTTTAATATTCAAATGTTTACTTTCCTTTGACATACTTTCTTCAGTTATTAGTTCTTTTGTTCATTTAACCCTACCAGACCTGTGGCCCTGAACTTAACTGTCCCCTATATCTGAGCATTAAAGAGAAAAAAAACAACATGATGTAGAAAAATGTTAGTTACATGCAAACAAAAGGTTAGAATAAGATGTAACTTGGAGACATTGTAGAAAATAGGTCTACCTTTCATCTAGCGCCAATATTCCACCTTTGTGTGGCAATCCAGTCTGAATAAACCAAAGTATCGATCAGTTGTTGGACTGTGAAAATCCTAGACCTACTTCGCTTTCTTGTTGAAGTGCTTGGTTTATCAGCCGCACGTTTCATTGTGAATTTTCAGAATTTTTTCGCGTTAAACCACACAAAGTCAATTCAAACCTATGGGGGCAGACATTTGCAATGCCTAACCATGACGTTTGACCACGATTGGTTGGTTATTTTTAGTTTGTGACACATTTATTTTTCACGTACTAGGCAAAATAGCGAAAATTAGGTCCAGCGGTATAGTGGCAGATTTGGAAATAACCGAAAAATCGGTACAGCGGTCTGGTAGGGTTAACTTTCTTGTACTTTTTCAGTTTAGTAATACTGTTTTAGAGTAGCGTTATTTTATTGTTTCATTCTTCATCATTAGTTTTCACAAGCTTCATAACTTCTGAATGTTTCTGATTCACTCTTGTTGCTGTCTGTGTTAGCGCTAGATGAGTTTTTCTAAACAATAATCAAGAAGGATTACAGCATACATCTGAATACAAGTGATGCTAACATGGGGCAGTAGTGGTGTTCATTTCTTAACTAAAACAAGCAAACTATGTCCTGGAAAGATCTGTTCATTTGTTAACTATAACACACAAAAACAATGTCCTGGAAAAATCTTTCATTTGTTAACTATAAAAAGCAAACAATGTCCTGGAAAGATCTGTTCATTTGTTAACTATAACAAGCAAACAATGTCCTGGAAAAGTATGTTCATTTGTTAACTATAACAAGTAAACAATGTCCTGGAAAAATCTGTTCATTTATTAACTATAACAAGCAAACAATGTCCTGGAAAAGTCTGTTCATTTGATAACTATAACAAGCAAACAATGTCCTGGAAAGATCTGTTCATTTGTTAACTATAACAAACAAACAATGTCCTGGAAAAATATGTTCATTTCTTAACTAAAACAAGCAAATAATTGTATGGAAAAGTATGTTCCATTTGTTAACTATAACAAGCAAACATGTCATAGAAAAGTCTGCTCAGTTTTTAAGAATAACAAGCAGACAATGTCTTGGAAGTATTTCCATTTGTTAACTATAATAAGCAAACAATGTCATGGAAAAGACTGTTCAGTTTTTAAATATAACAAGCAGACAATGTCCTGGAAAAGTATTTCCATTTGTTAACTATAACAAGTAAACAATGTCATGGAAAGTGTTCATTCATTAACTATAATAAGCAAACAGTGTCCTGGATAATAACCTTGACATTTAAACAAATGTGACATTTTTCAGGTGAAACTTACAAACAGTCACATGTTAGTATTGAATTATTCTAAATTGTTGTTATAATAAGAAATATGTGTGTGACATGAGTATAAATTTCATCATGAGACAACAAACAAAATGGTTTGGACATCTCATGAGAATAACATCTGATCAAATACCAATAAGAACATGCAAACAAGAAAGACCTGGATATATAGCCAGAGGAAGACCTAGAAAATGATGAATACACAACATCTATTTAGGGGTCTCTAAACAAATACAGATGCAACACAATAAAGACAACATATTTAGTTTTAGAACACAAGTTTAGGCTTCCCACCCATTATGCTGGTAACACGTGTGGATTAGGAAAAGAGACATCTTCCACAAGGGGGACAGACTGTAGACAATATGTGTTGTTATTACAGAAGTCAGCTCTGCATTTTGCACAGGAAATATGATTGTCTATAATGTTGTATGGGTGTGAAACATGGATAATGAGCAGACAAGCTGAAAAACATCTAATGGAAGTGGAGATGTGGTTTCTGGGGAAAATTCAAAGAATAAATGGATAGACAGAAAAACCAATGACCAAGTCCTACAAGAGGTAAATGAAAACAGCAAACTGATTAGAGAAATTAAACCTATACAGTCACATTTTTTTGGGGGGGGGGGGCGGGGCATGTTATGAGAAGAAATAAACTAGAGAACTTGGTGACAACTGGCAAGATTGCGGGGAAAAGGACAAGGGGAAGGCAAAAGAGTAAATATCTGGATGACTTGACCAAATGGCATGGTTGGGACAAGAACACAGAGCTGATCCACGATTCTGTCATTGCATATAATGATGGTAATGTTGGTTGTAAGCATTTTGTACCCTAAAATATACATTGTCTGTATGTTGGTTGTAAGCATTTTGTATGCTAAAATATACATGCACCTTAACATAATTTTCTCTTGTTGGATTACATTTTATTTGAACTAAATATGTATTTGATCTTATACAATTCAGCTTTCTTTCTACAAAATTCATGGCAGAGTTTTAAAACATTTTTCAATTCATTAGAAAACAAGTTTGATACCTCAGTTTTATGAGTAATTAGACAATTCAAATACTTTGTGGCTACATCAATAAATGGGAGAGTAACTGCAAAATAAAATATGAAAACAAAGAAGTCTTTTACAAATGTGACTGTAGAAACATTATTGAATGAAATAAATGTCAGACAATTAAATTACTTCACGAATGTAAAGAAATAAAGCTCCTTGTTAAGATGTGTTGGAGGAATGAGTGGAGAGGACAAGCATGCAAGAGAAAGGCTACATTGTATATGGATGAACATCAAAAGATGGACTGGAAGAAATCTATTTCAGTGCATTGTGAAGACACAGAACTGAAAGGTTTGGAGAGAGTCAACCAGAGATGGCAATGAATGATAATGAGTGTGGAGATTATTTCATCAATATACATGAAAATAATAATGCCCTAAAAATCTACAGCAGTTCAGTTGTTTGAACTTACCATTTTTAGGAAGTGGAATTGGATCACTGAGAACAACATCTATATTTTTTTTAATACTAAGAGCTCTGTTTCGCAGATCCAGCAACATGTCTGCAAGTTTTGGATAATCTGGATCTTCCACCATTCTGAAAGCTTGGCTTACTGCTTCTGATGAAGAGAAATTAACAACATAATCTTAGTCAAACAAACAAGAGATACAATAGTGGTATACGTTTATGTTATTTGGCATTGATTGATTGACTGATTTAGGAACCGACATCACAGCATATGTAACAATATTGAATTTGTGTAAAATCATTCCAAATGTATTAATCAGTTGACTCATCACTGAAATGTTTCATCTGTTTAACCATGTCTTAACCATCATCTGTTTAGTGACCTTAACCTTGAGTTACTCTGTCTGTCCTCTTTATTACCTATTTATTTTTTGTTCCTCCATTCCAAGATCAGAGGTTACGGCATATGCCTCTGGCTCAAGCAGACAAGGTTTGTCTCAAGATGCAGACTAATTTGAATATTTTGCCAAATAAGAAGAAGGATGGTATAACCCATTTTATCTAGAGTAGTTGATTTGAGATCCAGCCTTCTCAGATAAGGATTTAAAAAAAACTTGGAGACGCCTATGCACATTCTACACATTAAAAACTCCACATGGAAATTGAAAAGAGCAGGCCAAATAAGCCACTGCTCGTGTACTATTTTCAAATTAAAAAATATAGCCACATAAAATGTATAGCATGTGTGATTCAGCAATACACATATTTGGATCCTCTATGTCACAATGGAGTTTCTGTACTGTGCTGAGATTCTCCTTGAGTGATCTATGGCAGGAGACTGGGGCACTTATCAAGATATCTGTATCTAATGAAAAGTGATCCTGTACAAACCAAATCAAATCATCACTTAATTAACAAGTTACAGGTGGACCACTTTAAGAGATGGACTGGATGAAGCCTGTATGAGTGCACCATGAGGACGTAGGACATAGGGTGTTGGAGACTGGCTAAAGACAACATTCAATGAGGAGTCAGCACTTAATGATGATGAATATACATAAATAAATATCCTCATGAAATGTCAAGAGCTAGACAGATTTTCAAAAACTAGTGACATGGCATACTGCCCATACCTTTATAAGCTATTTCAGCTGTGTTAACAGCTTTATCAATCTCTCCAATTTGGCAGTAAACATCCATGAGGACTAGTGCAACCTGGCAGAAAGAAGTCAGAAGGTTATTTTCCAGGGCATTCAGAATGTGTTAGCAACAATCACAAATACTAGTGGAACACAAACACATGTTATAAAAAAAGGAAGTCCCATATCAAATACTGCTATTAACGAACGAAAGAAGAAGAAATACTTCTATTGTGGTGTGAAGTGTTTGTCCTTCACATATTCTAGCTACGACATATGAAGTATTGTGGTGTGAAGTGTTAGGCCTTCACGTATTCTGGCTATGACATATGAAGTATTGTGGCGTGAAGTGTTAGGCCTTCACATATTCTAGCTATGACATATGAAGTACTGTGGCGTGAAGTGTTAGGCCTTCACGTATTCTGGCTATGACATATGAAGTACTGTGGCGTGAAGTGTTAGGCCTTCACGTATTCTGGCTATGACATATGAAGTACTGTGGTGTGAAGTGTTAGGCCTTCACGTATTCTGGCTATGACATATGAAGTATTGTGGCGTGAAGTGTTAGGCCTTCACGTATTCTGGCTATGACATATGAAGTACTGTGGTGTGAAGTGTTAGGCCTTCACGTATTCTGGCTATGACATATGAAGTACTGTGGCGTGAAGTGTTAGGCCTTCACGTATTCTGGCTATGACATATGAAGTACTGTGGCGTGAAGTGTTAGGCCTTCACATATTCTAGCTATGACATACGAAGTACTGTGGCGTGAAGTGTTAGGCCTTCACATATTCTAGCTATGACATACGAAGTACTGTGGCGTGAAGTGTTAGGCCTTCACGTATTCTAGCTATGACATATGAAGTACTGTGGCGTGAAGTGTTAGGCCTTCACGTATTCTGGCTATGACATATGAAGTACTGTGGCATGAAGTGTTAGGCCTTCACATATTCTAGCTATGACATACGAAGTACTGTGGCGTGAAGTGTTAGGCCTTCACGTATTCTGGCTATGACATATGAAGTACTGTGGTGTGAAGTGTTAGGCCTTCACGTATTCTGGCTATGACATATGAAGTACTGTGGCGTGAAGTGTTAGGCCTTCACATATTCTAGCTATGACATACGAAGTATTGTGGTGTGAAGTATTGGGCCTTCACATATTCTAGCTGTGACATATGAAGTACTGTGGCGTGAAGTGTTAGGCCTTCACGTATTCTGGCTATGACATATGAAGTACTGTGGTGTGAAGTGTTAGGCCTTCACGTATTCTGGCTATGACATATGAAGTACTGTGGCGTGAAGTGTTAGGCCTTCACATATTCTAGCTATGACATACGAAGTATTGTGGTGTGAAGTATTGGGCCTTCACATATTCTAGCTATGACATATGAAGTACTGTGGCGTGAAGTGTTAGGCCTTCACGTATTCTGGCTATGACATATGAAGTACTGTGGTGTGAAGTGTTAGGCCTTCATATATTCTGGCTATGACATATGAAGTACAGTGGTGTGAAGTGTTAGGCCTTCACGTATTCTGGCTATGACATATGAAGTACTGTGGTGTGAAGTGTTAGGCCTTCACGTATTCTGGCTATGACATATGAAGTACTGTGGTGTGAAGTGTTAGGCCTTCACATATTCTAGCTATGACATATGAAGTACTGTGGTGTGAAGTGTTAGGCCTTCACGTATTCTGGCTATGACATATGAAGTACTGTGGTGTGAAGTGTTAGTGTTAGGCCTTCACACATTCTGGCTATGACATATGAAGTACTGTGGCGTGAAGTGTTAGGCCTTCACGTATTCTGGCTATGACATATGAAGTACTGTGGTGTGAAGTGTTAGGCCTTCACGTATTCTGGCAATGACATATGAAGTACTGTGGTGTGAAGTATTGGGCCTTCACACATTCTGGCAATGACATATGAAGTACTGTGGTGTGAAGTGTTAGGCCTTCACGTATTCTGGCTATGACATATGAAGTACTGTGGCGTGAAGTGTTAGGCCTTCACATATTCTAGCTATGACATATGAAATACTGTGGCGTGAAGTGTTAGGCCTTCACATATTCTAGCTATGACATACGAAGTATTGTGGTGTGAAGTATTGGGCCTTCACATATTCTAGCTATGACATATGAAGTACTGTAGTATAAAGTGTTAGGCCTTCACACATTCTGGCTATGACATATAAAGTACAGTGGCCAGTTCTCTTTCTCATCACCTCTCCTCCCCAGACAAAACTAGAAAATTCCCAGACAGCACTATAAAATTATAAAAATTCAATGGTACCAATTTTTGTGAGACTGGGTCAACCCCAGAGCCTGGTACTAGTTGGAAAACAGTAATCCTGCCTCTGCTGGCGATTGAGCCCAGACCTCTGTTATGACAGGCAAATACTCTAGCCACCATGCCATGGTAGCTCCTACTGGACTTGACTGCCAGAGCATTCAGTGAGATAATATGACATAATAAGCAGTTACCTGAATCAGTTTTTCAAACTTACATTCAGAACATCATCATTAAGTGGACCAGCCTGCTCCCTGAGCTCTCTGTATTTATCTTCAATAGCTTCCATTTCATAAAGGACTTTATTTGAAAGCTCCTGCTGCCTCACTGCTTGAGACAGTTTGTTGATCATAGTCATGACTGTGATGTTGTCATCCTCCTGTTTGATATACAGATGTTATGGTTACAAACTTCATCAAGGCATATACCTGTGATATCATCATTATCATGTGCCATGCCGATTACAACTTAGGGTAGAGAATCAGACAGATTTCAGCGAATCAAAAGGTGAGGAAAAGACACTGGCGCTAGAAAGGGCAAACACACTGAGAAAACTTGATAATTGTATAAGCATGAAAGCTTCTCTCTGGAATACACAGGACAAATGAAATCGAGGGAGACCTAAATAAACATGGAGTAGAAATAGAGACAAAGATTCACAATATTGTATTAATTATAAAATTGCATTTAATTTAATTTATATTAGGGACTTTCATTTGAAACCCATTCCAATGGCTTTATTACAAAAGCATGAAAGAAACATTAACAGGTGTGGTAGAATTAAACAAAGCATTCATTTTGAATGAATTATGCACCATGGGTTGGTCAGAAAAAGTTGCCGTCGGCATTCAGGCAAGCATCCCATTGCTTTGGTAGGCGGCGAATGCCGTCCTCAAAAAAAGATTGTGGTTGCTTACTGAACCAAGTGTTTACCGTGTTGATTAGTCTGCATCTATGTGAAATCATTGCCCCTTTAGAGATTTTTTAGAGGTCCGAACAAATGAAAATCACATGGTGACAAATCAGGACTATAGGCTGAATGTTGCAGAATTTCCCACTTCTTCCTTGCTAATGCTTCCTGCACAATCTTTGCAACATGCAGACGAGCATTATCGTGCAACAAAATCACACTACGAGAAAGCATGCCAGGTTGTTTATTCTTGATGGCTTTTTGCAGCTTGTCTAGTGTTTGCAAATAGTGGGTAGAGTTGATGTTGACACCAGGTTCTTTAAACTTGGCCATCAATAGCCCTTCATGGTCAAAAAATGCGCCCAGCAAAACCTTACCAGCGGAAACCTGTAACTTGAATTTTTTGGCTTTTGGTGATCCAGCATGCTTCCATTGCATGCTCTCTCTTTCGCTGCTCAGCTCAAAGTGGTGACACCATGATTCATTGCCTGCTACTATGCGGAAGAGAAATGCATCATCCTCCACTCTTAACACAGCAAGTGGTTCAAGCACCATCCCATGCTTTCCTCTTTTTGGTGGTCGGTCAACATCTGTGGTACCCACTGTGAACACACCTTCTGATATTGCAGTTTCTTACGAACGACCTTTTGAATTGTCCCAATTGACACATCAAATTCTTTTGCTTGTAAACGTATGCTTCGACAACGGTTCATCTGTACTGCTGCATCAATTTTGGTAAAGGTTTTTCCTGTTGCAACAATATGCGTTTGACCCGGCCTCGAAGATCTGTCATGAACTGATGTCCTTTCCAAAACATTCATGCCCAGTCTGTCACTGTTGTCTTCGGCACACATTTGTTACCGTACGCTGCCTGCATTCTTCAATGAATGAATCACTGAAAAATGAGAAGTAGGTTATGAGCTTTATCAAAGCACGACTACAAAAAACAAAATGGACGTTGCGGCCAAAGCCTTCATCAGCACAGAACAAACAAACAAAAATAGACTAAAAAATACACGAAATTATAAATTTCACTTATCTGTGTCCTAGCTCGAACGGCTATCCAAGGATGGAGTAAAACGGATGTCGTGGTTAATGGGGTCAACTAACTAAAGGTCAGTACAACCAAAAGCTCAGTGATTGGCTAAGACAACCGGCAAGGGAACCCGAGCTGGAGGGATGGGGGTGCACTCAGGAGAGCGAATGGAAAAATATGGATACGTAGAGCACTGTAGCTAACTCTGGGGCGATGTGACGGATGCAGTTCGCAATTCCGCATGCCAAGTTCGAAACGCTGTCGCAGGCGATATGGATGCAGACCACCAAGCGCTTACCATCATAAAATGGCACAAGTGGCGGTTGTTCAGAACGCAATGAGAAGCGACCCCACGCAAACTATCTGGGAAGTCACAGAAGGCAAAGGTAATGCTGGTGTTGACTACTACGTCCTATGAAGGATATGCAACTGGCTTGTATGTGGACTATACGACTACGGGGATGGGGGGGGGGGGGGGCAGGGGGGGGGGGGCAAGGGGCGGATAGGGACTTAAATAAAACTGTGTTGGACATTGAAGCTGTGAGGGGAAAGTGAACCCAACTGGAAGATAAGAGATGTGTACGATTTTATCGCCGTAACACGTATGTCGGCAACCCCACAATGGTCGGAACTGTTAAAGTGTAGGGGTACCGGTTTCTGGGCACAACTGTTGATATCGGATAAATGTTGTCTAAATCTGTCCGCCAGATGAAGGCCTGTCTCCCCAAGATACCTCATGTCGCAACGTGTGCAGATGATCGCATAGATAACGTTGCGACTCATACATAGAAACCCTCCCAGATGTGGAAAGTAGTCTTAGGGAAAGTCAGACTTGTGGTTTGAAGGACATGTGGACAAGTTTTACAGCGAGATCAAAGACATGTAGTCGTGCCTGGAAGAGACTTGTGAAATTGGGATAGAGTGCTATGGACCAGCACATCCCTCAGGTTACAATCCCGCCTGTATGCCACAAGTGGGGCCTCTGAGAAGACATCACGAGTGACCGGGTCTGCCTGGAGGATGGGTGGATGCCTCATGAGAATATTCTTGGCAGCAATATTATGAGGATGGTAGGTAAGTGAGAGAATAGGTCTGTTATTATGTGGTTTCGGCCTTGAAGAGAGAGCATCGGCACGACTAATAGACTGGCAGTGGTGAAGAGCTGTAGACAGAACATTCTCAGGTCTTCAATGAATGTCCACTGGTCGACATCCTTCAAATGAAAGAAACTGAATCACTGCTCTTTGAGCTACTTTGGATGGATTTTGGATCAACTCAGCCATTTTCTTAACAGTCAGAAACAGAATCTATGCATCATGGGACGATAAGCACATGCTCTTTTATTTATTGGTCAGAACTTATCACATGACTATGACATGATCATGTTCAACGTATGCAATTACACACGGTGCGGCACGAACGGATTTCAAATGAACGCTCCTTATAATTATGAATGGCAGTCAAACAGTTGTGTACTTTAGTATGAATGATTAAAATGATCTCACCAACCTAGAAATTGGTGTAAACTTTAGTCCTTTTCTACATATTTACACTTTAAGGCAATACAGTTCTGCCATCTCTTCCTCACCTGATTGTCTGGGCCTGGAACCAAGTCTCCAGTTCAGTTATCAAGCCCTAGTGTTTGGAAAATTGACGTTTATGAAGCAGACTCTTCACGTTTGGAAACAGAAACAAGTTACTTGGAGCCAAGTACAGTGAATATGGTGGACTGGGCATGATGCCATACCAGTACTGATGGACAAGGTTGATGATGACACAAGCTGCCTCAGTCAGAACATTGTCTTGAACCAGACAGACTTCTCGGGACAATATACTGCATGCTCTTGATTTTTGTCTTAACTTCTGGAGATTGCTTTGGTAGTTCATAGAGTTGATAGTATGGTCAAGAGGAAGGTAGTTTGTGAGTATTACCCCACGGCAATCCCAAAAGACAGCAAGAACTTTCCTGCAGTGGGTGCCATCTTTGCCTCCTTTGGTGTTGACAAAGAAGAATATTTCTGTTGTGCTCTGATGTTTAGTCTTGGCATCATAGAAATGCATCCAACATTCCTCCATAGTATATAATCTACAAAAAATTAATCTTTGCCAGCATTGAAATTGTCCAACATCCATGCGACTGCTTCAGCTCGATACTTCCTTTGAAATGGCTTGAGAAGATGGAGACCCAAGCTGGAAGATGCCTTTGACATGTGAAACTGTTCATACAAAATCTTCAATGCTGTTCCATGACTTAGTCCCATCTTCATCATGATTTCCTTAACAGCTATGCAACTGTAAGAAAGGTCTAGGGACTCCACTCTCGCAGTGTTACTTCTTGGTTCACCTTGAATGCAGCTATGTCCCACTTGAAATTGATTTTTACAAAGCTTCAGTGTCCTTATGAAGGGGAGATATCCTTATGAATGTTAACATTTGATCATGAATTAGCATCACATATTTGCCTTGCAAGTGGAAACAATTTGATTCTACAACAAGCCTCTATTCTGTCCATGGCTGGTGCAGGAATTTGATTAATGTATCCTTTTCAATGATACACAACACTCCTGCCTGTCTTAATAATTTCATAGTAAAATGTTAAACTTTTCAACCGCTCTTCATATACTGTTCTAAGAAAAAGATATCACAATAAAAGTGTACTTCTTTGTTCTCCATATATGAATATTTTTAATGTATTAATATTCTTTAATTAAAAGAATATTTATATTTTTCTTTTCTTCTTTTCTTTTCTATATTTTTTAAACTGAAATTTAACATAATTATTTACAAACAATTTTCTTCAATAAAATAGTTTATAATAAAAATATATGTATATATCTTTTGAGATTTGGAACATGGAATGTACGGACACTATATCGAGCTGGAGCGGCCGAAGAACTAACCCGGGAACTGGGTGAATATCAAATGGATATAACAGCAATTCAAGAAATAAGGTGGCCAGGGGAGGGTACTTTAGAGCAAAATGGAATGATTATAATATATGGAGGAAACACCCAAAATAAACATGAATTAGGAACAGGATTTGTCATCAAAAAAGAGTTATGGGGGAACGTTTTAAACTTTAAAGCTTTTAATGACAGGATTAGTAAATTACGAATAAAAGGTAAATGGAAAAATATAACGATGATTAATGTACATGCACCTACTGAAGAGAAAGAAGATGATATTAAAGAAGACTTTTATAATGATCTGGAAGATGTCATAGAAGAAACCCCCAAACAGGACATCCTGATTGTGCTGGGAGACTTCAATGCAAAAATAGGTAGAGAGCAAACTAATAAAAAAAGTGGCCGGTATGGAAAGCCTACATACAACTTCAAATGATAATGGATGGAGAGTCATCAACCTGGCAGAAGCCAAAGGACTGCAGATTAGCAGTACCAGACTACAAAGAAAGGATATACACAAACAAACTTGGAAATCATGTGACAAGAGAACCTATAATCAAATAGATCACATTTTAATTAACAACAGAAATGCATCAAACATACAGCAAGTCAGAAGTTATAGAGGAGCTGAGTGCCACAGTGACCACTTCCTCGTTGAAGCAAAATTTAAAATAAAACTTAAGAGAGCTTTCTATACTAAATTACAAAGATTACACCCAACATATAACAGAGAAAAACTGCAAGACATTACAGTCAAAGAGAAATTTACAGATGAAATAAAATGTAAACTTGAAACTCTGCAAAACCCTTTGGAGGAAAGCGTTGACCAAACTTGGTTGAACATCAAGAATACAATTCAGTCTACCGCAGAAGAATGTCTCAGTGTGTTAACCACGCATAGAAAGAACAGATGGTTCAATCAAAAATGTGAAGAAGCAGTCATTAGGAAGAAGAATGCCAGACATGTATGGTTAAATGACATCAATAACATCCAAAAGGAAGAGCATTATAGAAATGAATGTAAAGAGGCTACAAAAATAGTCAGACAGAAGAAGCGAGAATATATGAGTAATATAATCAAAGATATGGAAACTAATCACCAGAAAAATGAATCCAGAAAATTTTTTAAAGAACTGAAGTCAATGAAACGAGGGCACCAACAAAACACATATGGTTTAAAAGACAAAAATGGGAATATGATAAATACCAATGAGGAAATGTGCAACACATGGAAAGAATATTTTATTGAATTACTAAATTGTGAAGCTCCAAGTCACATTTTCCCACAGGAAGAGGTTCTAACATGCGAACCACAAATTGAAGAACCTACATTTGAAGAAATCCTATATGTAATCACACGACTTAAAAACAATAAGGCAACTGGGACTGATGGAATTGCTGCTGAATTTATAAAGGCAGGTGGCCATGCATTACATCTCAAGCTATATGAACTAATAATAAAAATCTGGAGGACAGAAGAATTACCCCATGACTGGAAAGAGTCATTATTGATACCTATCTTTAAGAAAGGAGACAAGTTCCAATGTGGAAATTATAGAGGAATATCACTACTGTCCACAAGCTATAAGATACTATCCGCAGTATTACTAAATAGACTAAAACCATATTCAGAAGACATATTAGGTGACTACCAGGCGGGTTTTAGACAAAACAGATCAACAATAGATCAGATATTTATCTTACGACAAATAGCCGAGAAACATTGGGAATATAAAAGAGATCTCCATAACATTTTTGTGGATTTTAAAAAGGCTTATGATAGTGTCCATAGGAATAGTCTATGGAATGCTATGCAGGAATTTGGAATACCAAGGAAGTTAATCAACATGACCAGACTATGCATGGAAGATACTTATAATATAGTAACATATAAAGGCAGGAAATCAGACCCCTTCCAAATAACATCTGGCTTGAAACAGGGTGATGCACTATCGCCGCTACTCTTCAATCTGGCTCTAGAGAAAGTTGTAAGGAAGGTAAAGGAGGAATGTGATATTGGAGGAACATCCAAGCTGCTTGGTTATGCAGATGATATAGATATTATAGGGCAAAGTGAACAAAAGACATTGGAAATATTGACTCACTTAAAGGGAAAAGCCCAACAGATGGGGCTGGTTATCAACCAAGATAAGACAGAATATATGGTAATTTCAAGAGACGGAATGGCTAGAAACTCTGGCCACATACAAATAGATAATATGACCATTAAAAGAACGGAAACATACAAATACCTGGGTACAATCTTCAACTGCTCCAACATCATAAGGGAAGAAATACAAACTAGAATCAACTCTGGAAATAAGATATACTATGCACTACAACATCTACTAAAATCAAAGGCGCTATCTCGTAACACCAAAATCACAATATACAAAACACTGATCAGACCAGTTGTGCTGTATGGCTCTGAAACCTGGAGTACAACGAAAGGAGACGAAGCCTTGTTACAAACCTTTGAGAACAAAATTTTAAGACGCATCTTTGGACCCATTAGGGATACACAAAGTGGAGAGTGGAAAAGAAGAAGTAACAAAGACATTTATGATCTGTTTAAGTCCCCGCTAATCACTGGTATCATGAAGGCTAATAGACTACAATGGCTGGGGCATATAGAAAGAATGGAAGATAATAGGGAAACAAAACTCGCTTACACTCAGGAAATAAATGACCGTAGACCCCGTGGTAGACCAAGAAGGCGGTGGAGAGATAATACATGTACAGACCTACAAGCACTTGGAATCAACGACTGGCAAGAGAAGGTCCACCAGAGAGACGAATGGAGACGGATTGTATTTGCAGCAAAGAACCTCAATGGCTCGGAACGCTGAAGAAGAAGAAGTATATATCTTTTGGTACAATGGCAGCGACATGACGCATCTATTCTTCGGGATGACATTGTTTTAGTGTTTTTCCTGTGGATTATGTGGTGTTATTTCGTTTTCGTTTATTGGAAGTGTTCAAAAGAAGCCACGGAAGGCAGGTGGTGGATGACATTTTGAGGGCAGCCGACAGATATTGGTTGGTTATGGTCTCAAGTTTCACGACGGCAAGCAGAGGAGCTCTCTCGAGTCAATGGCTGCGGTCAAATGACCAGTACGGTTACTGCCATGGAGGAAAGCAACGGCAAACTACCTCTTTAAAAGTGCCTAGTACATTATGATTCGCCTAAAGACTGATCATCGCAAGACAAGGACAGAGACGTTAAAATTAGCAACATGGAACGTTAGGATGTTAAACGATGATGAAAAATTTGAGAATATAAAACAAGAATTAGAAAGAGAAAAAATTAATATTCTAGGGATGTGCGAAACGAGATGGACAGGAGCAGGCATCAAGATAGATGAAGATTTTAAGATATTTATTCTGGAGGTGAAGACTGACAAAGGGGAGTGGCTATTATTTTGGATCGGAAAACATCAAAATCTGTTCAAGGATATTGGGCCATGTCGGACAAAGTTCTACTAGTTAAATTAAGTGGCAGACCTTTTAGCATAAATATTATTCAAGTATATGCCCCAACCGGAGAATCCAGTGAAGATAGTGTAGAGGAATTTTATAATGACATAGAGACTGCCTTAAATAAATGTAAAAATTCAGAAATAAACATCATAATAGGAGACTTCAATGCAAAAGTAAGAAATCAAGGTAATAGATACACAGTAGGAAACTATGGTTTAGGTGAGAGAAATGAAAGAGGATACAGACTCGTAGAGTGGGCAAAAGAACAGGAAATAATTGTAGGAAACACCTGGTTTAAGCAACACTCTAGAAGATTATGGACATGGAAGAGTCCTGATAGCAGGATCAGAAACCAGATTGACTACATTCTGATTAGCAGAAGATTTAGAAACACACTAACAATAGCAAAAACAGTTCCCAGTGCTGATTGTTATAGTGACCACAGACTACTTACAGGAACACTGAGGATAAAGTTGAAGAAAATCAAGTATATAACAGGAAACACTAAATATGATTTCTGTACATTGAGTAATGACAAGGAAATACAAAACAAATTCAACATAGAAGTACATAACATCCATCCATCCATCATGTGCCATGCCGGTAAGCGTGGGCGGTCATGTTCTGTCACCTCACTTGATCACCAGAGTCGTGGATCAACCATGCCACGTGGCCAAGCCATCCAGGTATTTGCTTCTAGGTCTTCCCCTTGGTCTCCTCCCTTCGATCTTGCCAGTTGTCACCAAGTTCTCCAATTCATTTCTTCTCATAACATGCCCAAAAAATTTTGACTGTCTACGTCTAATGACTCTAATCAGTTTACAATCTTCATTTGTTTCTTGAAGGACTTGTTCGTTGGTTTTTCTATCTGTCCATGGTATTCTTTGCATTTTCCTCAGAAACCACATTTCCACAGCCATTAGCTGTTTTTAAGTATCAAAAAAAAAGTACATAGAGATATTATTCCAGGATGTGGATGATCAATGGGAAATGTTGAAGAATTCAATCAGTTTGGCTGCAGAAACAACTATTCCAAAATTAAAGAAGGTGGGTCGTAAGAAATGGATGACAAAAGAAATTGTACACCTAATGGAAACAAGAAGACTCAACAAAAATAATCCTAAAAAATATGAAGAAATTCACAGACAAGTCAGAATATTATGTAAGGAGGCAAAAGAAGCATGGATTGAGGAAAAGTGTTTAGACACTGAAAAACAACACAACAGTCAAAATACAAATTAGTGCACAAAAGAATTCAGGAACTTACTAATAAAAGAACAAGTACATCAACAGGCTGTCTAAAAACTAAAGATGGCAAAATCATAATAGAAAAAGATCAGATTCTACATGTATGGACAGATTATGTGAAAAACCTTTATAATGATAACAAAGAGGAACAGTATGATATTAGATTTAATAATGAAGGGCCGCCAATTTTGAAGATGGAGGTTTGAAATGTTCTTAAGCATATGAAAGCTGGCAAGGTCCCCGGTGCAGATAACATCACAACAGAAATGATTAAAGCTTTAGAAGAATTTGGACTAGATCAAGTCACCAGACTGCTGAACACATTATATGATACTGGAGATATTTCTTCTGAATTATGTAACTCTATTTATTACAATCCCAAAGAAATCAGGAACCTTGGAATGTGATCAACATAGAAGGATTGAAATGGGACAATATCAACCTATTAAGAGAGGTGTTAGGCAGGGATGTGTAATGTCTACAGATCTTTTTTCCCTATACAGTGAAAATATTTTCAGGAATGTAGAAGATATAGATGGAATCAGCATTGGAGGACGAAACATCAATAACATTAGATATGCAGATGATACATTATTGATTGCAGACAATGCACAAAAACATCAATAACATTAGATATGCAGATGATACAGTATTGATTGCAGACAATGCACAAGATCTACAACAATTAGTAGACGCAGTTGTTGTGCACAGTGAGCAGCTGGGGTTGGAATGAAGTTGTAAGAAGACACAGGTTATGGTCGTCACTAGGAAGAACGAAGTACCACAATGTAATATACAAGTGGGAATATTCTTCAACAAGTGAATCGGTACAATTATCTCGGAACAGTCATAACATCTGATGGGAGATGCCTTGAAGAGATTAGAGCAAGAATCGCCATGGCGAAAGTAGCCTTTAGCAAGATGAAAAACATTCTGACCAATAAAAAGATGTCAATTAAAACGAGAAAAAGAGTGTTGAGGGGATACATAGCTCCTGTTCTTTTGTATGGATGTGAAACTTGGACAATGTGCAGTCGAGATGAAAAACATCTGATGGCTGCAGAAACGTGGTTTCTGAGGAAAATGCAAAGAATACCATGAACAGACAGAAAAACCAATGACCAAGTACTACAGGAGACAAATGAAAATCGTAAACTGATTAGAGAAATTAGACGTAGACCTTCAACATTTTTTGGACATGTTATGAGAAGAAATGGATTGGAGAACTTAGTGACAACTGGCAAGATCGAAGGGAACAGACCAAGAGGAAGACCGAGAGGAAAATACCTGGATGGCTTGGCCACATTTCAAGGATGAGACAGGAACACTGAGCTGATCCACGAAGCTGGTGATCGAGTGAAATAGCGAGTCATGACCGCCCACGCTTTCCGGCATGGCACATGATTGATTGATATATCTGTATAAATCTGCATAAAATATATATCTGTATACAAAAATTTTAAAAAGAATTTGTTTCTTGTAGTCTTGTTTCAGTAAAGCTCACAATCTACTTCTCGTTCTTTTGGGTGATTCATTCATTGCCTTCAATAAAATAGCAACTACAAATATGAGTGAAAATGTATGTTAAAATATATGTGGAAACCTGTGGCTTGCCAGTCTGTTTTAATAGCATTAAACAAAAAGCTATTACAGCAGAAACGTGGTGCATCTGATAAATACTGTCAAATAAAATATTGCAAACAGTTAAACATTTATTAATAAAATTAGCCTAGGTATGGTAATAATTATGTCAATGGCTTATGTTTAAAACAGCCCTGTACAGACAAGGCACTACGTTTCAGATTCGCCAAATTTTAACGGAGATTTTTTTTGCGGTGGCTTTCGGTTACTTGTTTTTGTGTCTTCTATATGGGGATGTTACGCGTACTCATGTTAAATTCCCCAATTATTTTAAGATCGCATTAAAACAGACACCGATTACTTGATATAGTTTGTCCCTCCGCGTTTTGCGTTCTAAATTTCTCGGGCTTCGGAACTCTTTGTTATACCGGAGAACCAGGGTATCTATTGTAAGTGGTAAGTAAACATGTAATTACCGTTTTATGAGACATGATACATTGTTCTACTATGTATTATTCAATTTAGCATCCATTTATAAGTGTATTTTGTAATTTTCGACCATTTAAGTTGGCAATCAGTGTCACACAGAAATTTTGAAGATTGCATGCTGTAATGTGACATTTCAATAGCGGAAGATAGCAGTTTTCCTTGTCATAATCTAGCTATGAACATTTAATATTGTTATGGAACATTCAGAGTGACTACAATGATAATGAATGCATGTTTACATTCAACACCCATTATTGTATTTATGTGTAATTTTTCATCACTCTACACAGACCAGATTGTTGATAATTTTGCAAATTTTTAACAGGACTTCTTTTGTCACTTCTTTTGTCATTTTTGTCATTTTGTCATCTACGGTGGCGGCCTCACACTGACAGACCGCTCGTGCCGATAGCAAGTGCGGTCATCACAGCATGACGTGGAGGTGTATATATGTGTGCATGTGTATATGTGTATATATATATCTTCTTCTTTTTCAGCGTTCCGAGCCATCGAGGTTCTTTGCTGCAGATACAATCCATCTCAATTCGTATATATATATAAATGAGCAGCAGTTATCTTTCCTTGAGTTAGACAGTGGTAGTTGTAATCTCCCCTTGGCGTCAGTGATATCAACAATTGTGTGAGTGTGTAGGTAGGTCACATTTTGTGAAAGGCTCAAAATTGTATTTTGCTCTTTGTTCATATGAAATAATATACTGACACACAAACACTTAGAATTGACCTACAGACTTGAATAAAGTACCGTTGGATTTGTTTTTTCAAGAGGTATCTAACTATGCAAGTTTCATAATTAAAAAGCAATTCAGAAAATGTTACTAAAGTGGCTAGTACAGACTGACATAATAGAAGAGTAAAGTAAAAGACCCCTGTCCCTGCCTGGAGGCACATTGTATATACAGTGCTAGTCCCATGATTGTATGGCCAAACTGACGCTTGATGGCTGATGTGGTCTATATCATGCTAGCTGCCTTTACAGGACATTTCCTGGTACCTATTTTCAACTTTGACAATTTCGGAGACCTGTTCAATTTTTAAAGAATCCCTGCCTTGAAGGGGTTTTCGACCACATTATCACTGGGCAGACGGTGCTACCACAGCTTCCACTTGCATAATAATCTACAATATCCTCAGCAGACATTTCCTTGCAAGAAAACTCACAGGCAGTGTGGTCCAGCCCATGTAACTCAAAATGTCCACATTCTCCTTGTCCACAAGTTCTTCTACACTTGGGCCACTCTTTGGGAGATCTTTTTCATTCTGGGGAATAAAATACATTTTAATAACAAACAGAAAATTTAATTCAGAAAATGGCAAGACAAATGAAATTAATCTATTAAGATATGGACAAAACAAATATATGTAATGAGTTTTAACTAGCTTAGTTTCTACATACTAGAGTCTGAACAATTGTGAAGCTAATTCTGAAATATGAATTCTAGGATATCAAAGTTGATTTTAAAACAGTTACCCAGTCATATTGTGCAAAAGTTAAGCTTCTGTTTTATTTAAATCAGAAATGTATGACACACAATCTTCAAACACTAATAATGTGTCACTAAATGATCTACTTAAGTAACCATTCTACACTTTAAAAAAAAAATTATTCTTAAAATGCTGAACTGTTACCAATTTTGACAAGTCAAGCTACGTACATTCCACAATAATGGTAACTTGTCCAAACATGATGACTTTTAGCGAATGTATTAACTCTTAGTCTACCTACTGAAAACTCATGCTTTATCAGTTAATTTTTAATTGTGAGGAGTATGGGTATGACCAGCAGTCAAACTTATTAATGTTTAAATCAGCAAATAACTTAACATCACACAAAGTGTACCAAAAACTATCTTAGAACTGCTTATAGGAGACAACATTATATAATTAACCCTTTAGCTGGCAAAACGTCCGTTTGCGTTATTATCCGTAAACGAGCAAACCATCCGAAACCGTAAGCTGAATACTTAGCGTTTTAAAAATGTGATCTCGCAAATTTCTGAGACTTCCTGTTCCTTTCTACTAGTCTTGCTGATAGCGTGAAAGCGTGGGTGAAATATGCATGTGTTTTCTTTAAATTTGATCAGATTTTTCAATAGTTTTGGGGTTTTTTGTGCGCTGTTATTCAAAATGGATTTCCTCAATTCTTCAAGCAATAGCGGAGATTTCGCTGGGTTCAATTTAAGTGACATTGAAGTGCACAAAAATGACGATGAATCGGAGCTGGATCTCAGTGATATCAGCATGTTCAGCATGCACACTTCAGATCTTTTGGACCTTGAAGAAAGTGAATCTGATTCAGAAAATGTGGCTGAAGAAAGTAGGGCGGGGCCGTCTCGCAATGCAAACGGTTGGAGCAACAAAACAACAATATTGAAAATTGAAGAATTTACTGAAGAAACTGGCGTCAACATAACAACTGACGATCATTCTCAGCGTGCCTTCTTTCTTCAACTCTTCGAGGAACAAATTTTTCAAATGATTGCCGATCAAACAAATGTGTATGCCAGACAAAAGATCGAACAGATAGATGATCGAGGCTGGGTTCCAACAAACGCAACTGAAATGCAGGCCTATTTTGGTCAGCCATACTATTGGGGATCCACAATCTTCCTCGTGTGGAAATGCACTGGTCAACAGATGATAGGTTGGGAATGCCAGGTGTGAAAAATGTGATGCCTCTCAAGAAGCTGGAGCAGCATTTACATGTGGCTGATAACAACACAGCTGAATGGCAATGACCGCCTCCACAAAATTCGGCCTCTCATCAACATGGCTAATAAGACATTCTTACAATGTTACAAGCCTAAGAAAGAAATTGCCATTGATGAGGCAATGGTGCCATTCAAAGGCAGGAATGCACTGAAACAATATCTACCAGCCAAGCCAACAAAATGGGGAATGAAAGTATGGTGTGCTTGCGAGTCAGCAACTGGCTACCTCCTCCAGTTTTCTATCTACCGTGGCAAAATAGATGGTGGCACTCAGCATGGACTGAGCCATGATGTAGTGACGCAGCTTACTGCCCCCTATTTGGGAACATATCATCACCTCTATTTTGATAACTTCGTCAGCTGGGCTTCCTACTGGCCTTCTCCAAGAGAAAACTTATGCTGCAGCAGTAAGAAAGAACCAGAAAGATCTGCCTCTGGCATTCAGAGAAAAGAGAAAAATGAAGCAAGGTGACCATCAAGTCTTCCAGAAAGAGGATCTGCTTGCTACTGTGTGACATGATAAAAGGGATGTCTTCATGCTCTCCAGCAATACCTCACACACACTGGACAACGTGGAGCGATGAGACCGGCACACTCGCACCAGAAAGCGTGTGCCCTGCCCTGCTGCCATCAAACTCTACAACCAATGCATGGGAGGGGTGGACAAGGCAGATAAAATGAGGGAGTACTACTCTACGCTGAAGAAGAGTAGAAAATACTGGTGCTAACTCCTCAGTTTTGTCTTCGATTCATGCATAAACAATGCTTTCATCCTGTTCAAGCAGACCGCAGCAAAGCCCAGAAGACGCTATTCCCTTCTGGACTTCCGTCTGGATTTATCTGAACAATTCATCGCAGGATTCTCCAGCAGGAAGAAGGTTGCATCAAAGAGAAAAGGCCAAGCAGTAGCCCCAGAAAGTGTCCACAGTCACAAGCTCATGAAGTTTGAAGACAGGAAGAAAGCCTGTGCGGCGTGCAGAAATGCCAAACGTCGTACCCCTGCAGGACGAGCCATTGAAAGTTCATATGGCTGTGATGTCTGCCAAGTGAACTACTGTAAGGACACATGTTTTCCCCAGCATCTTGGAGGCCAGTGAGCAGTTGGCAGTGTTTGTGCATTGTGTATATATGAATGACAATCACAAACAATGTGTTGTATTTTGTAAATATTTGTGTTCATGTGTGGACTATACCAACAAGACTGGATTATTCATATGACATGTGAGTACAATTATAATTCTGCATGCATTTCTCTTCATTTTGCTCTTTATTTTACTAAAATCCATTCACTAACACCTTAGTTATGATCTTTTTACTAACATCTGACTAAAACCGTCAAAAATCTTGCACATCTAGAGTTAGAAATAGGAGACACCTGTGCCCTGTAAAGGGTTAAACTTTGTTTAATTTTTAAAATAATGATTTTTATTTTTAAAGTAATAATTTTCATAACGCATGACATGTCAGATGGTTTGCAGACTGCTAAGAGTTAACTGAAAACTATTGTGTTCCACATTTCTATCTGAAAATAACTGTCTTACATATGATGAGAGGTCAATTCAGAACGTTGACACAGTGTAAACTTACTTCTTCTCTCTTCTCTACAGCTATGAAGCTTGTGAACTGGGTCACTATTGAATACTTTTTGCTCAGGTCAATAATGTAACTCTTTAAGTCCATTTTGGCCATCTGTAAGAACACATAATAACAATATTGCAGTTCAACTGTATAAATCAAGCAAAAGATCATTCAAAATGTAAACATAAGCCTCATCCATGACCAGTCAATCTCCATTTGTGAAATGGAACAATATTTTGATAACTGTCCTTTAAACCCTCTGCTGGCCGAAGTATTTAGAAATATTAGGAAATTCAATAGCTTGTTACATATTCTGGGGACAGGAACACTGTTATAAAGTACTTGTAAATCATCATCATCATGTGCCCTGCACTGTCTCTTCACAGATATCAATCCCCAGTGTTCTGGATCAATTCTATTGCTGATATTACCCTAGACCATCAAGAATCATTTTTCCTCTGACTGCCTTTGCCTCATCCAACACTGATCTTTCCAGTCATGACAATGTTCTCCAATCCCTCTCTTCTCATTATATGACCAAAGAACAATGTGTCTCTTTCTTATAATTGTATATTATGTTATACTTTCATTAGCCTCTTCCAGGCAATCATTGTAAGTTAATCTGGCTGTCCAAGGTGTTTGCAACATTTATCTCAGAAACCACATCTCTGCTGCTTCCAGGCTTTTCCAAGTTTGTTCATCCACATTGCAGTATTGAATTCCATACAGAATATCGAGTTATTTAAATGATCTATTAAAGTCCCTTTTTAACACCTGTAAATAAAGTTACAGTCAGCTGCACAATCAACCCAGCATTTTTGGCTGTTTGTGATTTTCTATTCTTCTTGGCACAGCTTATTTAGCATGAGAGCCATGGTAGAGTAGTGTATGTCAGTGTCTCCTACAACCAGCCCTAATTAAAGCTTATGTTGTCTTGTTCTCTTTCACCATGTGTCAGATTTATCAATTTTGGGATAAAACTGTTTAATGCATATTTTTTTTTTGTGGGGACACTTCCTTGCTTTGAACTCAAGTGTAGTCCAAACATGCTACTCCAGGAGTCTCTGTGGCGAAGTGGTCAAGCCGTTTGACTCAGGCTCTGAAGATTGTGGGTTCGATTCCGGGCCACGTCCTTCGGTTCAAGAGTGAAATTTTTCAGAGACTCCCGTGGGTCATCGCTAGAGCTACGGAGTTTGTGCTTTGTGCGACGCTTTTTGCGCTGCGGAAAGAGACTGAGCCATTTGGGATAAACACCCGGTTCAGTGAAGTCAACCCTGTCGACTTTTTAAGCGAATTGCTACTTCTAGTAGCACTGGATTGAATTTTGCATGTGGATTAGCTTTCCCTATTACAAGTGTTCCTAGCCATCTGGTGAACCCACTCCGACTTCAGAGGTAGTTTACTGCATATGTAGTAAAAGCTTCGTTTCCATATCATATGTGCCCGTAAGTCTAAACAATATGAATACGAGGGGGATTCAAATGAAAACCTTAAATGTGAATATATTCTGAAAAAGTACAGAAGAAATGTATAATTCTTTGATGTAGCCACCACTGCATTCAATAGCAAGTCCTCCAGCGCTGATAGAGTGCTTTGATTCCTGTAGAAAAATTTCCTGTGGAAAAATGCTCTTGGCCCTGTGTGTAACCACTCATATACCACTTGTTGTACCCCTTCATCAAATCAAAAAGTCTTTCCTCCTAATGACTCTTTGAGTTGTCAAAACAGATGGAAATCACCTGGGGCTAGGTCTGGTAAGGACGAGGGATGTGGTACACACTGAAAGTGGAGGTCTTCAAGTTTTCAACCATTGCAGGAGCAGGATGGGGTCGAGCATTGTCATGTTGCAAAAGGACGCCTATACTCAGACGCCCATGTCGTTTGGATTTTATTGCGGGTCAAAGAAGATTCCTGAAAAGATCTGTATATGTATCACTGGTAAGTTTTCCCTCTTGGCATGTAGTGCTTAAAATAATGCCTCGTTCATTCCAAAAATGAAAAGACAGTCAGCATAACCTTCCCTGCAGATGGCGGTGTGAGAAACTTCTTTGGTTTTGGTGAGGAGGAATGGCGCTTATTCCTTGCTCACTCTCTTCATTTCCGGCTCATGGGGGTGAACCCAAGTTTCATCTCCAGTAAGAATTCTTGAAACCTTCACCTTCTACTTTAAAATACTGCAAAAGTTCTTTACAAGCATCAATGGGTTGTTGTTTCAATTCTAGAATAAGCTGCCGTGGCATCCACCTTGCAGACACTCTTCGGTACTGTAGCACATAATGGATGATGTGGTATGCTGAACCTTGACTGATGTCATAATGTGAAGCAATGTCACTGACAGTCAATAGGTGATTTTCTTGTACGAGGCCTTCAACAGCTGCAATCAACTCTGGGATCACTACTAGGTTCCTTGACTTGGTCGTGAACAGTCTTAGAATCACGCCATTTTGAAACTTCCTACTCCACTCATACACTTGTTGGACTGACAAGCATGCATTACGATTCTGGACCTTCATTTGCCAATGAATTTCTATAGGTTTCACCATTCACTGATTAAAAAATGGATAATGAATGCTGCTCCTCTTTGGTGCATGTCAAATGTGGGGAGGCCATCTTATGGCATCACCATGTTCATCTGTACGATGATGTCAGGTTCTTAACACTCATGACATACTTAACAACAATATTGACAAGTTACAAGACAATGACATGGTTATTATAATTTCTATCACACTTTTAGATTTTCATTTGAAGCCCCCTTGTATTTATCATATATTCTAGACCAGTGGTTCTCAACCTTTTTTGGCCCATCTCTCCCCCCCCCCCCCCCCCCCATATTACCATATGTTCAGAACGTCATTCCCCCCCTTTCGAATTTCCTCCCTATAAATTCCCCCACCCTTACACAGCATACATAAAAATGGAAGCTAAATTTAATAACACATACTAGAACAAGTCTATACATCTACATAAAACGTGATTTGCGGGTCTACTTACGTTATAAAACCAATTTCATTAGGGCGAGAAGTACGGAACCGTAAAATTTAGAGGGAAAAACAATATCAAGTAAGTGGTTCTTGTATTAATTCGATCTTGAAATGCTCTTAATCCCCCACCCCACCCCCTGAAACCCTAAAATTCCCCCCTGGGGGGGGGGGGATTCCCCACCGGTTGAGGGCCACTGGTCTAGTCACTAGCCTGCCAGCCCAGCAGTCATCTGAGACAGATTATTGAAACAGACCTGGGCTCGCAGGGCTGATCCAGCCTCAAATTGGTGGCACAAAATGTCTTGGGAAGTCAAGGCAGAAGGCGTGATATTGACCACATCACCCCTGGAGTGCCGACTGGTCTGTACAAATATGGGTCTAGCACCATACATCCAGTACACATTAATGTGTGTAAATAGGGTCCTTGATTTATTGACTTGACTTCTAGAATATTCATTATAATACAGAGATAAACATGCTTAGGTACACTTTGATGTGAACATTCTATAATTTACCTCATGTTGTGTTCTGTCACTGGACAGAATTCCATCTTCCCAGTCTCTGATGACAGCTCTAGCAGTCAATCGATGCACTAGCTTGAAGCACAATGCAGAGGGGAAAATAGATCACATTTATTACCATCTTATGAGTACTTCAAATAACAGACTTTTGTTGATGCTCATTAAATTTAAACATAATTTTTTCAGTACCATTGTTGTAGTGTAGAAGCTAAAGAGCTGAATTTATAACAATATTTATTATTTTGCAGATTCTTAACCAATTTTGATGTAGTTGTTGTTGTTGGATAGCCTCATCGTTCCAGTTGTTCATTTTTAAATGGCATGAAGGACTGGCTAGTGGTGATGATGTAATTTCCATCCTGACAGGCAAACAACACACTTATAGTGGTTATACACATGTGGTCTATGTGTGCATATGTGCTAGAACTGGGTGCTATGTACTTTCATCCTGGCAGGCAAACAACACACTTATTGTGATTATACACATGTGGTCTATGTGTGCATATGTGCTAGAACTGGGTGCTATGTACTTTCATCCTGGCAGGCAAACAACACACTTATTGTGGTTATACACATGTGGTCTACGTGTGCGTATGTGCTAGAACTGGGTGCTATGTACTTCCATCCTGGCAGGCAAACAACACACTTATTGTGGTTATACACATGTGGTCTACGTGTGCGTATGTGCTAGAACTGGGTGCTATGTACTTCCATCCTGGCAGGCAAACAACACACTTATTGTGGTTATACACATGTGGTCTACGTGTGCGTATGTGCTAGAACTGGGTGCTATGTACTTCCATCCTGGCAGGCAAACAACACACTTATTGTGATTATACACAAAGGGTCTCTATACATGAATGCTAGGGCTGGGTGCTGATTGCCTACCATTGTCATGAGGAATTTTTAGAACTCCCTTTTAGTCTCAAAGTGTGCATGATGTGTAGTCTTCAGGTGAGAAGATTTTACCTTATACCAATGCCATTTGTGATCTAGTTGAATGCTCAAAGTATGCTCAAACACCCTGCTACTTTGTGCTGGGATGGACCAATTACAGGATTAACCATATGTGGTCTTAATATATGAAGTAATTTACACTCAAATTTTTTTAAACATTCCTTTATATGATTAGACTGATATACTTATGTGTAGTTTATGCAAGATTGTGAAGTATGTGATTTTTATAAATGCTCACATGGATTCATTCATTCATTCACTCACTCACTCACTCACTCACTCACTCACTCACTCACTCACTCACTCACTCACTCACTCACTCACTCACTCACTCACTCACTCACTCACTCATTCATTCATTCATTCATTCAGTACTCTTTTCCGATTTCGATTTTTTTCGATTTTCCTAACGGCACTGCCCGGGCAAAATTTTGAGTTAAAAATCTACCCAAAGTATTTCAGGATCCTCGCCGATGCAACGGAGTTCATGCATTGAGCTGAGTTTCTCCAGACTCAGGTTTGAGTTAGGAGGAAAACGGAGCACTTATGGGTTAAACCCGTGTGCCGTGATGTTGATCCAACGACTAAACGACTAATTCATTCAGTAGCATGTCCTTTGCAGAACCTAGCTCCCATAACAACCTTCCAGAAAACTCATCACAAGTAAGATGTCCTGCATCCGATACACCCATCTGGAGATCATCCGCCACATCCTGCACCCATCTTCTCTTTGGCCTTCCTCTTCCTCTTTTCACAAGCATATACCCCTCCATTATTGTTCTCTCCAAACTTTCAAGTTTCAAGTGACCAAAATATATCAATTTTCTTTGTTTTATCATCTTTAATAGTTAGTTAGTTAGTTAGTTAGTCGCGGTTCCAACTTCACAGCAACGGGTCGTCCCCTTATGCTCCGTTCCTGTGCCAGTGAATATCACATAAAATGCTCCCCACTGCCCAATGTGAAAAAGACAGGAGTCTCGACAAACAACAGCCCGCACAGATACACTGTGCATAATGCCACCACCAGAATGTCAACACAATAGTCCCCCATGAAACATCCAGTTTATTTCTGATGGAATCGGCAGTCATTTTCCCATCTGGATGTTTCCTAGATGTTCACCCACACAGTCCACGAAAATACAGTTCATCGTCGATAGCAGTGGCAGTCAACCAGAAGCCCAGCAGCCACGCATTTCTGCATAAGGCAAAAACCAGTCAACTCTGGGACACAGCCAGCTGCCATAGCTCTGAACATGCAGTCACATTCCAAAAAACCTTGGGCAGATTCAAAAGCACTTCACACGAAACTCACAACTCACAGTGTCGCACCATGCACTCAGTAGCAGGGCGACGGAACCATAGCCTCCTTAGTCGCCTCTTACGACATGCGTGGTAGGCTACAGTGTTGCTATTCTTTGCTTCCCTTATGGGCCCTGGCAACACACAGGAGTTATCATCTTTAATAGCCAAACCTCTTCAATATTCAGCTCTTAAAGTATAGATGCATTTGTTCTTTTCTTTACCCAAGATATTCTTAGAACCTGTCTGTATTTATATTCAAAGACATTATGCGCTGGTCAGCTTGTTTAGTAAGTGTCCAGGTCTCACAGGCATATGTTACAATAGGGAAAGATGCATGCTCTTAAAAATCTAATTTTTCTAGTTCCATCTTTGTATAGGGTGTATTTTTAATGACTGTGGGGTTTTGGAAATATTGCCGTTCCAAGTTTTGTATTTATCCTCTATGAACTCATGCAACATAAAAGGTAAATACAAAACTTGGAACCGCAATATTTTCAAAAACCCCACAGTCATTAAAAATACACCCTACTAGGATAAATTATGACCATTGTGATCATAAATGTATTTTCCTTTTCAAGTAAAATCAAATATTATCTTACCAAACCTTCTGTAACAGACAGATCTGAAGTGGAAACAACTGTGGACACTTCCTGTCCTTCAACTTTTGCCTTGAGAGTTGCCTGAAAAGTAATGATGCAAACCATGATGCAAAATCTGCAAGTGAGTGTTAATGAAATATCTGCACTTTGGACATTTGTGAAGGTTCAGCAGATCTTATCATTCATGTTGTATTTCAGTTCCATAAAGTCATGGCAGCTTACTCTAGGTTTTAAAACATGGCATGTTGACGGCCATTAAAAACTCTTGCAGGTCTTTGAAACAGAAGGTGGTGATTTCATAGTCAGTATATGAAACTTGGGGTCACACTTATCAGCTAAAACCTAACACAGCAAGAAAGGAATGGCACCATTACTCACAAGCTCATTGCTTTATATCTCAAGATTCATCTATCCGCTGCCTCATATGTTCATTGCTTTATATCTCAGAATTCATCTATCCACTGCGTCACATCTTCATTCATTTTTATGTTTTACTACTTCTTCATATAGGTCATTGGTCATTCTATATACACAGATCTATGACCTGGATAGTCCAATATCATTTCCAGGTCACTGCACTCCATCTGACCATATCCACACAAATCACCTTTAGCTGGGCATTCCTGACCTGCAGTTATAAATAGCTATCCACATGTAGGTCATTGGTCATTCTATATACAGAGATCTATGACCTAGATACATTTTAATATAATTTTCAGGTCACTGCACTCCATCTGACCATATCAACACAGATCATCTTTAGTTGGACATTCCTGGTGCAGTTAAATACAGCTATCCCATGTGTGGGAGACCTTTAAAAGATGCTACATATATGATATTCTCTCGATAACACATTGCTCATTATTCTTTCCTGTCTCTTTTTTCTATAATTCTTTCCATACAGTAAATGCATGTTAATTATGTTCACAGTATGTTTAGCATATTATTTCAGTTTAACTACAAATATAATTTTAACATTCACCTGCACAATACTATTTTATGTTTCACATGAACCCACCATAATACCTACCATTGTGCAATTAGAAACAAACCCATAGACAACTTGGCGAGATCCATTGAACAGGGCAGTAATTTGCCGCGGTGCCTGCACAGGAAGTGGCACATTATCATCATATTGCTGCCACTCCACTGCTACTGATGTCAGACCTGGCTGGCAAGCCTTGCTTATCTGACTCTTAACCTATAGATGACAATAGTATGAAGGTTGGAATCAAGTGCAGTAAATACTAACTACAACATATTATCAAACCCTACAAACATGCATAGTTAGAAAGCTGGTCTTAACATAGTTACTATATAAAATAGAATACGCTAGCAACTGCCTAGCAAATCATCCTGGGTTTGGGGTTGATTGCAACATCATGCAAAGGTCACACAATTTTTTTTTATAAAACAGGAATAAATAAAAATTCCTAGCCTTTACTGAGAATTAGAATCTGTTTCTTCGGGGCATTAGTGCTAGCACTGATTTACTGATACACAATTTATCCTCTTAAAGCTTTTTTTTAAAAACATATTTCCAGCAATAGAAATAGTTCATAGTGTGGGACGTCACAGCATTGAAACATTTTTATTGTGTTCATAATTACATTTCTATCGGTGATAAAAAATTAAAGCTTTGCCACAAATTATTTATTAATTGTACTATACATATGTTTAACATTTAGTAAAGGTGATATTTTGAAACCTAACAAACACAAAACAACAAATATAAATGATGCTCAGACAAATTCAATAAAATGAATAAATCTGTTATAAATAATTGCTAAGACAGTTGTTTTTTTAAATATTTGAATACAACTGCATGAATATCACCTATTTCCTCCATGATTTACATATTCACACTAAAACATAAACTACTCTATAATTCTTAACAAAAAATATTTGTAACATTTAAGTTTTCCTTAACACCTCTGTTCACAAATAACTATTAAAAAAATAATAAATATATTTACAGAGCTGTACTGTCTGTGCAAACAATGAAAGCAATTGTTACAAATAATGTGAAGTATTCAAAGTTTTATGTCAAAGAAAATAATACAAGAATGAATCAACATTTATACAGTACAATTTTGCCCTATTCAGTTAAAATGAATTAAAGAACATTTCAATGATATTTTTTACAAAGTTTGTATGTTCTTCATAAGGCTTTCTCACACAAATTAACTGAATAATAAGAAACCACTTTAATTTAACATATAAAGTAGCAAACAATTTATATCACATTTAATGAAATATAGAAAAGTAAATTTAGAAATATCTGATACACATTAACACTTTACAGGGCACAGCGGCCAAATATGTCTTCACTACCGAACGTGCAAATCGTCTGAAAGTGTCCGTGACAACTAAGGGTTGTAAACACGTGATTTTGAGACTTCCCATTGTTTACTTCCAGTTTAGCTGATAGCTTGATATCATGAGCACCATTTGCAGGTGTTTTCTTTAAATTGGATAGGATTTTAAAATAGTTTTCAGGGTTTTTATGCTTCGTTTTTCAAAATGGATTTTGATGATTCTTCAAGTGATAGTGGAGATTTCGCTGGGCTCAATTTAAGTGACATTGAAGTGCACAAAGTTGACTATGAAACAGAGCTAGATATCAGTGATATCAGCGTAAGCAGTGTACACACTTCGGATCTCTCGGACTTTGAAGAAAGTTATTCTGATTCTGAAAATGTGGCTGAAGAAAGTAGGGCAGGGCCATCTGGCGACACACATGGTTGGAGCAACAAAACAACAGCATTGAAAATTGAAAGATTTACTGGAGAAACTGGTGCCAACATAACAATTGATGATCATTCTCAGCTTGCTTTCTTTCATCAACTCTTTGAGGAACAAACTTTTCAAACAATTGCTGATCAAACAAATGTCCACAATCACAAGCTTGTTAAGTTTGATGGCAGGAAGAAAGCCTGCGTGGCGTGCAGAAACGCCAAATGTCATAACCCTGCAGGATGAGTCATTGAAAGTTCATATGGCTGTGACGTGTGGCAAGTGAACTACTGTAAGGACACTTGTTTTCCCCAGCATCTTGGAGGCCAATGAGCAGTTGGCAGAGAGTTTGTAAATAGTGTATCAATGACTGACAATCACAAACAATATGTTGTATTTTGTAAATATTTGTGTTCATGTGTGGATACTGGCAACATTGGATTATTTATTTCACATGTGAGTAAAATAATAAATATGCATTCATTTTCCTTCATTCTGTTTGATATTTCACAAAAATCTGTTCACTAACACCTTAGATTTGATGTTTCTACTAACATAACCCTAAATTTTACTGAAAACCTGAAAAATCTTGCCTGTTCAGTTAAAAAAAGGAAAAACGTGTGTCTTGTAAAGGGTTAAGTGGGATAAAATATTAAACCCCTCTTTCACAGCATCCCCCTCATCCTGTGTCTGTGTCCATCCCTCTTTTCTCCCTCTATCTGTCAGTCTCTGTTCACCTATTACTCTCTTCCCTCTGACTCATTCTTTCAGTCTGTTTTTCCTCCTTTCTTTTTCTCTTTTCTTTCTCTCTCTCTCCTCTATCTCCTTCTCTCTGTCTCTTGCTTTGTCTGTCTGTCTGCCACTCTCCTCCTCCTCTCTCACTCTGTGTCATAGCCTCTCTCTCTTCCCTCTCTCTTTCCTTGCTCACTCTTTTCATGCCTTTTTCTTTCTCTTTTCTCTCTCTTCCCCTCACCCTCTTATCTGCTCTCCTTTCTCTCTCTGTTTTCCCTGCCTCTCTCACACTACCCTACAAACCTTAGGCTCCCACTTTGACTTTGTTTTAATGTTGAAGAACTCAAATTCTCCACCAGAGACACGGGAGAGAGCCTTCAGAAAGTAGCTGTTGCACGTGGCACTGTCGAGTAAAAGTTGCTAGTTGAAATAACTTAGAGATGTCAACAAAACACATTCAAATTATGATGCAGCATAAATAAAACAACAATGGCATCTTACATTGCTGTGTGTTAGTTTTGTCATGAAGAGTAAATCTTGTACCAGTGTAAGTGAACTCCATTTATGATATTTTTAACTGGACCACAAATTCTCAGAGATCTTGTTCCCAAACTGTCATAGTTTAACAAACTCATGATTTGCTGTACTGCTATTTTCAAGTCTATATGGGTCAAATGGCACTTTCACTTTACGTAAGTTCATCTTTCCCTGTATAATTTATTATCTGTAAATTAAAAATCTCTACTCTTTTTTTTCTCTCTTGAATTTGCTCTGTAAACAGCTTATTCAAATCTGAATTAGAATTTATTTGTTAAAGATGATTAGATCATCTTAATCTGTTGGGTCAGATTATGTTAATTATTTATGGATTTCATATAGCAACATTCGCTCAGATTAAAGAGAACCCTCTGTTTACTGTAGCACACATACACATTCTATATGTACCCTGTTTCAAAATGTAATTGAACAAGATTATGACCTGGAGCAATCCAAGCTTCTGAGCTTTAGTAATAAAGACATAAGAAGAACCACAAGAACAATAGCATGTACAGACGGAAAGAAAGTAGAGTGAGCCATTT
The DNA here is from genome assembly GCA_963921405.1 of Cepaea hortensis. NCBI lineage: Eukaryota > Metazoa > Mollusca > Gastropoda > Stylommatophora > Helicidae > Cepaea > Cepaea hortensis. Next base: position 41,914,309 of record OY992886.1, read on the forward strand.
AATGTAAGCTACTGAAGCTTGATGAAATGCCCATGTTTGGCTACGCCAGTAAAATATCTAGCTGTAAAATGTGAGGAAAACCAAGATGAAGATGGATTGATAACAATAGAGATATTCTACACTGACAAGGTATCTTGGTGTCCAGAGCAACACAACTGGCACAAAAGAGAAAATTCCCCACAATATTCAATGGCAGGCAAGGCCTAGAAGATAACCTAGACACTGCCTTCAGTCTGCCAGTGGACAGACAAGTAATGACGACATCATCAATGGTGTATACTTATTTACATTTACTGCAGGAGAAACTACTGCTTTTAAATTATCTTGCCAGAAATATTTACCTTTATTATGGGATTTATTTCTGGCCACAGATCTAATTTTTACACGATTCTGGTGTGATACAGTTTCATAATATTTGAAGATTTCATCTCATCATGTTCCTCTTGTACCTTTCGGTGCCGAGGTGAAGTATAAACATCGTGAGAGTGCCCGATTATGGGCTTCATATATCGATATTCCCATGGACTGCTATTCCCTCCTTTCAATGTTTACGTGGTCGGCCTCTTCCTCTGTTTCCATCTGGTCTGTACATCATTGCTTGTTGTGGTATGCTGTTGGCTGGTAAACTACTTGCATGGCCAAACCATTTGACTTGCTGCTTTCTAATAAAATCTAGTGCTGCTATAACCCCCACTTCAGTCCTGATTTCTTCATTTCTGATCTTATCTCTTCTTGATACGTTGAGTATTCTTCTCAGGAATCTCATTTCTATTGTTGTGATTTTTCTTTTCTCTTTTTCTGTCATTGTCCAGGTTTGGCATTGGTAGCATAGAGTTGGTAGGAAGATTGTGTTGTAAAGTGCTTTCTTAGTAGTTATTGATACATGTTTGTTCTTTAGTATTGCTGCCATTTGTCCAATGAGTTGGTTTGCCTTATTGCACCTATTTTCGATCTCGTCTTCTGATCTGCCATTTGATGATATTATACTTCCTAGGTACTTGAAACTCTTTACTCGTTTCAAGGGATGTTCGTTTAGGTGAATTGTTGTTGTTTGTTCTTCTTTAGTTATAGTCATTACCTCCATTTTGCTAGTGCTAATTTTCATGTTATGTTCCCTACACATTTCATTTAGACTATTCATGTGGTCTTGTAATTCAGCTTCTGATTTTGCTATTAGTGCTTGCTAGACACGTGCTCGAGAGTGGTCACATGGTTGAAAGGGACAGTGCCTTAAGTGTGTTGTTCAACACACAAAGCAGTCGGTTGTTAAAGTTTGCTGAAGCTATATTTATCAACCTTCGTAAGCCGGCCTTGTGCAAGCAGAAAGACATGTTAGTCAGTTTAAAATTACCGTGGTAGACAATCGACATTACTGTGCGAACATGTGTATATTTCAGATTGAAGGATTTATGTAGTTATTTCACTTTATGTTGTGTGATTTCTGCAGTATGTACCTGACGAGATGCAGCGAAATATGTCTTCGTTAATCATATTAGTGCTTGGTCGTCCGCAAAAAGTTCTCTAATGGTTAGATGTGCAGATGGTTCTTCTTCTGTGTTCTCGTCATGCGGTATTCTTACTGTCTCTGCTTGGCTGGTTTCTTTACATATGTTGTCTATATATGTTATGAACAAGAGAGGGGACAGGACACAACCTTGTCGTACTTCAGGTCTTATGGTGAAGGGTTCTGAGTGTCCTCCAGTTGCTCTCACTATGCACTCACTGTTGTTGTATAAACTTCTACATAGTTTAAGGATTTCCCACAGCTTGTTTCTATCTACTCTATTAAATGCCTTTTCTTGGTTGACAAAGGCTAAGTAGAGTGTTTCATTGAATTCGATTGATTTTTCTATAAGTTGTCTAAGATCAAAAATGGCATCTGTGCATCCTTTGTTTTTCCTAAATCCAAGTTGTGTTTCACTTAGCTGGGGTTCCAAAGTAGTTCGTAATCTTTTTTCAAGAATTTTGCAAAATATTTTCCCAGTATGACTCAACAGTGAAATGCCTCTGTATTGTGTGCAGTCTCTTTTGCTGCCTTTGTTTTTCCAAATTGGGATAATTATGGCATTTCCCCAATCTCGTTGTGTCTGTTGTTCTACCCAAACATGGTTGAATAGTCTATGTAGCCAAGCTGTTCCTACTTCTCTTGCTGCTTTAATTAGTTCATTTGGTATTTCATCCTGTCCCGGTGATTTGTTCAAAATCATATAATCAAGTTGCATATGTTACCATGTATTTATCAAACATGCTGTACATATTATATTTTTCTACTAAATTATGTTTTGCTCATCATCAACAACATCATAATCAAAACTATTGATGGTATATGTGGTTAAAAGAAGAATGTTTCTAAATGATAAACACAACAAAATGAAACAAATAGCCTGGCAAGTTACTGCCCTCCAATCATGATCACTGGGAACTACCAACTTCAAATAATGCCCTCCAAGCATGAATACTTGAAAATATCAGCCCAAGATAATGTCCTGCAATCATGAATACTAGAAAATATCAGCCCAAGATAATGTCCTGCAATCATCAACACTAGAAAATATCAGCCCAAGATAATGTCCTGCAATCATCAACACTAGAAAATATCAGCCCAAGATAATGTCCTGCAATCATCAACACTAGAAAATATCAGCCCAAGATAATGTCCTGCAATCATCAACACTAGAAAATATCAGCCCAAGATAATGTCCTGCAATCATCAACACTAGAAAATATCAGCCCAAGATAATGTCCTGCAATCATCAACACTAGAAAATATCAACCCAAGATAATGTCCTGCAATCATCAACACTAGAAAATATCAGCCCAAGATAATGTCCTGCAATCATCAACACTAGAAAATATCAGCCCAAGATAATGTCCTGCAATCATCAACACTAGAAAATATCAGTCCCAGATACTGTCCTCCAATCATGAATACTAGAAAATATCAGCCCCAGATACTGTCCTTCAATCATGAACACTAGAAAATATCAGCCCTAGATACTGTCCTTCAATCATGAACACTAGAAAATATCAGTCCCAGATACTGTCCTCCAATCATGAATACTAGAAAATATCAGCCCTAGATACTGTCCTTCAATCATGAACACTAGAAAATATCAGCCCCAGATACTGTCCTCTGTGAACTAAGACTCTCACACTATATAACCTGCTTGCTTGCCAGCCTGGTGGTCAGGTATCCAAATCCTGATTGGGATAGATTCTATCAAATGAACTGGGCTCCCAAGTTGACTCAGCCTAGAATGTGTACCCAGAAGTGTCCAGGGAAGTAAAGACACCCAGAGTGATATTGACCCCAATATCTATCAAGTGCTGACTGGTCTAATAAATATGTGGCTAGCACCATTGATAATGATGTAGGTCAATATCAGCCTATTAAAGGAGGTGTGAGACAGGGATGCTTAATGTCTCCAGATCTTTTTTCCCTGTACAGTGAAAATATTTTTATAAATATAGAAGATATGGAAGGAATCAACATTGGGGGACGATATATCAATAACATTAGATATGCAGATGATAGTCTTGATTGCAGACAATGAACAGGACCTGCAAAATTTAGTAGATGCGTTGTTGCACACAGTGAACAACTAGGGTTAGAACTGAATATTAAGAAGACACAGATTATGGTCGTCACTAGGGAGAAGGAAATACCACAATGTGATATACGAGTAAATGGGCATATTCTTAAACAAGTGAATCGGTAGTTATCTTGGAACAGTCAAAACATCTGACCAGAGATGCCTTGAAGAGATTAGAACAAGAATTGCTATGGTAAAGGTAGCCTTTTGCAAGATGAAAAACAGACTGACCAATAAAACGATATCAATTGAAACGAGAAAAAGAGTGTTGAAGTGCTACATAGAACCTGTACTTTTGTATGGATGTAAAGCATGGACAATGACCAGTCAAGCTGAAAAACATCTGATGGCTGTGAAATGTGGTTTCTGAGGAAAATGCAAAGAATACCATGGACAGACAGAAAAACCAATGAACAAGTCTTTCAAGAAACAATGAAGATCATAAACTGATTAGAGTCATTAGACCTAGACAGTCAAAATTGTGTGGACATGCTATGTGAAGAAATGACTTGGAGAACTTGGTGACAACCGGCAAGATCGAAGGAAACAGACCAAAGGGAAGACCCAGAAGTAAATACCTGGATGGCTTGGCCACATGGCATGGTCGAGACAGGAACACAGAGCTGATTGAAGACTCTGGTGATCGAGTGAGATGGCAGAACATGACTGCCCACGCTTACCGGCATGGCACATGATGGATGGATGGAGCACCATATACTCAAAACACCTCAATAACTCTTCTGTGACTTGACCTGACTGACTGCATGGCTATAATGACATTACATAAACATTTAGATGATGCTTCCTGGGATCTTATTTCACTGACAGGTGTCTCTGAAACCTTGATAATTCTACCAGCTCTTAGCCTACCATTAGATCTCACCTAACACCAAATGAAAACACTCGGGTATGCACTGAGTTCTGGTTGGCATGATGTAGAACATGTTCATCACTGTTGATATGACCATCAGAAATCAGAAAAACATTCCTCTGACCCTCAGAGCGGGGTAGTAGGAACAGAGAATGCAGTGGTTTCATAACATCCGTGTTGCCTTTATTTGCCACAGAATTCTGTGAAATTGATAAGAAAAGAGAGAAAAATTAATTACATCACAAATCTACATTTAAATAATATCTAACAGACAATAACAGATGAAGCAACCTATTTAAGGATACATGAGTTTAGACTTAAGGAGGAACAATCAAAGGAGCTCTGTCCCACAGTGGTCAAGTCGCCTGCCATTGTGCTATCACAAAAGAAGAAAATCGTAGTTTTTGAATTTATATGTAGCAGAAAAAGTCTTAGAATACCAAGGATCAAGAAAAAGGAAAATACTGATATTGTACTTGATTTGAACATTGAAGAGAACTGGCTCATAAATAGCATTATGTCTCAGAAAGTGAAATGCTTTGGTCATTTATATACATAACGTGTCATGGTGGCTTAGACATAACAATAATAGAAGGCATAGTTCTAGGAAGGACAGGTAGTGGTTGGCCAGCACAAAGGCAGATGCGGGACATTCAAGACATCTTGGGTAGTAACATGCATGAGGCCGGGAAACTATCAAAAGTCTTTACAGCAGGCTGTGATGAGAGTGACACTGCACAACACCCGGTACATGAACAATGAACAGATATCTTAAAGACTGTGATACACATATGACAATTAACAGCAAATAGGCAAGTAAAATTCTTGCATCTCGGCAAAGCAAAGCAACAATAATTTCTCATTCTTCTTCTTCTTCTTCTTCTTCTTCTCCGTTCATCCGGAGCTTCTTTTTTCGGATGTGACTGCGTTGTGCCTGTTTACAGCAGAGCTGCATTCTTGCGCTGTTAGACCGACATATCCGACTTCTGCGGGCATTTGTTGACCGGGTTAACCTTCCTGGGGTAATTTCTCATTCTATAAAGACCATGACACAAGTAAAAGTCTTCCCATGGCACATACTGCCATAGAGCTGTGAAGTGTGGAGCCTGCCTATACACTATGACACAGTATAACGAGGTGAGATTATAATTTGGTGCTGTTGGAAGGAGCCACGGTAATGCAGTGACTAGCATTCTTGTCTGCTAGCCCAGTGGTCATGTGTTCCACTGATCCAGCTTTTTAAAAATTGTCCTCACAAAAAGATCAACCCAACTTAAAAAAGTGCACCAGGATATGTCGTGGGAAGTACAGGCAGCTGGCATGGTATTGACCACATGACTCATTGAGTGCCAGTTGGTCTATACAAAATATGGGGCTTGCACCATGCAAGCAATACACATCAGGGCAACATCAAGGGTTGCTTTATGTTTACTAGTTAAGGCTGGGTCAACCCCAGATCCCACAGAAAACTCCTGCCACTGATGGAGATTGAACCCAGCTGTCATAGAGTACATGACAGGCATGTAGAGCGTGAACTGATGTGCACACACATCAGTGAACAAAAATAGAGAAATTAGCAAAGTAGAGCACGATGTAGCATGAGAAACGCTACATCACCAAGTCGCGTTGATTAACAACATGATTGTCACTTAGACATACTCTAGCTTCAGCCTTCATTCAGAACAGACACATTGCAGCTCTACACGTACATCAGTACAGACGATTCATTAGGACGCTCTAACACCCTCACCGATTGACAACAGTAGTTCACTCAGGTGGGCAGTCACGATTAGCCTTAACACTTCTCATTCGCCAGACATCGATCTCAGGTGCTGAGCAATTTTAGTATGGCCACTTAGTCTCAAACGCCGACCGACCATGCTGGGAGATCCTGATGGCTTGACTGGCAGTGGACGTTAGCACCAGTCTCCAGACACACACACCAAGAGGTACATGGCCACAACACGGACACTAAGAGGGGCGTGATAGTGAGGATTGTGGCGGGAGTGCATTGCATCCAGTGAAAGGTATTAAAGGCCTGAGTGCTGCCGACTGGGTGGCATGCTTGTCATCCGTGTTATAACACAACCTCATGATGAAATAAAAATCATCTGATCATCGCTCTACGGTACGTTCCTGAGTGCATGTCCTTTTGTGTTGCTGTGAAGATTTAGGATGCAGTGTGCCGACCCAAAGGTATTGACAGTTGATCTGGGGATCTGCAAGGTCATCATCATACCCCTAGGACAATCAAACGATCCAGTTCCCTGAAATGGGCATATCCCCATCCTGACATGGAGTAACTATGTCGCCTCCTGACACCAGCCCTCTAGCACTCTCTGTAAACTAGCACTCTAACCATAATGCCACCATGGCTCTATGAAGAATTTAAGTCCTCATATTTGTCTTACCAAATTATCTGATAATACCTTTAAAAAAGACAACTACTCTGAATTATACCTAACATATCTGAGTTAATGTTACATCTAAAACAAAGAGGGGAGCGGCTAGAGGAGTGACTAGAACGCCGGATTCTCCTCCGGGAGACCTGGGTTCAAAACCTCGGTAAGGTGTGGGTTTTTTTTGGGAGTCTCCGTGGCGAAGTGGTCAATCCGTTTGGCTCGGGCTCCGAAGGTTGTGAGTTCGATTCCGGGCTGCGTCCTTCGGCTCATGAGTTAAATTTTTTGGAGACTCCCGTGGGTCGTCGCTAGACCTACGGAGTTTGTGCTTTGTGCGACGCTTTCCACGCTGCGGAAAGACAGCGAGCCATATGGGATAAAACCCGGTGCAATAAAGTCAACAATGTCGACTTTTAAGCGATTTTTTTTTTCTAAAACAAAGCCAGAAGCAGAGCTTAAGATCATAAGACTATTAGGTAGCTCTCATGAAGTATTATACTATTTGGGATATTAAATGTTAAGCCTTCACATAGTCTAGTTCATGGCATAATGAGGTGTGCTGACCACTTCCCTTCCTCGCCACCTGTACTTCAACAACAATTCCCAGATGATTGTATTAAAATGATCAAGTACCCATTTTATGACAGTCATGTTAACCAATGTCACATGGGAAGTCACTTCTAGTATCCTGTATTCTGAAATGTGGTTAAATTTTCTGTTAAGTCGATGTGATGCAGGGAGTTTCAAACTATTATTACTAATCATTACGCAATAGTCTCTCCCAAAACTGACTTCAAACAAAGGTGATTTTTAAGCACACAGAGTAAAAGTTAAGCCTAATGTTGAAGAACAAAGCATTTTGAAATTATAACAGCAAAACATAACCTGAGACAAGACATAGTATTATTATAAATAGAACAATGTGTCCCAGGGCAGTTTCCTGCCAGGGGTCTGTGATATGATAGGGCCATCAGGTTTTGTAGGCCTGCATGCATGGAGGGATAGGTGGCCAGTCTTTCCCTCACATGGCAGCCGATGAGCCCAGGAATCGAACCCTCGTCTGACTGTGCTCATGACATTTTCAGTGCAGTTCCCTATCAACTTCATTAATGCACCCGCTACAGTATCATATGTAGACAATAAATTTGGTAAAGACATATCTTATTTTGATCATATAGGTAAAAAAAAACAGAGCTATGAAGCTGCAAACGTGGTTTTTCTTACAGTGCATTTTATATATACATTGACTCAGACCAACCTTTTAAGTTCATTTAATCCTTTACTCTTGTTGCTTTAATCCTTTACAAGGCATAGCGGCCATTACCGGCCGATCGCTTAAAACGAGCGTAGCGTCCGATTCCGGCCGATACTATTATGCATTGTAAAAACGTGATCTCTCGGCTTTCCGACACTTCCGACGGCTACTTTCACTCTCGCCGATAGCTTGACAACGTGGCCGCCATTTGTAAACGCGCTACAATGAATTTGAACAGACTTTTGCGGACTTTTTTTGATAGTTTACGGGATTTTTACGCTGTTTTTCAAAATGGATTTCGGCGATTCTTCAAGTGACAGCCGAGATTTCACTCTGTTCAATTTAAATGACATTAAAGGGCACGAAGTTGATTATTAATCGGAGCTAGATATCAGTGCAGAGCGTTACTTTGCATTAGCAGTCGTGAGTCGGACTTTAAAGAAAGTGATTATGATTCTGAAAATGTGTTTGTAAATTGCCGTATAGATGACGGAAAATCACAAACAACATGCCGTATTTCGTAAATATTTGTGTTCATATATGGATTACCGGCAACAATCACGTGAGTAACATATTCTGCATGCTTTTCCCTTCATTGTGTTGTTTATTTAACTAAAATCGGTTGACTGACACCTTATTTGTGATGTTTTTACTAACGCGACCCGAAATTTTACCGAACCTGAAAAAATCTTGCCTGTTCAGGGCTACAAAACGGACAAGCGTCTGCCCTGTAAAGGGTTAAGTGTTGAGATCATCAGGAGGTTTACTGCTGTCTTTGACATCAAACATAAAAAGTAAAGAACCTGTTCTATGCCATGAGCCTGGGTCTATGGTGCTAGCCCCACATTTGTATAGACCAGTCAGCACTTGATGCCTGAAGTGGTCAGTATCACGCCCGCCATCTTTACCTCCCGGAACATTTCTTAGTACTTATTTTAATCTGGGTCAACCTGGAAGCCCATGGTCAATTTTTTTTGGTTTTATTTCAGACCAAAAAGAGATCCAAGTACATGACCACTAGAAAGACAGGCAAGTTGACGGCCATTGCACTACTGTGGCTGCCATATTTACTGTACGAGGGGGATTCAAGTGAAAACCTGAAAAGTGTGGTAGAAATTATAATAACCATGCCATTGTCTTGTAACCTGTCAATATTGTTATCAAGGATGTCAAGAATGTTAAGTACATGACATCATGCTGCAGATGAACACGGTGATGTCATAAGGACAGTTTAAAGATGGTGGCCCCACTTTTAATATGCACCAAAGAGGAGCAGCGTTCTGTTATCTGTTTTTTGATCAGTGAAGGGATGAAACCTAAATAAAATCATTGGAGAATGAAGGTCCTGTATAGTGATGCATGCCTGTCAGTCCAGCAAGAGTATGAGGAGTAGGAAGTTTCAAAAGAGCATTTCTGTGACAGACTGTTCACAACTGAGTCAGGCACACGAAGTAGCGACCAAGACAATTTTTTTCCGCATGGAATCCAAGCACTTTATCAGCACTGGAGGACTTGTATTTAATGCAGTGTTTACATCAAAAAAAGATACATTTGTTGTTTACTGTTTCAGAATATATTCACCAAAAAACATGCAACGTTTTCACTTGAATTCCCCTCATATATACAGAAAAATATCATTTTTACTTCTGAAAATCAATTATAAGATTTACAATTTTGAATAATTAGTATTTTCAGAGTGAATCTGCTCTTTGCTTTATCTTACCTGTACAAAACTGACAGCAAGCTGTATGTTGTCTTCTTTCTTAATCTTTGGTGCAGCAAACAATTCTTCATACTCTGCCAAGAAAACGGAATATTAAGTAAACACATATGGTTTTAAAACAATTATCAGTGTCCCAAAATATGTTATTAAATTACAAAATATATTTAGTTAGTTAGTTAGTTAGTCGCAGTTCCAACTTCACAGCAATGGGTCGTCCACATTATGCTCCGTTCCTGTGCCAGTTAATATCACATAAAACGCTCCCCACTGCCCAATGTGAAAAGTGGAAAAGACAGGTGCATAATGCCGCCACCAGAATGTCAACACACCAGTCCCCCAAGAAACACCCAGTTCATCTCTGATGGAATCAGCAGTCATTTTCCTATCTGAATGTTTCCTAGATGTTAACCCACACAGTCCACGAAAATACAGTTCATCGCTGATGGCAGTGGCAGTCAACCAGAAGCCCAGCAGCCACGCAAAGGCAAAAATCGGTCAACTCTGGGACATAGCCACCTGCCATCACTCCGAACATGAGGTCACGTTCCAAAAAACCTCAGGCAGATTCAAAAGCATTTCACATGAAACTCACAGCTCACAGTGTCGCGCCACGCACGCACTCAGTAGCAGGGCGACAGGACCATCAAGCCTCCTTAGTCGCCTCTTACAACACGCGTGGTAGGCTACAGTGTTGCTATTCTTTGCTTCCCTTATGGGCCCCGGCAACACACGAATATATATATATATTTAATATATTTAATATTACTGATGAAATCAAACAGGATAAATTATCAAAAAAATTTGTCCAAGTAAATTTTCAAATTAATATTAAATTTTGCAACATTAAAATAAATGAAGCATTAAAGGTGTCTTTCCATCACAGAGTGCAACAAAGAAGAGATGTCTTTTAAGTTCATCATAATGTACTATTGGTGACTGAATACTTAGCCACACATGTAGATTAGTAAGAAATTTGAAAATGAAAGAATTATACACAGGAAAGAATTTAAATAAATAGGTTTGAAAAAGAGGCAATTATCGAGATATAAGGTATACATAATATTTCTAACATGTAATAATAAAAGGAAACTATTATCATTTTTATTTCTGAATTAACTTTAAATATCTCTTATACAGAAAGAGGGTTCATTTGTGTAATCACTAGAAGATTAAGTTGATAATGCCATAAGTGTGGTTTAGACACTTGTTCACTAAGAGAAGGAAAACAATGGCCACCTATTCCTCTGTGCATTTAGGTCTACAAAATGTGATGTTTCTGCTTTGGGACTTGAGTTGAGTTGAGTCAAGAACTGATATCTTTGCACTAGGCGTATTCCCATAAGTGCAGAGTCATCATCATCAACAGCCACAGTAGAGTTCCAATACTAATGGTGCCCATTGCAATCTGATTATATGTTCATCTTGCTTTAACTCTGAGTGACGACTGTCTGCCAGATCCTCTAACCACCCCATGCTGCCGCATTCTTTCTAGACCATAATAGTCTATCTGTTCTTCTGCATTGTTCACTTCCTCCCAGAGGGCCTTCACCACATCTGCCTCATCATGCATCAAATCACCCCTCAATGATGCAGCACCAGCCAATCTGCCTGCCTGTTCATTTCCAACCACACCAGAGTGTCCGGGAGAAAAGATACAGTGACTGCTCACAACCCGTGACCTCTGAATTGATGCATTCCACTCAGCACAAAGCATGCCAGTCTTCACCTTTGTCAGCATGCTTTGTGAATCAGTCACAATCACAACATGCGTATACAGTTTGTTTTCCAACCAATGGAAAGCTGCAGTTACTGCCTCTACCTTTATGAAGGATTGTTGAAAACTATTTCACTGTCTTCCAAATGCTGCCATTTCTGTTCTGAAATTGGATGAATCTTCTGTTTGGGAATATGCATTCCTAACATTTTACGGGGTATGTAAGCCGGTCGCTCAGAAAGCAATGGCAAACTACTGAGCGTAATCTTGCCAAGAAATCAACAATCAGCTGAAAGATGCTGATGTTGACAACAATGTCCTGTAAAGGATATGCAAACCAAAAGAAAAAACCCTTTACAGGGCCTTTACAGCCTTTTGTCCGTTTTTTAGCTCACGGGCAAGATTTTTCAGGTTCGGTAAAATTTCGTTTTTTTTTTTTTGCATATCCTTTACAGGACATCGCTGTCAACACCAGCATCTTTCAGCTGTATGTTGATTTCTTGGCAAGATTACGCTCAGTAGTTTGCCATTGCTTTCTGAGCGGCCGGCTCACATACGCCGTAAGTTACCGATGCGATTCGAACCAATGCTGATTCTCACCGTCATCATGTTACCCACAAGAGTATACGAGATTACGGAGAAAAGTCATAACCTCTAAGCCACGAAGTCGGCAAAATTTCGGTTAGGTTAGTAAAAACATCACATCTAAGGCGTTAGTCAACAGATTTTAGTTACATTTTTAAAAAAAATGAAGGAAAATGCATGCAGATTATTTTACTCATGTGAATAAGTATGTTAAATGTTGCTGGTAATCCACACATGAACACAAATATTTACAAACTGCAACATATTGTTTGTGATTGTCAGTCATTTATACGGCAATTTACAAACACATTTTCAGAATCTTTAAAGTCCGACTCGTGACTTCTAATGCTGATCACTGATATCTAGCTCCGATTAATAATCAACTTCATGCCCTTCAATGTCACTTAAATTGAACCCAGCGAAATCTCCGCTATTACTTGAAGAATCGTCGAAATCCATCTTGAAATACAAAGTATAAAATCCCCAAAAGCTATTTAAAAAATCTGTTCAACAAATTCAAAGTACACGCTTGCAAATGTCGGCCACGCTGCCAAGCTATTGGTGAAACCAAAAGTAGACTATAGGAAGTCTCAGAAAGTCGTGAGATCGCGTTTTGAAAACGCTTAGTATTCACGCACATTTTCGGGCATTTTGCCCGTCCACGGGTAAAGCCGCTTTTGACCGTTACATCAGGTAAAGGGCTAATAATTGGTTACATCCTTCTTTTTAGACAAATGCATTGACTATCATGAATGATGGAGAAATAAAAGCAAAACAACTGAAATAAATTATGAAAAAATCCTTTAGTAATATTTTCCCCATGTTTTCTTGAAGCACTAATTTATAATACGCAGGACAATCAAAGTAGCACAACACAAAACATGTATTTTTTGTTTACATTACCTGATCCAAATCTAACAACATTGAAATGCCAACCAGAAGGAACATTTTGTAATATGAGCAAAGCCACCTTTTTGGCTGCTATCATTGCACTTCCTTTCATGGAGTTGGAAGCATCTAAAATGATCATTACTTCCCCATTTGTAACTTCTTCTGACTCAAATTCTGGGTAAAATGTCAGCATGCAAGCCTGTATAAAACAAAATAAATGCACACGCTGCAGATAAACACTTTTTCACAACTTGGTATTGATAGTCTGTATGTGTTTTAAGAATGGTTGCATATTCATTCTGCTGATTCAATCATCATCACCCTGTGCCTTGCTGGCTGGCGTGGGTGATCATGCTTCTTCCCAAATTGCGATCTCCTACGGAGTGGATCAATTCGTGTAAAGACTCCATTTCGTGCTATGACACAAGACTGTCAAGAATGTTCTCATGCTGTCTTCCTCTAGCTCAATGACCGACTCAGTATGACTGATGTAAAATATTATCTAGGTACCATCTGTGTCTCTGTGGCGAAGGGGTTACGGACACAGTTTATGATCCCGCATACCCGTGTTTGAAACACAGCTTCGCGCGATTTGGCAGTAGACCACGTTGCGGTTTTTTTACGAAATGGTATGGGTGCCGGTTGTTCAGAAAGCAATGGCAAACAACTGAACGTAAACTAGCCAAGAGATCACAACAGCAAAAAATGCTGGTGTTGACTGCAAAATCCTGTAAAGGATTTGCAACTAACTTTAACCATCTGTGTGTGATGGAACTAAGGAGCTCATTATGGAACACACAATATATGCAATGCCACAGATTGCTACAGAAGATACCATTCACAATGTATCAATATAAGAACATGTCAATATGTTAGAACTGCCTTCATGGACAAGAATTACCTATAGTCAATGATGCAATTCTCCAGCAGCAGTCTCTGTATGAGGCTAACGACCTCACGGTGGATACACAATGCCACACAAGTCATCCCTCAGAGGAGCAGTAACATTTGCAACATGAAAGAACTTACACATCATATAGTATCAGATACAGATTTAGAACATATTATTTTATAAAGATGTTCTCCAATATACATTGTTTATACACAAATGAGATTTACAGTTCTCTTATAAAAGTACTGCTTCTTATCTGAACTGAGTTTAGTTAGGAATCAACATCACAGCACTCAGAACATTCCCATATGCTTTCCTTCCGCACCTTCAACAACCAGTGATGAGTCCCAATATTAATGGTACCAGCTGCAGTCTGATTAAATGTCTGTCCATCCTTTCCTCGGAGTACTGAGTGTCACCCAGACCCTCTGGTCACTCCCTGCCACAAATTTTTCTCCAGGCAATGATGTATCTATTCTTCCACACTATCCCAAAAGGCTCTGACACATCAGCTTTATCGTCCACCAAAACCCTGTTCTATCATGTTGCAAATGTTTATGTTTGGCTCATTAAGCTCAGTAATACAATTTTAAATCCTAGACACATTGTGTTCATATTAATCTGAGAAGATAGATAATTTGTGTGTATAATGTAAAACCAGCATTAACATACTAACCCGATAGTTTGTGTTTACAGGATGCCTTTCCACCCACATCCTTGGGACATGGATCTCAGCCAAGCTAATCAGAAGTTGGAACCCTGCACCAAAGATCTGGTGCTTCATCATCTCAACATAAGCTTTAGATGCTGTTTGCTGAAATAAACACGAATGGTTCATCTGCATTAATCTGGGTGTTGAGCGCAACAAAAGTGATAGCAGAAGCGTCACTGACCTTTAATGATTATTTTAAGCATTACTGGAAGAATGAAAAGTTCTGAAAGTTACAGAAAAACTGTATAAATAATCAATAATTGCATTGCTAAAGGTAAAATAATAATACATGTATTGTGAGGTTCTCCTCAACACAAAGCAGTAATCAATTCTTTAACATAAAGGAGAATAAGGAACACACCAATTAGTAACTTTTTAAAATATTAAACAAGGTGTTAGACAGGGCTGTGTACAGTCACCTGACCTGTTCAATTTGTACAGCTAAATAATAATGAGATCCATACAAGACAAGCCAGGAATATCCGTCGGTGGTCATAAAGTGAACAAACTACATTATGCTTTTGGTAGCTGAGAATGAAATGCAGTTACAAGAAATTATAGATATTTTAAGTAGTTCGGTACTTTAATAACAGCAGATGGAAGATGGCTTAAGGAAGTTGAATGTAGAATAGCCAAGCAAGGTAGCATTTCACAAGATGAGGAATATTCTCTGCAATTTATCTGTGTCAACAGAGGTGGGGACAAGAGTTCTTAAGAGCTATAATGAGCCAAATCTGATGTATGGAAGCGAATCATTAATAGACAAGTGAGGAACGAACGAACGAAGAAACAAACAAACAAACTTTATTTTCAAAGGAAAGGAATTAAGGGAAGCTGTAGAGATGTGGTTTTATAGAAGAATTAAGAAAACTCTGTGGATGGATAGAAAGAGCAATAAAGATACTTTGAAAGAAGTTAGCTCACAAAGAGAACTGGTTACTTGCATCAGAAGACAATCCACATTTTTGGGTACGTCACAAGAAGAGCAAAATGGAGTATGTCGTCACAATTGAAAGGTTGGGAGGAGAGGAGAGACAGAGGGAGACTATGAGAGAAGATGTTGGACAGTGTGACATCATGGCATACACAGAGGAATGTTGGTGTCAGAAATTATTGGCAGTACACGAGACAGAGGGCTGTAGACAGACATGATCACCAGCACCACAGACTATACGTACATGACAGAAGATATATCAGAAAAAGTTAAAATGAAATCAAAGATTAAAATTCTGCTCATTTCATAGAAGACGATAATCACTATAAACATTCACAACTATATGATAAACAAAACTTCATTACATGTACATTATAAAATAATATAGCATATGTTTCAAATCTATATCTATATTAAATTATATTTAAAAATGAATATCCTTTGCAGAACCTCGCTCCCATAACAACCTTCCGGAAAACTTCTCGATCATAAGCAAGATGTCCCACGTCCAAAACACCCATCTGGAGATCATCTGCCACATCCTGCACCCATCTTCTCTTTGGCCTTCCTCTTCCTCTCTTCCCAGGCATATACCCCTCCATTATTGTTCTCTCCAAACTTTCGTGACGTTTCAAGTGACCAAAATATTTAAATTTTCTTTGTTTTATCGTCTTTAATAGCCAACCTTCTTCAATATTCAGCTCTTGAAGTATGGATATATTTGTTCTTTTTTTTATCCAAGATATTCATATATAAACATATATAAATCCTAATTATAACTCAGAAGAGTTTAAATTGAAAGTGATGAAAACAATACCATTATAAAACTATGTTAATTACCTTCACTCTTATTTTGTGAGTAGGGCAGAGAAGTTTTCTTATTTCACAAGGCATCTCCACGGCTACTTGAACTGTAGTTTTTGAGAGAGTCATTTTATGACTTTTCAGTTCACCCTGTTGTGAGAACCATAAAAATGTTATTACCAAAACAAATGCAAATTATCTGTAATAACTTGCATTAGTAACATTATTTTTCAACAATGAATGTTATTCAAATATTTTATGTTATAAGAATTTACAAGAAACATTACTTTTTTAAACCAAACAACTCAATGCATGTACATTGTCAGCAAAACCAAAAAACAGTAAATGTATAGAGATGAAAGTAAAGAAAATATGTAATCACTAATTTGTGTAATTTAGCCAACTAAATGTACAAGAGATAGCTCAGGACATAAAGGCTTAGTGAGTTGACTGACAGCCTAAGCTTCATGAGGGGATAAAAAAGTAGAAGAAGAAGAGAATATTATTAATAATATTATCATATTCTTCACCTCCTCCTCCTGCTTCAACTTTTTCTTCATTCATTTTTAAAATCACTAGATCCATCTTAAATTTCTCTTGTCATCATAAAATATCTCTTTCATTGTTGTTGGATTAGACTGTTGTGGAGCTGATAGTCTGCAGGACATGATTCAATGTGTGTTTACCCCATCCGCACAGACATATATCTGTTGTTTTAAAACAATGCTTTCCCATAGTGAATATGAATTTGAAGACAACAGCACACTGCCTGTTGGAATCTGGTCACATGGCTGATAGAAACAATGCATTTAATGTTTAACACGCAAAATGAATGAATTATAAGATTTGCTGATGTAGTTATGTCCAACCCATTGTTATGCAAACAAACAGAAATAATAGTTCTGTGTGTTGTATATTTCAGATTGAAGGATTTATTACTTTGCTTTGTTTTATGTTGAGTGACTTCTGCAGTCTCCACCTGATGAGATGCAGTGAAATACACCAGGCAATAACTTGTGCAACCTGTTGTTTGTGTCATCATTCAAATATATCTGTTTGTCCCAATTTCACTTCACTCAATCAATGGTGTCTGAGTCTGCAATAGCCCCTTCTGAGCCTAAAGATGATGACTTATATGACGACGTCTGTGTACTACAAACCTACTGATGCTTACGGTTTCCTCCTGTACATCTCATCCCACCCCAAAAGCTGCAAAGATTCCATCCCATATTCCCAGCTACTCCGCCTTCGTCGTATCTGTCAGGATGATAATGACTTCCTCGAGAGAGCCCATGAAATGCTTGACTTTTTCCGCAGACGGTCCTATCCAGAGGACGTCTTGTCCACAGCTTTCTGTCGCATAACCCAAGTCTCGCGGGAAATGTCCCTCGTCAAACAAGTGCGACCTCCTAACAATGAACCCAAGCTCATCCTCACCTTCCATCCACATGCTCAAGCACATTTTCCTGCGACACTGGTCTATCTTGGAATCCTATCCAACTACTCGTGAGGTATTCTCCAATGGCCCTAGGGTAATTTTCCGCCGTAACCAGAGCCTCAGAGACCACCTTGTGCATAGTCGCCTCCCCACGGTTACTTCATCTGTGGGCACATTCGAATGCCACGTAAGAACTGTCTGACATGCCCATACATTGTTCAGACACCGGAAATTGCATTTCCCCTAGGCACCTTCTCCTTGAAAGATTCTTTCACTTGTACATCCCGCAATCTGATATATGTCATCATCTGCAAACGATGTGACATAAAATACATTGGTCAAACTGGCAGACGTCTTGCTGACCGTTTTAGAGAACACCTCAGAGACATCAATCAGGGCGCTGACAAACCTGTCCCCAACCATTTCAATTCCTCCAACCATAATGGAGTCAACGATGTATGTGTCACTGCTTTGAAACCCTGCTACTCCAACAGCTCCATTAGGCTCAAAATTGAATGCCAGCTAATCCTCCCCCGATGTGTCTCCACCTTGCCGTGGTGGGGGAGCTTGCGTGTCCCATCGACCCCATG
This sequence comes from Cepaea hortensis, assembly GCA_963921405.1. Classification (NCBI taxonomy): domain Eukaryota; kingdom Metazoa; phylum Mollusca; class Gastropoda; order Stylommatophora; family Helicidae; genus Cepaea; species Cepaea hortensis. The sequence continues at coordinate 41,932,710 of OY992886.1, forward strand.
TGCTTGCCGATGGATGAAAAACTACATATCGGACAGCATATGGGATAGGGACCAGACTAAGAGAGACACAACCTGCTGCTCTGCAGGTAGACTGAGGATAGCAGTCAAAATTTAAGCTCCGGCGCACAAAGCCACAATCTTGGTCCAGATACTTACACAAACGCCTCCACCAATAAATGGAGGTGAGATGCTGGGCGCGCTACATGCCCAGTTCAGATACTTGTCCGAAGGCTCTCAGCTGGGGGATATGAGGGATCCCCGGATGAGAGGGCCTGGCCGTTTCTCGCTCACTGCTGTACGAAGGTAAGGTGCTGAGCCGGCAGCACATGTAGCCTACCTCATGAGCGAGTACTGAAAGGTGGAAAAACACCTCGGTCGCACGTTCTGATGAAAGTCTTTAACCGTACTCATGGAGTGAGTGTAGTCAAAGGTGGAAAATTGTCTCGATGACACGAAATGGAACGCCTGGCTTGCGAATCCATTACGTGGCAGAACAAAGGAAAAGCTTGCTGTGTGGAAGTCGAAATAAGAGTCTAACTTGTCTCAAACCTGAGGAAGGCTAACCTCGTTAAAAATGCCCGCTGAAGCCGGAAGTGTCAGCCTACGGGCGGCAAAATAAAAATGGCACTACGCAACTATGTCCGAGTGAAATGTCTTTCGTGACCGGAAAAGCTCTAACTAGTCTTCCCTCATGCTAGGAAAATCTACCTTGTTTCCGAATGCCGCTCTTGCTCGGAACAGCTCTGACTAGGTAGTTCTCCTAATGTCCTTCGTGCCTGGAACAGCTCTGAAAGGCACAGAGACAAGCACATGCCCGAACCGAAAACTCGCTGAGTGGATACCGTCTGCAGACTGGCCTGGTTTGTGCGGGAACGACCCGTGGTGAAGGAACGCCCAATATAATGAAGTGAGGATTTAAAGCAGCCATGAGCAGGACGTGACGATTCCCTCGGTGAGCCCAGGACCAGGGCGCTATGTGTCGGCCCTGCAAATATGAAAGCAACCTTGGATGGCGGAAAATGCTATGGACTGTCCCTGCCTTCCTTTGAGGGATGACCGTTGTCTTCGACCGTTCCAACTTGGCCAGCTGGGTTGTAGATGGCACCACAAAAGTGAGAGTCTCCCAGGAATGCTACCTGGTCAAAAAAGCACGCTATCGTCGGATGTGTTGGCCTACGGGTTTCGGCCCAAGGGCGCATAACAGACACACCTCAATCACATCTGAAAAAACACTCCGGATGAACGCAAAGAAGAAGAAGAATGCCAGCTAATCAACCATCTGGGATGCGTCCATCCAGCAGGTATCAATACTGTTGTGGACGCTACTGTATAACTGTGCCATCTTCTCCAACTTTTTACACTGTCTATTACTATGCTGTCCTCCTCCTTCCCCTCCCCCCCCCCCCACAATATTCATACCTAACTGTCTCCACACCCCTATATTTCCATAGACTGTTCGCATATTTTCATATCAGACTATTCGCATATTTTTGGCGATGTAAATCCTATCTGGCAACCTACTATACTTAAACTCTGCAGCCAAAGAGTGCCTTCGCATCCGGCAAATCCGTCTTTTCTGCTCCCACATGGATACGTAGTGGCTGTGCTTTTTAGTTGTGTGCTTTTTTATATTTCGTTGTCCTATCTATCCGTGTTGTCCTGTCCTTGACAAATATTCTGAGAATCGAAACGTCGGCCATCCTGTGTGTCGTATTGTACGCGTTTGTATGTATTTTATTATTCATTTTATATATTTATTGAGTGCTTCTGATTTCGGACTTTCACCTGTATTTCGGGATACAATGGATCTCCTTGTAAGGTATGTGCAACGTGTTGATGTTTAGTACGTTTCTTCTCGCAGGAGCTTAATATACCTATTTGTTTCCAATTCATATTGTTATATCCTGCTGCAGCCGCTGCTTTTTCTTTCTATTCCATATAATTTAATTCCCTGGCTGCTATCCCTTTTCGTTGTCCATTTTTCTGTTGTTCGTTTTTTTAGTTTATATATTCATTAGTTTATGTTTACTGGCCTAAAGCCGATGAAGCCTGCTGACAGACGGACTATGTCATCTCTCCAACACACCGTCTCTGACATATTTGCCCTCATACCCCAGGATATGTCCCGTGCAGCTATTAGCCTCGCACGTACTATTTTTAACATCACTCGCTTTTCTTGCCATTTGAATTTCCTGAACAACTGTCTCCGGCTCAAAATTACACCCAAAGGCTTCCTGAGTAATATTCATCTCTCGTTAGGCAAACTGGTTCCTGCTGAGACACGGCTCTTCAATCACTTGGCACAAGAGCAGTCCATCAAGTACATGAAGCTGGCAGTGACTGTGCATCAACGACATATCTCCGAACTTAAGTACACCAAGCACAACCTGTACCGGACTCTGCATCTACTGACGTTCAACAACCAGCTTGCTTTCCAATTGATCACCTCCATCATTCAACATTATAATAGAGAGCTATACAAATGGCTATCCGCACGTAAGAAAGACAAAATGACCCATCTACGTCCCCATGTCCTTTCCCCCACTTCGACACCCATCAGCCACACCAAAGTGGTATGCATACCGCCTGACCTACAACTGTCTGCTGAAGAACATGCTGTTTTGGGGAAAGGCCTCAGTTTTGTCCCTCTACGCCCCCGTATGGACAGTCGCGCCATTTTGGAAGACGTCTCCAACTTCCACAGACGACTCTGCCTCAAGTACCACCACAGAGACAAGCCTGTCCCCAGTCCCACCCCATAACCTCCAGACATTTTTCCATCTTCAACTAAATCCCGTTCCACATGGACCCCACCTTCCGGAGTCTCCAACGCGCTTGACCTCTACATAGCTAACACACTCCATGAGATTAAGAAACTTTCTTTCCCTCGCTTGAAACGCTCCAACCTATCCCTCCCGAATGACGTGCCCTATCCCAACTACAACGCAGACAGGACATAGTCATCAAACCGGCAGATAAAGGTGGTGCGGTGGTTGTTTGGCGGAAAGATCTAAATGTCGAGGAAGTCATGTCCCAACTAAATAAACCTGACAATTATTCACCCCGCGCCGGAGACCCCACTCTCTCCTATAACCGGAAGATTCAAAACACCATCAAACAGCTCATACGTGAGGATGCCTTACCACCCAGTGCCTCTTCAATTCACATCCATGACTCTGACTTGGGCAAACCCACCCTCTACATGCTGCCCAAAATACATAAACTCAAAAATCCTGGACGTCCGATAGTTTCTGCCTGCTCATGCCCGACTGAACTGATCTCAGCATTTCTTGACAGGATTTTCCAAACTCTAGTTGCGAATCTCCCATCATACATCAAGGATACAACGCATGTGTTACTTTCATTCAACTCTCTCCAAATGACCCCTGGGAACACATACAGACTATTCTTAATGGATGTATGTTCCCTCTATAGATCCATTCCTCACACTGATGGCCACAGGGCGCTACAGTTCTTTCTGGATCAACGCACAGATCAAGCCATCCCTACTCGCACACTTGTGAGACTCGCTGAATTGGTCCTCACCAACAATTCCTTCGAGTTCAATGGCCACCACTTTGAACAAATCAGCGGTGTCGCCATGGGCACTAAAATGGGACCCAGCTACTCATGTTTATTTATGGGACATCTGGAACACCAGATTGAACTCAGCTATGATGGTCTTCTCCCTTCTTTTTACCGGCGCTACATCGATGACGGCATAGGTCTCTCTGACATGACAGAAGCGGAACTTAACCGCTTCAATAATTATGTCAATGACTTCCATCCATCGATCAAATTCACCACAGAAATGTCCACCACCTCTGTCAATTTCCTTGACACTACTATTAACACCACTATGACACCACTTTCTGGATCAACACACAGATCAAGCCATCCATACTCACACACTTGTGAGACTCGCTGAATTGGTCCTCACCAATAATTCCTTTGAGTTCAATGGCCACTACTTTGAACAAATCAGCGGTCTTCTCCCTTCTTTTTACCGACGCCACATCGATGACGGCATAGGTCTCACTGACATGACAGAGGCGGAACTGAACCGGTTCATTAATTATGTCAATAACTTCCACCCATCGATCAAATTCACCACAAAAATTTCCACCACCTCTGTCAATTTCCTTGACACCACCATTAAGTTAAACCCTACAGGCCTCACGACCTCCGTGTACTATAAACCTACTGATGCTCACGGTTTCCTCCTGTACAGCTCATCAAACCCCAAAAGCTGCAAAGATTCCATCCCATATTCCCAGCTACTCCGCCTTCGTCGTATCTGTCAGGATGATAATGACTTCCTCGAGAGAGCCCATGAAATGCTTGACTTTTTCTGCAGACTGTCCTACCCAGAGGACGTCTTGTCCACAGCTTTCTGTCACATAGCCCAAGTCTCGCGGGAAATGTCCCTCGTCAAACAAGTGCGACCTCCTAACAATGAACCCAAGCTCATCCTCACCTTCCATCCACATGCCTATGCCATCAAGCACATTTTCCTGCGACACTGGTCTATCTTGGAATCCTATCCAACCACTCGTGAGGTATTCTCCAATGGCCCTAGGGTAATTTTCCGCCGTAACCAGAGCTTCAGAGACCACCTTGTGCATAGTCGCCTCCCCACGGTTACTTCAACTGTGGGCACATTCGAATGCCATCGTAAGAACTGTCTGACATGCCCATACATTGTTCAGACACCGGAGATTGCATTTCCCCTAGGCACCTTCTCCTTGAAAGATTCTTTCACTTGTAAATCTCGCAATCTGATATATGTCATCATCTGCAAACGATGTGACATAAAATACATTGGTCAAACTGGCAGACGTCTTGCTGACCGTTTTAGAGAACACCTCAGAGACATCAATCAGGGTGCTGAAAAACCTGTGCCCAACCATTTCAATTCCTCCAACCATAATGGAGTCGATGATGTCACCGCATTGAAACCATGCTACTCCAACAGCTCCATTAGGCTCAAAATTGAATGCCAGCTAATCAACAATCTGGGATGCGTCCATCCAGCAGGTATCAATACTGTTGTGGACGCTACTGTATAACTGTGCCATCTTCCCCAATTGCTTACACTATCTATTACTATGCTGTCCTCTCCCCCCCCCCCCCCCCAACTAACTGTCTCCACACCCCTATATTTTCATATCAGACTGTTCGCATATTTTTTGGCGACGTAAATCCTATCTGGCAACCTACTATACTTAAACTCTGCAGCCAAAGAGTGCCTTTGCATCTGGCAAATCCGTCTTTTCTGCTCCCACATGGATACGCAGTGGTTGTGCTTTTTAGTTTTGTGCTTTTTTATATTTCGTTGTCCTATCTATCCGTGTTGTCCTGTCCTTGATAAATATTCTGAGAATTGAAACGTCGGCCGTCCTGTGTGTCGTATTGTACGCGTTTGTATGTATTTTATTATTCATTTTATATATTTATTGAGTGCTTCTGATTTCGGACTTTCACCTGTATTTCGGGATACGATGGATCTCCTTGTAAGGTATGTGCAACGTGTTGATGTTTAGTACGTTTCTTCTCGCAGGAGCTTAATATATCTATTTGTTTCCAATTCATATTGCTTCTTTGAGCACTTCTATAATTCTATTAGAATTTTGCAGTGGCTTCTCAGATATTGATATTTTGCTCCATATTTAATTGTATATGTGTACTCTTTATGACTTTCATCATTGAGCCATCTGTATTATATTTGTATGTACATTCAGTGGCTGCATCTCATCAGGTACATGCTGCAGAATTCACACATTATAAACTAAACCAATAAGATAAAGGAATGGTTATAGGAATACATCTTTTCTGCCTAAGTTTAATTTCTCTAATCATTTGGTAAGTTTCATTTATTTCTTGAAGAACTGTCTTATTTCTTTCTCTGTCCATCCATGGTATTCTTTGCATGTTTCATTAAAAAAAAACATATTTCCACTGCTATTTGATGTTTCTCGGCATGCCATTTTATTCCTCATGTTTCACATATATTCATTCATTCATTCAGTAGCATGTCCTTTGCAGAACCTCGCTCCCATAACAACCTTCCGGAAAACTTCTCGATCATAAGCAAGATGTCCCACGTCTGAAACACCCATCTGGAGATCATCTGCCACATCCTGCACCCATCTTCTCTTTGGCCTTCCTCTTCCTCTCTTCCCAGGCATATACCCCTCCATTATTGTTCTCTCCAAACTTTCGTGACGTTTCAGGTGATCAAAATATTTAAATTTTCTTTGTTTTATCGTCTTTAATAGCCAACCTTCTTCAATATTCAGCTCTTGAAGTATGGATGCATTTGTTCTTTTCTTTACCCAAGATATTTTTAGAACTCGTCTATAACACTTATATTCAAAGGCGTTTATGCGCTGTTTAGCTTGTTTAGTAAGTGTCCATGTCTCACAGGCGTATGTTGCAATGGGAAAGATGCATGCTCTTAAAAATCTAATTTTTGTAGTTCTGTCTGTCCTACTCCATAATTTATTCAGTTGTTTTAGTCTTTGAAGAGCAATTGATTGTCAGCGTTTGATCTTTTTCATTGTGTCACCGTTGTTGGTAATCAATGACCCAAGATATACAAAATTTTCCACAACCTCCAATTTTTCCTCATTAACATATATTTCTTTTTCCGTAGTAGTTTTATCTGTATGCATTATCTTTGTTTTTGCTATGTTAAGATATAAATTGTGATTTTCACTATTCAATTGGGTTGAGGCCATTAGGTTTTCACGTATATACAAAAGTAAATTCTGCATAAACTAAATGTGTTTAACTATTGTAAAGTTGTGGCAATGTAAACAAATGGAAAGTATCAACTGTTTGCATTTAGGTCATATACAGCATTTAAACACTTTTTCTCACAGGAATTGATATTTTGTTTTTTGGCAAGTATGTTTTGCATCTCACTCAAAGCTATTTTTGCCACAGAACTTCTTGTTCTAAGCTCTACATTACTATTATATCCTGTGAAAGCTAAAACAATCGTACAACAACCTGCAAACACTACTAGTGGTATATAATGCCGTAAGGACCCTTTTTCACACACTGTGACATACTGGGTATATGGTAACAGTAAACAGGTAAAAGATCTCTTTTCATGCCATGAGATATATTAGGTATATGGTGCTAGCTCTATAGTTTAGCCCCACAGGTCTCTCTGGCTGTTGAGGATGAGGACAGAGCATGAGCAGGAATGTCCTGAGAGCTGGTATGCCAGTCCTTGACTCCACTCAACTCAATCCCATATTTATAGACCAGTCGGCATTCACTGGCTGAAGTGGTCAGTATTATACTAGCCATCTTCATTTCCAGGACATGTCCTGGCACCCATTTTCAGTTGTGTTGACTTAGGAGCCCAGGTCAATGAAACAAATCTCCACTTCAAGGAGGATTTGAACACTTGACATCCAGGCCAACTGGCAACCATGATGGCCATTGTACCATCATGACTCCCCTGCATAATGCTGTCATAAATGTCTAATAATGCATCAATACACAACGTAAGAGTAACTGTAACAACCTGTGTAGACTGTTTGAGAGCAGCATTTTCTGTCCAGGGTGCAACTGCAGCTGGCAGTGAGAAACTAATGTGCTCTCCCTCCATTTGTAACTCTGCCACATAAGTGATCTTGATGAGAACATTGGCACCAGCAGGCAGATTTCCAACACTGACTGTAAAAACATCCTGGACAAGAAAATGTTTCAAGTGATTAATGGTGACTTCAGTTATTTTATTGTTTTTCTTTATCTTTGTTGTTATCTGCTATTTATGCTTATATTACTAGTGTGCGTTTTTCATAACCAAAATGGCAGGCATGTCATTTAATGGTCTTGTTCTTATTTTTCTTCAGTGTTTATATATTTATTCCATTCATTTATAAATGGTGTTACTGTGGTTTATGTGTACTTTGTGAGGTAAAGTAAATATAACAATAAAGTATATCTATATATATTTATATAATATATAAATTTAATATAGTATTTAACTGTAAAAATACAATTATATGTCTTTGTGAGGAACAATAAATGATTTCTATTGTTTCTCTGCAGGATTTCAAGTTGCCATTGTTGTTACATTTATATTGCATTTCAAACTGCAGCAAAAAGCTTTCTTATTTTCTCTTAATTAACACAACTGCAGAGTCACACAAAGGCTACAACCATTGACCATATGGTCACTGCTAATAAGGAAAGCAATGACAGGTTACCTTCTTTATAGATGCCTAGAAAATCATGTTTCATCAATTCATAGAAAATCAGACAAATTATGTAAATGGAGCACCCTCGTCCAGTAGAGATAGTCATGCACACCTGGTGACTCCAGACTGTCAGTCTGCGACTGAATGCCAAAGATTAACAACACTTAAAATGGTAATGTGGAACGTTCGTACTATGTGTGTAGATGGAAAACTGGAGAACATAAATGCAAGAAATAAAAAGAATGAATATTAACATTTTAGACATATCTGAGTCTAGATGGAAAGGGACCAGCATTATAACATCTAAGTAATATAACATAATCAATTCTGATGGAGAGAAACACCAATGAGGTGTAGCACTTATAATGGATATTGAGAGATCAAAATCCATCAAAGGATACTGGATTGTGTCAGACAGAATATTACAGCTAAAGTTAAGTGGCAGACCTGCCACTACATCATCCAAGCATATGCACTAACATCAGAAAGCAGTGATGACAGTACTAGAAGTTAGTGTGTATGAACTACACTTGAGTTCAAAGCGAGCAAGTGCACAAAAAACAATAAATAAATGGATGCATTTTATAGTGATTTGGATAACGATTTTCAAAAAGTGCAAATACTCAGAATTAAATATTATAATGAGTGACTTTAATGCTAAAGTTGGAAATCAACAATATGGATACACAGGCAAGTATGGACTAAGGGAACGTAATGAAAGAGGTTGCAGACTTGTACAGTGGGCAAAAGAGCCTGGTATGATCATTGGAAACACCTGGTATTAACAACATCCAAGGAGATTAGGGACATGAAAGAGTTCTGACAATAAGATCAGAAGCCAGATCGATTGCATTCTCATCAACAGAATGCTTTAAAATGCTTTAAAATTCACAGAAACTATACCAAATGCATACTGCTTCAGCAACCATAGATTAGTTCTAGGCAATATGCATATAAAATGAAAGAAAAATTAAAAGGTCAAATATACACCAAGAAACACACAACTTGATCTGTGTGTATTGAAGGAGGAGGAAGAGATAAAAGATAAATTCAACGTAGAAGAAAAGAACAGATTTGATGCGTTGTCTAGTTTAGAAATTATATTTCAAGATGTCAATAACCAATAGAAAAAATGTAAGAGCTTAGAAATGCTTCTTTCTTGTATCTTGTTCGCTGTTCTAAAATGTTTGCATAATTTTTTCCTACACGGATACATGGAAGAATAGAGATATGCTTGTATGTGTATTGCAGTCATTTTTTCTACAAATGTTCTTCCATAAAGGTGCAATCACAGCTCTTTGCCAATCTTATGGTACTCTCCTCTCTTGTCATGCCCGATTAAATATGTTTGTTAACCATTTAATCCCTACCTCCTGGCATGCTTTTATGGCTTCAGCTGGAATATTATCAGTACTTGTAGCTTTGTTATTTGGGGCTTTTTTTTATTGCTTCTTATCAACAAATGACAATAAAGGCATATAATTAAAATATCTAGAATATTTAAAATATAAACCAGCTTATGAGGGAATATATTTAGGGATGATATATTTAACAGATATATATAATGTAACTATAAATTTGTTAGCTATTTGGTGGATTGTTTTATGACTTTAACATAGTTAGTTAGTTAGTTAGTCGCAGTTCCAACTTCACAGCAACGGGTGGTCCCCATTATGCTCCGTTCCTGTGCCAGTGAATATCACACAAAACGCTCCCCACTGCCCAGTGTGAAAAGTGGAAAAGACAGGAGTCTCGACAAACAACAGCCCGCACAGATACACTGTGCATAATGCCGCCGCCAGAATGTCAACACACCAGTCCCCCATGAAACACCCAATTCATCTCTGATGGAATCGGCAGTCATTTTCCTATCTGGATGTTTCCTAGATGTTCACCCACACAGTCCACGAAAATACAGTTCATCACCGACGGCAGTGGCAGTCAACCAGAAAGAAGCCCAGCAGCCACGCATTTCTGCATAAGGCAAAAACCGGTCAACTCTGGGACATAGCCACCTGCCATCGCTCCAAACATGCAGTCACGTTCCCCAAAAAAAAAAAAAAAAAAAACTTGGGCAGATTCAAAAGCACTTCACACGAAACTCACAGCTCACAGTGTCGCGCCACGGACTCACTCAGTAGCAGGGCGACGGAACCATCAAGCCTCCTTAGTCGCCTCTTACAACATGCATGGTAGGCTACAGTGTTGCTATTCTTTGCTTCCCTTATGGGCCCCAGCAACACACAGGAGACTTTAACATAGATAGCATTCAAATCAGCTGCAAAATTGAATTAGGTTCTTGAGAATTTGTGTGTGAACTTGCCATTAGTTACGTCACTTTATCTGAAATTGCTACACTGAATTATCTGGTCTAATTTTTGACCAAATATATGTTTTAAACAACAGATGCATGTAAAATATATGTGAAGACAATGTAAATGATAACTGAAACAGTCTGCTATTGTGGCAAGAAAAAGCAACTTGTTTTTTTTCTCTTTATCATTCCAACAGAAGAGGTTTCTGACATAGGACATTTGCTTTAAAATGTGGCAATTGTAAATGCAAAATAATACACTTGTCCAACACTTACTGGTATCTCTACATCCTGATCCATCAAATACGCTCCATGACCTTCACTTATAGCTTTCTTGTACTCTTTGTGTGCTATTTCTTTCTCTTTCACTTCTCCAACAATATGCTTGCCATTAATGAAGGCTTCAAATCCACAGACAGTAGCAGTATCTTCCAGGGGAAACACGTATTTGGCTTCTATAGCCTGCTGACTGTTGTTGCAGTATTCTTGAAGGACCACTACCTGCATTATAATTAAGGCATGTAAATACACAATTTACATAAGATGTATTATTGCACACTTTTCTGGAGTATTTTCTGAGAATCAAAATGTCCATAGCTCTGTCATGGCATCAGAAAATGCTTGTCAAATTCTTATCAGGTCAGATTTTAAAATTCAGAAAGTCAGTAATGTCACACTATAAAATCACTGGAATATTGATTTATTTGGTTGTTTCGGGATTTGAGGTTTGAAGATTGAACACAACACACTACTAGCAACACTGATTGTATTCTGGATCGAACCTTCGGCCTTGTCCATGTCGGATTGGAAGCACTAGACTCGAGTTTCGCTCTCATTTGAGCTCGCCAGTAGTGCATATCCCCGACCAGACCTGGGATTGAACTCTGGGTCACTGGCATGTGGGGTGGGTGTGTAACAACTTGACCACATGGCTCACGCTAGATACGACCAAATTATCATTGACAATACTCTAGTGAACTCATTACTTACTCGTTGGACATGTGGTGAGAAAAGTAACACTGGAATGCATTATGACAATTGGACAGTCTGATTGGCAAAGAGAAAGGGACGGATGTAGAGAGACGATACTAAACAGTTTGAGATTGTGCCATGGAGAAACAAACATGTGCATCAGAAGCAATTGGTAGCAATTTTAGACAGGAAGCTGTGGAGATACATGACCAGCACCATATGATATGAACTGTATGAAGAGAGACAGAAGCTTGCGCATGTACATGACAACCAACACCAATTGACATCAACTGTAAAAAAACTGCCGATCTCTTTTCATACTGCAATTAACTTTGAAGTGGCACAGTTTACTTTGCAGTTTTACTGTGGTAGGTTCATATGAAAAGAGAAACAGTCAGAGAAGCATCATATGAAGAAAACAATATGGGTGCCAATATAGTCAGTCAGTTAGTTAGTGCCAATATAAAGGATAGCACTGGATAAGTGGACTTGGCATGAAATGGTTCGAGGCCTGTACTCCACTGGATGATTCTTCTACTTCTTCATTCTTCTTTTGATGGAAGTGTGTCAGACCTAATTATGCACTCACAGGTCAGTGTATCCGACTTTGGCATTCATTTGAATCAGGTTTGCTGCATCTAGACAGATTCCATCCAAGGTACAGATTCCATCCAGGGTACAGATTCCATCCAAGGTACAGATTCCATCCAAGGTACAGATTCCATCCAAGGTACAGATTCCATCCAAGGTATAGATTCCATCCAAGGTACAGATTCCATCCAAAGTACAGATTCCATCCAAGGTACAGATTCCATCCAAGGTACAGATTCCATCCAAGGTATAGATTCCATCCAAGGTACAGATTCCATCCAAGGTACAGATTCCATCCAAGGTACAGATTCCATCCAAGGTACAGATTCCATCCAGGGTACAGATTCCATCCAAGGTACAGATTCCATCCAAGGTACAGATTCCATCCAAGGTACAGATTCCATCCAAGGTACAGATTCCATCCAAGGTAACAGGCTCTATCTATTCATGGGTTGGTTTTCTTTCCTAACAATTGTGCCAGTGCAGCAGCCTAAAGGTGATTTCCAACTGCCATGGGGTTTTTAACATGTGCAACTTGCACACACAACCTCCTGTTGTTCATCCTTATCTGAGGGGGCTATGTATCTGATCTCACTACCCAAGAGATCAAGAGGACAGGTAGAGCATTAAATATGTATGAATCTTGGACAACACTTTTAATCCTCTCCTGTTTTCAAGTCCATCAATAAGATAATAAGCAGAATATATAGAAACATATTCTGACAAGTGTTTTAATGCATTAAATACTTTACATGTTGACACCTTGCAGTCTTGACAGACCAAAGTATGTGAGTGGAATGTGGCCAATATTCCATCACAATGTCTGGGCAGAGCTACAGAGAATCATGTGACGCCCAAACGACATGACCTCTCTCTCGGCCTAGTCTTGTGTATTCCAGAGGAATGGGTAACCAATACGTCTGGCACAAGGTAGGCTGCAGACGCTGGCGGCTCAGCGTCAATCCACCGAGACCTCACCACCACGAGCCGGTGGCGAGTTATGGCCAGACCCTGACACCCAAGGGACCTGGCTTAGAGGCGTTCAGCCATGTCCCACAGGTGAGGGCCTTGTTCGAGCCCGGACCATGAGGGCGCGCACATCTGTCGATCACAAGTGTCCGGACCTGTGTAAAGCGTGCACTATCTTACATAGGTCTAAATTAAATAGGTAGATCCTTTCTGCATAGTTTGAAGTAAGTACAGGACCTTTTTGCATTTCTTGGTTCATACTGGGTACCCAGTGCTAGCCCCTATACTTTTATAGACCAATTGACTTTCAATGAGTGAAGTGAACAATATCATGCCGGTCGCCTTTACTTCCCATGACATTTTCTGGTACCCATTTTTATGCTTGGTCACCCTGCGAACCCAGGTAGGTTTGTACAAAACTGTCTCAATAAGGATTCAAAGACATGACCACTAAGCTGGCAGGCAAGCATACCACGGCTCCAACTGTTTGAAATTGTGACATTTAAATTATGTATTAAAGAAATTATAAAATATAGTCAGTATACCAAGAATTAATATACCCACCATGAGGTCAAATGGCAAAGCAGCAGTTTAGATGTTAAACAAGAGTATTAAACAATGTCACTATTTCTGTGACTCATCCTATAAAGAAACTGAAAACTACAGAAATAAGACAGTTCACAAGTTACATTCACACACCTGGGCAGCTAAATCAATCAGTTTGGCTCTGATGTGAACACCACAGAGTTTTACTTCCAGATCTCCCTTGCCGGTAAGTCCTGCTTTAATCTTTGACAACGGATCACTAAGTCCCACAACATCATTGATAGCTGTTTTTAAAAAGCATAATCATTACAAACAAATTAAAACAATACCAGAAGGGCAAGATAATAAAAATCATAGAATCTATATTTAAGAACAAATGAATAAGAATGAAAAAAGAATCATAATGATGTCACCAAATTACAAAATGAACTAACTATAAGATTCAAAAGAAAAATACAATGCACATACATAAAATAATGAATGTCAGCATCACCATGTGCTGTTTTGATAAGTATGGTGGTCATTTTTGCCATCTGATGCCATCACCAGTCTTGGACCACTTGTTTGTGTCATTTGTTTGTTAAATTTCCTAGTCATATTACACATTCATTCACTTGAAATACCATCTGTTAAAGATAGAGATACTGATGAATTCACTATAGAATTGGTAATGGAGAAGAAGATGATGAGAAAGAGGGATAGAAGGAGGAATAAGAAGCAGAAGAAAGAGAAGAAGCAGAAGACATTGTGCTCCATTCTGAGCAACATCATGTAGCCATCCTGCATGGTGGTGCACAGTAATTGACTCATCTCTCTTTGTGAATGACACAATACTTTTCTAGTATAAGTATCTTGCAGGGAACCAAGCTAGAATGACAGCTAAACACATGAGCTGCTATGTCAAACTCACAATCTATGCATCAGAAGGCTCATTGTGGGTGGTGATGGTACAAATGAGTTAGCTAAAAAACATATCCTCTCTTTAAAACCTTAGATAGATCTTCAGCTCTGGTCATTCAGGGGTGTGAGTCAGCTGGTGTGCTATCTTAATGGAACTGGTTGTAGGGAAACTGAGAGCGGACAAAGGATACATAATGCACATCACATATAAAAGGTTTCTATAGGCTGACCAACTAGATGATTTAATCAACTAAGATTTTTCTCATCTGACATCATTTGTTGTTACGGTTTCTTGGCAAGTTTTGCAGAAGGTAGTTTGTCATTGTTTTCCTTCTGGGCAGTGAATACTAGTCGGTGGTCATAGCCATTGTCTCTACTGATGAGATCATCTGCCTACTGCCGCAGAGTGCAGACCAAAACCAACAGCAATCTGTCGGCTGCTCTCACATTTCATCTACCATCTGCTTCCATGGCTTTGCGTAACCCTGATGGGGGGGGGGGGGGAGGGGGGGGCCTAAACGGGTACTCCCCCTGTAATCATGGAGGGGTATATGCCCAGGAAGAGAGGAAGAGGAAGGACAAAGAGAAGATGTGTGCAAATGTGGTGGATGATCTCCAGATGGGTGTATCGGATGCGGGATAACTTGCTTATGACCGAGAAGTTTTCCGGACGGTTGTTATGGGAGCGAGGTTCTGCAAGGGACATGCTACTGAATGAATGAATGAATGAATGACATCATTTGTGACAGTAGCAAGCTTGATCACAGACGAAGACAAGATAGAACATTCATAATTAGTGTGCTACAAGCACAGCCAGCATTGCTACACTGCAACACCTACTGAAAGAGACTGAGGCAGAGATGGGGGTGTCCCAAGTGCAAAGATGCCAATTCTAGTTAATCAGTTAATCAATCTGCATAGTCTCTGATGAGCATAGAAGTACAAGACTAGTAAAACATCTGAAAGCTTACTTGCAGTTTCAACAGCATCACACTGCATGCTATTATCACTCATATGAATAATTTCCACAGGTTTAATCACATCCCCTCTGACGGTAAACTCTACCAGATAGCGAACTCTTTGTTGATTGACTGCATACACCACAAACTCATCGTACTGAAAATCCCAAGACATAAACAAATATGGTGACACTAACTGGGTATTCATTCTAACATGCCATGTAGTTTATCTAGCAGGTTATTTACAATACTTATTCTTATACGGATGAATTTTTTGTTATTATCATCATCATGTGTCCTTTCAAATGGCATATGCATTCATGTCTATTCATAGATCTCGATCCTTTGTGTTCTTGATTCATTTTATTGAAGATATTCCTCCATACTACCATCCTATATCTGTCTGTCTCTTCTGATCCTTCCAATCATCACAATATTCTCCAATGCCTCTCTTCTCAATATTTGACCAAAGAATACTGTTTGTCTCTTTCTTAGAGTTGCATACAATGTTCTACTTTCATGATCCTCTTCAAGCCATCACAGGTATTTGCAACATTCATTTCAGAAATCACATCTCCAATCTCATCCTAATTTATTTGTTCACATTTCAAGATCAACCGTACTAGAAGAACAATTAGATGTAATATTTTCCCATGTTATCTAGTCAAAATGTTAACATCTTCATATTTCATGTGTTCCTTTTTATTCATGATATACTTGTCATTCTTGTGTGTTCTGAAGTCCTGTTGTAGTGGCCTGTTGATCATTCAACAGTAACACTTGAACAAGCACCTTACTGTCACAACCATTAAGATAACTAACTTCAACCATGTAAAGCAACAAGTGTAGTACATGATAAAAATGACATGAAACATCAAGTAGGGCAACATTTATTCACGCAAACATTACAACAATCACCATACGTCATGACTAGGCTGTAACATACAACAACCACCATACATCATGACTAGACTGTAACATACAACAACCACCATACATCATGACTACACTAACATACAACAACCACCATACATCATGACTAGACTGTAACATACAACAACCACCATACATCATGACTACACTAACATACAACAATCACCATGCATCATGACTAGACTGTAACATACAACAATCACCATACATCATGTCTAGACTGTAACATACAACAACCACCATACATCATGACTAGACTGTAACATACAACAACCACCATACATCATGTCTAGACTGTAACATACAACAACCACCACACATCATGACTAGACTGTAACATACAACAATCACCATACATCATGTCTAGACTGTAACATACAACAACCACCATACATCATGTCTAGACTGTAACATACAACAATCACCATACATCATGTCTAGACTGACTGACTGACACCTTGCTGTCTTGACAGACGATAGTTTGTAAAATGGAGTTATACTGCTCCATAACACAAAACCTGGGCTGAGTTTAGAGACCATGTGTTGCCCATAAAGCATGATCCTTCTCTTGGCCTGCCTAGTTTACTCCAGAGAAAAGGTAACACCAATATGTCTGGAAGCTGCAGAAGCTGCCGGATCAGCAAAGCAATGCTCTAACTGCCCACCTATTAGGGTTTCCATCCTAGACCAGTTGCCAATCAAGGCTTAGGGTCTGGTCTACCCTGCCATGACATTTGGTCTTTAGGTTGCATTTCCTCACACTAGGGGAAGGCTTGTACCTTCCCAATTGCACTTCTCCGCCCGAAGCCATTGACACAATGTGGGTTGTCGGTTTTGGTGAGCCCCGCCCAACACTCGGCACTAACAGAAAGCAGGTAGTACTGTCTACTGTCATATGGTAGCTCAGTCATATCTGACTAAGACCTGACATATTGAGGAAAATAAACGTAGAACTCACCTCAAACTCTGATGATTTCTCCGACTTCCTGCTGACACCATGTGTGCTGTTATATCCATCAGGTGGTGCTACTAGGGTTGAGTCATGGCAAGTGTAATCTTTGCTGCGACCAAGTGCTACTTCATTTATCAGTAGTAAACGAGAGCCTTTGATTTTACTGGGCAAAGAGTACTTGACACTTTTGCTGGAAATTTGTTTGCATTAATTTATTAAACATGTTTTATAATATGTTTTATTTGTGTTCTAATAAGTTTGCAGTGACAGTACATATTATAAACAGATACATACATAGACATACTTGCACACAGTACAATGGAGGTCAAGATAAAACAAATACTTTCAGTAATGTTTCAGAAGGTAAGAAATATCTCAAGTATTTTTTAAAATTCTTTTTAACGTCAGTCTACAATTTTTTAACAGCTTGTTGAGAACCTCTCAGACATAATATTATGGGAAAACAGATTCCAGACTAACTAGCACTTTTAGTCAATGTAGAAGAATTACATCAACACGTGATGCTACCTGCATTATTTAGCAACAGTGTTGAAGGAGAGCTGCCCAAGGTCAAGGGGTAGGCCAGGCTGTAGTAACTGCAGTTAAAATAAAAGTGTAAGGCAGCTTGACAATATACCACACACACACACACAAATACAGATATGCCATGCTGGGGTGCGATTGATCTGAAGATAGGTGGTATAACAACCATCCTTACAGTTTCTATTTTATAGTGAACAGTTAGAGTGACGCTGCTTATCTTTAGACCCTTCTATTTCACATGACTTATATGTAAGGGGAGAAAAAGGTGTTGCAGTGCTACATAGAATCTGTACATTTGTATGGATGTTAAGCATAGGCAATGAACAGACAAGCTGAAAAACATCTAATGGCTGTGGAGATGTGGTTTCTGAGGGAAATGGAAAGAATACCTTGGACAGGCAGAAAATCCAATGAACAAGTCTTACAAGAAACAAATGAAAACCGTAAACTGATTACAGAAATTAGACGTAGACAGTCACAAATTGTTAGACATTATGAGAAGAACTAAATTGGAGAACTTGGTGACAAATGGGAAGATTGAGGGGAAGAGAACAAGGGGAAAGCAGAGAAGTAAATACCTGGATGGCTTGGCCATGTGGTATGGTTGAGACAAGAACACAAAGCTGATCCACGACTCTAGTTATCGTGTGAGATGGTAAAACATAACCACCCACGCTTATCGGCATGACACCCGATGATGATGATATGTAAGGCAGTGTTGTTGTACTCCTCACTCAACTTGTTTTTATTTAATTTCTGTTTTAATTTGCCTTCTGTCTGTACTTTTTTACTTTTATACTATTATTACAATCTTATACATTTGCATAACATTATCTATTGATCTTGACTATTCTCCGCCAACAAGGTTAGAATCTCACAAGCTCTGGATACATCCACTATGAATTCCTCCTAGATTCACACTCTGCTTATCATCTAATCTTCATACTGTTTCCACTTCTTCTGCTTCTTTCTACCCTTTCTTGCCTCATTTACTACTCCTTTCCTCTCAATGCTTAATTTCCCACCATGTTTACTGGCCATTTCCACTCCCTAATAACTGTGCATTCTCTGACTGTGTGCTATATAACCTGACTTCTGACAGAATTCGCCCAGTTGCATATTTTCAGCTTCTGAGTCAAGTACCACATATTGTATTTCATTCTGATTATTTTTATTTCACATGATACTACAATATTATGCTGTAATGTAGTCATATGTTGTTTCCGTTGTTTATATGTTATCGCATTTTCTTGTTTGCTGATTAAGGCTTGCCACTGCAGTGTCTTCTGTTTTGTAACTGTATTTTGTAAAGCTACTATATGCATTGTGTTTTTTACACTTCCACAACTTTACTTCAGTTTAAACCATTTCATTATTCCTGCATTGAGCAGGATATAATTAACTGCTGTATTGGCACGAAAACACTGCCGCTGTATTGAAGACACATGAGACTATTACCATATTGGGATTTAATTTCATCTGGTACACTTCCATTGTGGAAGCCTAAATAGATTTACCTCAGAGGATAATATCATGAGAAAATGATCAGTATCAGTGCTTGTCAAGTGGCCCACTGTAAACTGAGATAGTTACTAGACTATCACATTTATCATTCAACAGAAAATGTTGAGAGGTAGACTGACTAAATGCATCCAGGGCAGGACAGCATAATGACTGACTTATTATTGTGCTCAATGCAAAATAAACATAATAGCCAGAAGAATGTCTTGGCAGTCTGTGACTATTATGCCCAGGTTCAACCAGTTGCCATTGATGATTTCATTTATTAACTCTATAGACTAATCTCTCATCACTTTTAGCCCAGGATCAATGACTAGCCCAGTCTTCTGCAAATTTTCAGGGATAATCTAAAATTCCAAATCCAGCAGATGCCAACACAGCATTGACTGTTAATGTCATTTCATTTCTCAGAAATGTAAAGGGGGCGAAACATTCATCAGGGGGACCTCTTCTGATAATCAGAAGCCTCCTGTCATGCTTGCTCCCTGGCGGAGTTTTTACTACCATTGACTGTTCATTTCATTTCCTTTCTCAGCAATAAAACAGAAGTATCAACTGGTATATTTCCAAATGAAAACAAATAACTTACCATGATCATCATAAAAGGCAACTAAAGAGGGTGGGTTATGGGGCTGTCTATTTTGTTCCATTGAAGGCTACAGAAGCAAAATTCTACTAGTCACGAAAAATTCTTAAGAAAATGAAAGACAAATAATTCAGCCAATCCAGATTAACTGAAGCAGTGCCCAAGGATAATATATCACCAGATGTGACCTCCCATTTGAGTAGGACAATATATTGCCATACTAGGGTCATCATGTTATTTATTTTGTTTCTATTGCCATACTAGGGTCAACATGTTATTTATTTTGTTTCGTAATATCTTCCACAATTTCAATGCTCAGTGAACGGAAATGTACATTATAATACTTGGTCATGTGATTGTGTACCATGTTAGGTCCAAACTAACTGTTTGTTTGGCACTGAATCAGTTCATGAAGGTTCTTTCCCCAGGCAAAAGAAATATAGGGAAGACAAAAAAACATACAGAGAATAGAACTAGAAACAAACAAGTAATGTTGGAAAGGTACAGATGGCAGGAGTTATAAGAGATAGCAAAGTATAGAATAGGAGTTATAAGAGATAACAAAGGAAAGCATGGCTTTGCTCCATTGAGGGATAAAAGGCAGAATGAGAATTACATGACAATTACTTGTAATACACTTATAATGCTGAGTCAGCAGTACTGAAGATACTTTATGATTAAGTACCTGGCAGAACTGGCAAAGTAGATGCCACTTCCTAGGTTTCCTGCATCACTCCGCTTACCTCCAAAATCATCAACAACAACCTTGGGCAAAAGTAGGCCTCTGAAAATATTTAATTATAATCAGTCAGATTTAATTTATTTTGTACTTGAATATATATAAGGGGTCATCCAGTAAGTAAACAGACGGATGTCATCTCTAGATATCTTATGAGAGATGAAGTGAAATTACTTGTACTATTTTTCGAGGAAGTCACCTGCCAATGCAACACATTTTTCCTATTGGGCTACGAGCTTCTGTATTTTGGCAACATAAAATTCTGTTGGCTGGTCCATGAGCCATAAGAGAACTACCTGACACACTTCATCATCCGTGTCAAATTTTTGTCCCCAGAGATGCTGTATTAGAGGGCCAAAAAGGTAAAAATCACTCAGAGTCAAGTCAGGACTTGATGATGTGTGGCAGTACCTCCCAACACAATTGGTCGATAATTGTCATAGTTTTGGGGGCTGTATGGGGTCTCACGTTGTCGAGTTGAAGAATGACACCTTTACTGGACAATCCTATATGGTTATGGTGAATGACCTTCATGAAAGCATGTACACTGTTCAAACACTGATGAACATGCTAAGTCTGTTCCCCAAACACACATCACAGTTCATGAGAAATTTTTTCACCAAAAATGTCATCACAAAACTTTATTCCTGCACTGTTGTCAGCTGGTATAATGCTATTTTGGAAAACAAAGCGCAGGAAAACTACTGATACTTGATTCCACCACCAAGTGTCAGATGTATACTGTTCACTTTGGTGTAATTACTAAACTTAATCATCCTAATCTTTGGATTATCCTGACAAAATCTATTATGCTAGTAAATATTTTAAGATGCCATTAATTTCTTAATCTTAATAAATAAGTTCATGACAATTGAAAGAAAAAATTACTTCATTATATTGCCAGACAATTCATGTTTTGATAAAAAGGTACCAGTAAAGGTAATCCAACTGTAGGTACTACCAAATGTGTAAGAGTTAGAGTTAGTTGCATATCCTATACAGGATGTTGCTGTCAACACCAGCATATGTTGCTGTTGTGATCTCTTGGAAAGTTTACGTTCAGTAGTTTGCCATTGCTTTCTGAACGAACGGCACCCATACCATTTCGTAAAAAACCAAAGTGAGGCGGTCTGCTGCCAAATCGCTTGCAGCTGTGTTTTGAACGTGGGTAAGCAGGATTACAAACTGTATCTGTAACCTCTTCGCCACGGAGCCAGCTCCCAAATGTGTAAAGTGCTTTAAAAATAAAACAGGTTGTGCAGCAGGAACCTGTTATGTGGGTATGCGAAGTGTTATGACCATCCATCACATTTTGTGTGCCGGACTGTATGGAGAAATAGGTGGCCAGTCTTTTCCTCCCACAGCGAACATCACAAGCTGGAATCAGACCCACATCTGACCTTGCTCATGTCACTGTTAGTGCAACATTCTATAAGCTACACCCATGCAGCTGCTATATAGTGTTAGGACTTCATATATATATACTAAGTTGCAATACAATGAAGATCCCTTCCTCTCTGGCTTTATTTCCTAGAAAAGTGTCTAGGTATCCATTTTATGATGGTCTAAGACACAGTGGTATGTGGCAATACCATTAACATAATTGATCCAGAACACCAGAGATCTATGGACAGACATGAATGTCTGGACCCTTTTTGTAAGGCACATGATGATGACTCATTTTATACGGCTGGATCAACCCCATACAGATCAGCAGGAAACATTCAATCCTGCCATGAGTCGCCACTGAAGTCCTGACCAGCATATTGATAAGCAAGCAGGAAACACACCACTTATAACAAATCAAATGTTACATTATTAACAATGGCTGACCAGTGGTGTCATTCATCCAGTTTGCACCTGTAGCACACCAGTTCAGTTGAATTGGTTGTTTGGGGGGCCAGAGCAATCTTGGTAAGCTTACTCAATGTTTCATACTGTTAGTTAAATGACAACAGAATAAATCAGCATATAGAACTGTCATTAACTGTCATTTACTGCCAATATAGTAGGTACCTTGCGGTGTATGGCAGAGGGGTCTTTGAGCCTGAGGAATTAGGGCCGCCTGGCTAGTGCAGTCGCCGCGAACTGTGCAGGCTATGATTTTCTTTTTGCCCCCGACAGAAAAATATCCTACACCTTACCGAGGGATTGAACCCGGGTCTCCCAAATGAGAGTCTGGCGTTCTAGCCACTCGGCCAGCCGCTCCGCATACAGAACATTAGCATGATTTACTGAAGCCATTATTTTAAAGTGGCCAATTGCCATGGAAACTATGACTCCTTTGTTTCAAACAAATTCACACAAACATGATACACTAATAAAGATATATATACTAAAATTGTATTCATTTTATTGTTTTTTTGGTTTAATTGTGTGTTCGTTTTTCATAAATATGTTATTACACTCATAAATTAATTATTGATATATTTTGTTTCAGTTTCAGTAAACATGAGTACTAAAATATGGGGTTCTAACTATTCTACTACCTGGACAATATTCCTACAAAATTCTCAACCGTCGAGGAGTGGAACAAAAGTTGCTTTCCATCAAGATCATGAGAGAAATCCAAGTCCTCGGCTTGTCTCCACACCTCGTATACATTTAGTATTCTCATGTCCTGGGATGGCCTTATTAGAACAGCAAAAAAAATGTAACAAAACTTTACTATCAGCAAAGTCATGTAATGGTGAAATTCAAATGTTTCATGACAACAAATATGTATATTTTACATGCTTCTTATGAATCTTACATTCATATGTTCACTGATGGTGCTAAAATGCTTTTGAAACAAATCTCTCACTCTCTCCCTCTCAATCTCTCTCCCTCTCCATCTTTCTCTCTCTCTCTCTCTCCCTCTATCATTTTCTCACATATAGATGTATGTGTGGGTGGTGGGGTGTGTGTGGGGGGATGTGTGTATGGGTGGGGATGTGTGTATGGGTGGGTATGTGTGTATGGATGGGGTGTATGTGGATGGGGGATGTGTGGTTGGGGTGGGTGGAGGATGTGTGGGTGGGTGAGCGTGTGTAGGTTGGGGATGGGTGGGGATGTGTGTGTGGGTGGGTGAGTGTGTGTAGGTTTGGGATGGGTGGGGGATGTGTGTGGGTGGGGGGAATGTGTGTAAGTCGGGATGTGTGGGAGGTGCGGCTAGTGTGTGTGGGAAGGTGCGGGATGTGTGCATGTGCAGGGAGATGTGTGTGTGTGGATGGGGGATGTGTGGTTTGGGGATGTGTGCTTTACTGGGTGGTTGAGGGTGTGTGGGTGGGTGGTGGAGTATATGTGGGCGGGTGAGTGTGTGTGGATTATGGGATCGGTGGGGAGATATGTGTAGGTGGGTAGATGTGTGTAGGTGGGGAGATGTGTGTAGGTGGGGGGATGTGTGTGGGTGGGGTGTGTGGGGGATGGGTGGGTTGTTGCATGTATGTGTGCCTGGGTTGTGTGTGTGGGTGGGTGGGAGATGTGTGTATGCATGGGTGGGGGATGGGTGGGGGAATGTATGTGTGCTTGGGGGTATGTGTGCTTGGGGGTGTGTGTGTGTGGATGGGTAGAGGATGTGTGTGTGGGATTGTGGTGGGTGGGAATGTGGTGGGTGGGGGATGTGTCTCATAACATGGTAATATGCATTGTTTATGTTTACAACATTCATTTGACAATGTTTTTTTCCTAAGTGAATGTATCATGCACTATTGATGAACGAAAGATGAGTGATTGGAAGGGCAGAATGTAAGACTGTAAGACAGAATGTGTGCCCAATTTGTTACCCTTTGACTAAACTAAACTAAACTAATCTGAAAATAAAATTTGTTTGTTCGTTCATCCGTTCACCATTCTAACATTCTCTGTCTTAGTTATTCAGTTGTGGTTCCAACTTCATGGCAAAGGGTTGCCCCTTAATGCTCCATTCCTGTGCCTGTGAATATCACACAAAATGCTCTTCACTGCCCTATGTGAACAGTGGACTAGACAGGAGTCTCATCAAACCAACAACCCCCGCAGGTATACTATGTATAATGTCGCTGCCAGAATGCTAACACAAATTTTCACCACGGAAAATACAGTTCATTGTCAACGGAAGCGGCAGTCACTAGAAAACCAGCAGCCACACATTTCTGCATAAGGCAAACCCAGTTAATTCAGAAACCGGTCACCGCCATTTTTCAGAACATGCAGTTCACGACACAAACAACTGCGGACAGATGTAAAGGCACTCCACAAGAATTCCATGGCTCACAGTGTCGCTCCACGCACTCAATTCAACTGGGTGACGGAACCATAATCTTCTGTCCATAATATATAAACATAATATACTCATAGTAAGCCATTTTGAGAGCCATGGTAGAGCAGTGGCTAGCAAGTTTGCCTACCACCCAGATGTGTTTGAATCAACTTTGAGTCTCCCAGATTGACCCAGATGTGTTTGAATCAACATTGAGTTTCCCAGATTGACCCAGATGTGTTTGAATCAACTTTGAGTCTCCCAGATCGACCCAGATGTGCTTCAATCAACTTTGAGTCTCCCAGAATGACCCAGATGTGTTTGAATCAACTGTGAGTCTCTCAGATCCACCCAGATGTGTTTGAATCAACTTTGAGTCTCCCAGATCCACCCAGATGTGTATGAATCAACTTTGAGTCCCCCAGATCCACCCAGATGTGTGTGAATCAACTTTGAGTCTCATAGATCCACCTAGATGTGTATGAATCAACTGTGAGTCTCCCAGATGGACCTAGCCTATAATAAATGAGTACCAGAGTTTTTCTAGGAAGTAGAGGTGTCCAGTATGATACTGACCACATTACCCAGCGAGTCCCGGATTATCTAAAAACATGGGGCTTGCACCATAAACCCAATATACCTCACTGCATAAAAAATAGTCATTTTTTCCCTCAGTATGCCATTTTATCTGTGCATTTTATACATTTGCAACATTTAGTTGCAATGTCAACATTTAGTTCTCACTCAGACAGATAAAAAGTTATATTCTTGATGGATTTCAAACATCTCAATATTTAACAGTCACACAGACAAATAACATGTCCATTGTAACTTATGTCATATTCATTTAACACATAACTTCAGTATGTCAACTGGAGAGTATGAGAAATGCCACCATAGTCTCAGTTCAATGAACGAAAACTGCACCTTCTAGAGTGGCAAACACAGTTCAGAGGGCAATGCATCCACCTGAATAAATGAGCAATACTGCACTAGAGTGGAATAGGCCACTCACTTGTCCCAACCGATGGAAGTTGCTGTTAAAGGTGAAGGTGACAAACCACTCTGTGGTTTGTAGAAGGTATAGGGAAACTCAACATTATCTTTTCAAGGAAACGTTGGTGAGCAGATCACAATTCTGGAAAGGAGGAGTGTCACGTTCAGAAAATTTATAGCAGTCTATGGACTGAATAACCTTATAGGGCATGACAAATTTGGTGTCACGCTTTAACTTTTAATAAAATTACTGAATCTTTTCTAGTCTGACATTGTGTTCACTTTCCCTTTCCAGTTATACACATTTATCATAAGCATTTCAATCTCATCTCATTCATAGGTCTTTCCTTTATTCACCAAAGATCATCTTATTTAGTGAATTACAGATGGGTAAAAGATCTCGAGGTCTGCTTCTGCTATGGTACAAAGATGTGTGTAAGCAGGGCATGATTGATACAGGCATTGATATTGCATCTTTGGAGCAGTCTCCATTGATCGCATTGCATGGAGGGAAAAGATCAGGAATAGAATAAAGACAAAGGAGAAAATGATTGCAGATAGGTTACACATTAAGCGTGTGAAAGTCAGATGTTAAGCGATGGTGGAATTAACCATGTGGACAAACATTTATTGTGTGAATTGTAGTTATGCCTTTTTTAGCACAATGTAACAAACTGTTGTCTGTCAAGATGGGAAGGTGCCAGGATAGAGTGAGTGTGTGTCTGTGTGTGTGTGTGAGAGAGAGAGAGAGAGAGAGAGAGAGAGAGAGAGAGAGAGAGAGAGAGAGAGAGAGAGAGAGAGAGAGAGAGAGAGAGAGAGAGAGTATGTGTGTGTGTGTGTGCGTGCGTGCGTGCGTGCGTGCGTGCGTGCGTGCGTGTGTGTTGTCATGAAATGCCAGAACAATTTTCGGTTCACTTTTGATGGACCATGTGGAGAAGTTACAGAAGAACGAATGCAATTCTCTATAATAAAGAATGCTGGGGGAAGAAGAAACTGTCCCTGAATTAATAATAACACCACACAGACATGCAGTGTTAAACGGACCGTGACTGTGAATGGCAAGTAAAACTGCCCAGGCATGACGCAAGCACACTGGGGCTGTAAACATGCCAAGTCGAGCCGATCACACAGACTCAGTAGAGTGTGAAACAGACCTTGTAAAACCGATCCAAAACTTGACTAGAGGTAGAAAGGTAGAAAGGCGGGGTATTAGAAGGATAATACACCATTCGGACTGGATCCAGAAATTAGGTGTTGTGTGTCTGACAGAGGCAATTAACACTGGGCATGTGGACTTTGTACCAGACAGAGAGACTCAAGGTGTGAAAGTCTGGCTGACTAGAGACTGCCCATGGTCACAGGTGTGAAGGCCAGGTCAGAAAGAATTTATGACTGGACATGTTGGGAAATAATGAGTCTGCACTGTAGGGATGTGTGAAACAGATCCCAGGAGGCAATTAAACGCCAGGGGGAGATAAGGAAGGGTATATATGCTAGAAGATTCTGATACTCAGATCAGGAATGAAAAATCTTCGAACAGGTGAGAAGAGAGAGTAAATGTAGATTTCTTAGTAACTATTAAGTCTTTTAGATGTATGTACTGATGTTCAGTCTATATCTGACCCAGGTTAATTCAAGAAATATCATTGTCTAAGGTTACTTGAGTGTGCATTATTCTTTCTTAGTTATGTGTGGTCACTTCAATTAGACTTGTTGTATATCTCATTTTGTAGCTATACAATATTATTATTATTTTTTTTTTTTTTAACATATCCTTTTATAGGACTTAGCTGTCTTGATGCATCATCTTTCAGCTGTATGTTGATCTCTTGGCAAGATTACGCTCAGTAGTTTGCCATTGCTTTCTGAGCGGCCGGCTCAGTATCCTGCAAGTCACGAGCGGGGGTCGAACCGCCTCAGCTCTCGCTCCGCTACGAGACTGCGTGATAAACGGGATTACAGAGAGAAAGTGTTGTAGCCCCACAGCCAGAGAGACCGGCATACAATATTATTACTAATTAATAATGCATTATGCTATTATGTTGAGTATCATTATATGTCAACTTTGAAGTAATATAATGTATGTATATTGGATGTTTGATATAGATGAATTGTCATATGCATCATTTTTGTTATACTTTGGACATACACTCGGCAGACTTTTATATGGTCTGTAACGTATATTGAAACTATGTTCACACTCGGCAGACTTTTATATGGTCTGTAACGTATATTGAAACTATGTTTCCCAGTTTGTTGTAGACAAGGATATTACTTCCTTTTTGCATTCATACTACGTATGTAAGGATAACCTTAGATGCCATTTTGAATTCGCATACCTTAGGTTTAGTTGATGTTGATTTGTTATATGGTAACTCACTAAGAAGAAGTTAGTGTTATGCTATTGTGTGCGCATTGGCCATCGATTGTATTTGTAGCAGAGGTGTAATGGTACAGACACTATCCACAATTGGTATAGAGTATATGGTGCTTAGCCTTTTCAGTGTATTGTGGATGAGCGTTCATGGTAATGCATGGAAGCCTGGCACAGATACTGGTCACTGCTTGTAAGTCCGGATGACCAGGTACTATTATGATACCATTACCGACCCTGTGAGCTGCTAAACCAACTTTTGACGGAGCGGCTGTACGACCCAGAATGTCGGTATTAGCGACATGGACATGGGATGGCAGAAATGTAATAATTACAGGCGTGTGAGACAATTGAAAAGCCCAAACAGACTAAGACCGTAGGACAGAGATATGGAAGGAGAAAGAGGATGGTGAACGCAGTAGAGCTGGAAGATAAACTTGACCAGATTGGTCATTGTATATAGGTGTGCTAGGATATATGTATTACTTAAGATTTTACTGATGTAGAACTAGATATAACACATTCTTGACTATTTCTTCCTAGCTCTCAATAAGAGTGCCTGGGTATAGATCTCAAGAATGAGTGACAACCAAGTAGTGCCAGGACAGGCAGATGTCAGAAAACCGGCAAGCTGTTTTCTACTGGAGAGTGGAGATCTGACCATAGCTGCGTAGCTGATCTGGACCACAGATCCAGATAGTTACAAGTAACAGTGAAGTTATGTAATGTTGTCATCACTATCAATATGTTATATGATTTCATCATCATCATCTTGAAAAACATCAGATGTTTAATAATAATGATAGCCAATAAATGTTGTAGTTTGTTTTAACTCATAGTTCAGTTGTTATACTTTTAATTCCAATTGTGCATACGTGTTGTCTTTGTACATTGGTGGGGGCTTACTTAGACACCAAGGAAGGGAACAGTCAGGGGAGAAAATCCTTCACTGGGATAGTTGTCGATTACTCTTAAATCTAGACTTAAAAATCTACCTCAGCTAACCTTCTCCTTCCCACTCCTTGGTGAATATTCAGCACAGTTCATTTCATTTTGTTACGAGCCATTTGGAGCTGTACGTTGGATATTCATGGGCTTAATCTGTAGTTCAGCCATATATATTTTGTCCCTAGTCAGTTTCTGACTATTTGGGGTTGCTCGCCAGTGAATAATACTTTCATCTAGGCGGTGGCGCACTCCGACTTCTGACAATATATATATATATATATATATATATATATATATATATATATATATATATATATAGAGAGAGAGAGAGAGAGAGAGAGAGAGAGAGAGAGAGAGAGAGAGAGAGAGAGAGAGAGAGAGGAGAGAGAGAGAGAAAGCGAGCGTGTGGTCATGCATGTATGTGTGTGCGTGTGTGAAAGAGCGTGCGCGTGCGCATGGTACACACACATATACATTATATATATACATAAAATAACTATATTTTATTCAAGAGGATCCCATCAACACTCACCCTTCAAGTGTTGACAGTACAAGATCTTCTATTTCATCTTTTTGACTTCCAGTGAGGTGTGTAATTCTGCACCGCAGGGCAGCATACTTTGCTTCAATGCACGCTCTGGTTTCATAGTCTGTCATTTCACTGACAGATATCATGTCTCTGATCAACTGTAATTTATAGTTATATATTATATATTATATAAAGTGCCAAATAATTTCTGAAAGATGGATGGTGAAATGTAAATATGGTTATCTAGAAACTATATTTGTCAATACATATGTTACCCATGGAAATCCAATATTCCAGGAATCTCCGTGGTGAAGTGGTTACACTGTTTGCCTCTCACTCCGAATCTGTGGGTTCGATTCTGACCTGCGTCATTTAGTTCAATGCAATTTTGTTAGAGACTCCTAGGAGGCATCATTGGAGCTATGGAGTTCATGCTCTGTGCGGCTCTTTCAGCAGTCAGCCCTGCAGAAAGAGACCGAACCATATAAGATCACACCTGGTGCAATGAAGTCGATCCTCTAACTTTTTAAATCCAATATTCCATATTTGTGACCAGTACATAAACTTATTCTTGGGAAGGTGTGGTGGCATCTTCTACATCCACATGGGTGGTTTGTGACCTAACTTCTACATCCACACAGGTGTTTGTGACCTAACTTCTACATCCACATGGGTGGCTTGCGACCTATCTTCTACATCCACATGGGTGGTTTGTGACCTATCTTCTACATCCAAGTGGGTGTTTTGTGACCTATCTTCTACATCCACATGGGTGGTTTGTGACCTCCACCTGTGACAACAATTCATACTCAAAACAATGTATTCCCTCAGTGAATTTAAACACAGAAGCCACAAACATTAGGGTGCATGATTTATTGCCTCATCAGGTGCATACTGCAGCTATTTATTACATGAAGTAAATACATGAATAATACTTTGGCTGAAATACTCAAAATACATAGTCACTGATACTTATTGAATGTAGAGTATTTGTTATCCCCATGATAATTGCAAATATAAAACGAAGAATTTACGATTACCGTGTGGATAACAGATGCTCCACAGTCAAATAATATCAATGATAATGTGTTTCAAGTATTTTAGCCAAAGTATGATTCACATTTTCACTTTATAAAATATATAACTCTGCAGTATGCACCTGATGAGGTGCAGATAAATAAATATGTCAGGTAATAAATTTTATAACCTATTGTTCATGCTTATGTTGAAACAATTACTGCTGCCTCGATAAGTTAATGAACTACTTTAATCCTGTGCAGAGTAGTTATCTCTTGAGCCAGTAAACAATACTGGTATTGATCAAATGTTTTCCTTTTTTTCTTCTGATTGCTACTTTTTTGTCTCTGTCTGTCTTCAGTCCTACTACATAATGTTTACTGTTACTGCTATATATATATATATATATATCATCTCATCTCATCATGTTCCTCTTATACCTTGCGGTGTCGAGGTGAAGTATAAACATTGTGAGAGTGCCCGATTATGGGCTTCATGTATCGATATTCCCATGGGCTCTGCTATTCCCTCCGTCCAACGTTTACATAGTCGGCCTCTTCCTGTTTCCATCTGGTCTGTACATCATTGCTTGTTGTGGTATGCTGTTGAATGGTAACTGCTTGCATGGCCAAACCACTTGACTTGCTACTTTCTAATAAAATCTAGTGCTGCTATAACCCCCACTTTAGTCCTGATTTCTTCATTTCTGATCTTATCTCTTCTTGATACGTAGAATATTCTTCACAGGAATCTCATTTCTGTTGCTGTGATTTTTCTTTTCTCTTTTTCTGTCATTGTCCAGGTTTATCATGTATTTTAAATAAATGGTAAACTTCTTAGCTGGAACTAAAATCCCACTTACCAACAAACATGGAAATTACTTTAAAGCGATCTCTGATCTGTATCTAAAAAATAGTAAATTCACTTTGAAAAGTAATGTAAAATCATTAATGTAATATTGTATTTTAAAATGACAACAAAAATGAAACTGCACTGTGTGTATTAAAATATCTATAAATTAAAGTCCCACCTGGCACATGTCTTGTTTCTTAGCCAACCATCTTTTCCGCTCATTAATATCAACAACTGACGCTTCATGCCTGTGAGGTAATGTTGAATAGAACTTATTAATCAGATCCTGAATAATGTTCTCAGAACTTGATAACTTGATTGCATCACGAGCTTTTAACAAGATGGCTTCAGCTTTCTCAACCTAATTTCATAGAAAATAAACACATTTTAGTGAAATTACAAAGAACACCATAATAGCAAATGAAATTCACTAGTCTGAAATGGTTGCTACTAAAAAACCCACCAGCTGACACACTGGTAGACAGGTAAAAGTGCACTTCTTTTATTCTAATATTTAAAGTTTAATCGTTTCAGGTAAAACCATAATTGTTCAGTTACAATCTGCAATTACATAATGACGACTTGCATTTTAAAATTTGAATAATGTTCTTTCAAGCAGTCAAACTTTAAACTATATATTTAACTATTATAATCTATCTATGCATGCACAATTACTTTAAGTCCACATTTCCATAATGTGTAGTGTAATGTTCAATCTTGAACCAAATGTTTGTCTGAATTGTATAGAGTTTGTGCTTGTGTAGATAGAATCTATCCATCTGATTCTCAGTATTTCTTTAGCTCTTTAGCAAGGGCATCTCTGGTTGTGGAAACAAAGTCGGAGTTCTCATCTCATCATGTTCCTCTTGTACCTTGCGGTGTTGAGGTGAAATATAAACAGCGGGAGAGTGCCCGTTTATGGGTTTCATATATCGAGATTCCCATGGACTCTGTTATTCCCTCTATCAATTGTTAACATAGTCAACCTTTTCTTCTGGTTCCATTTAGTCTGTACATTATTGCTTGTTGTGGTATACTGTCAGTTGGTAGCTTAGTTATGTGGCCAAACCATTTAACTTCGTGTTTTCTATTGAAATCTAGCGCTAATATTACCCCAACTATAGTCCTGATTTCATCATTTCTGATTTTCTCTCTTCTTGATATGTTGAGTATTGTTCTCAGGAATGTAATTTCTGTCATTGTAAATGTTCTTTTCTCATTTTCTGTCATTGTCAAGGTTTAACACTGGTTGCATAAAGTTACTTTTTTAATGCATAAAGTTGGTAGAAAGATTGTGTTGTAGAGTACTTTTTTAGTATCTACTGATATGTGTTTGTTGTTTAGTATTAATGCCACTTGTCCAATGAATTGATTTGTCTAATTGCATTCATTTTTTATCTTATCTTCTGATTTGCCATTGATGATATCATACTTCCTAAGTTTTTGTTTCAAGGGGTGTTCTCTTAGATTAATCTTTATTGTTTTTCTTCTTTGGTTAAGAGTTGACGGGACTTAATTCTCATAATATGTCTGGACTACTTCATTTGTGAGGCAGCCGGTCTGGTACTGACCACATCACCCACCAAGGCCCGACTGATCTATACCAATATGTCCAATGCACCACCCTCTTCTTCTGCTGCCCTTTATCCTCCATTGGGGCGTAGGCCTGCACCCATGTCAAGTCATCCTATCTGTTGCCAATTTACTCTAAGGCATGTTAAAAGATCCTTTACTTTGGTTACTTCATTTGTTGTCTCTCTATAACTTCAGGCTCTCTATAACTTCAGTCTGTCTATAACTTATCTCTATAACTTTTGTCTCTCTATAACCTCATTCTCTCTATAACTTCTGTCTCTCTATAACTTCAGTGATGTGAAATGGCACCTATTATATTCCATTATCTTCATTTCTAATTCTAACTTTTCAGACTCAAGGACTTAATTTTAAATGTGATGAATTTTCTCTCTTGCAATTTAGACAGCATTATATTTGGCACTGTCAGCAGACTGCATTTGTAAATATCTACAAAGGCTATATTCAAAATGGGATGGTAACTAACTATGTTTGTCTGCCCATGAATGTGTTTTTTAAGTGTAAGTAAGTGTTTATGTGCATCTGCAGGTATGCATATGTGAATGCATGTGTGCATATTGGTATGTAAATATTACATACTGCTATAACAGGTGTGTTGGTTTAGCAATTAGGAAATTATGCTGACAATGGCATGAGCACATCTGGATGAGGGTTTAATGCCTGTACTCAATGTTTGCTATGAGAGGAAAAGACTGGCCACCTATTCCTTCATGCAATCAGACCTGCACAATGTGATGGTTCTAACACTTCACATAGCCACAGCAGGTTCTTTCTGGGATTTACCCACCTCACAGCAGGTTCTTTCTGGGATTTACCCACCTCACAGCAGGTTCTTTCTGGGATTTACCCACCTCACAGCAGGTTCTTTCTGGGATTTACCCACCTCACAGCAGGTTCTTTCTGGGATTTACCCACCTCACAGCAGGTTCTTTCTGGGATTTACCCACCTCACAGCAGGTTCTTTCTGGGATTTACCCACCTCACAGCAGGTTCTTTCTGGGATTTACCCACCTCACAGCAGGTTCTTTATGGGATTTACCCACCTCACAGCAGGTTCTTTCTGGGATTTACCCACCTCACAGCAGGTTCTTTCTGGGATTTACCCACCTCACAGCAGGTTCTTTCTGGGATTTACCCACCTCACAGCAGGTTCTTGTTCTAGGACTTGTTATTGTTATTAACATTGTAAAAGCATGAATGGCTGATGATATCCTACTAAGACATCAACAGTACTACGTGTCTGCAAAAAAATGAACACTATTCTACACAGGCCGGTAAATAGGATGGATTGGCACAAGGCGTATTGTCTTGATGATCAATGAAAATTAGTGTTGTTTGTACCAACATGTTGTATACTAATGTGCATTTGTGGCATATCATTAAAAGTTGTTGGACAGAAACCACTGAATCTTGAAGTGTTTCCAAGTTTGGTGTAAAACTACTGTGTGCTAAATCCAATCATTAGAAAAAGTGAGTGTGCATGCTCTCTCTCTCACACACACAAACTAACACACACACACACACACACTAACACACACACACTAATACACATAAAAACACACAACTGCATTCAGGCACACACACATCCATACACAAGACACACACACTAATATACACTGACACATACACACATAAACATAGATGACACAGACACATGCTCAGACACACAAACACACACACACAGACACACACACACACACAGACATACCTGCCCACCTGCATGCACGCACACATACACGCACACACACACACAAACACACACACAGACAGACATATATACCTGCCCACCTGCACGCACGCACGCACGCACGCACGCACGCACGCATGCACACACGCACGTACACACACACATTCCATTATTGACCAATCAATTCATCATCATCAAGTGCCATGCCGGCTGGCGTAGGCGTTCATGGCTCTCCATAGATCTCGGTCTCTGGTCTTCTGGATCAACTCTGCTGCTGATATTCCTCCATGCCACCGTCTCAATCCATCCAGCATCATTTTTCTTGGTCTGCCTCTGCCTCTCTTCCCCTCGATCTTTCCAGTTGTTACGATGTTCTCCAATGCCTCTTTTCTCATCACGTGACCGAAGAAAGATGTTTGTCTCTGTCTTATTGTTGTACATAATGTTCTAGTTTCATTAGCCTGTTTCAGGCAGTTGTCGTTAGTTACTCTGGCAGTCCAAGGAATTCGCAACATTCGTCTCAGGAACCACATCTCTGTTGCTTCTAATTTCTTCTTAATTTGTTCATTTACATTCCAAGATTCACTGCCATACAGCAAAACTGGTTCTACATAGCATTTCAGCACTCACTCTCTTACATTCAGTGATAGTGACTTATTGCATAAGATACTCTTCATTTTCTGAAATGTGGCTTTTTCCTGCCCTATTCTGCTCCTAATATCTGTTGTACATCTTCCATCTGATGTTATAATTGCCCCTAGGTATCTAAAATTATCCACTTGGTTAAGGATTTTCCCTTCTATTTCTATGTCACATTTTGGTGTCACCATTTTTTTTTTATATTACCATTGTTACTGTTTTCTTGATATTCAAGGAGAGTCCTTTCCTTGCACTCTCTGTTACTACAACGTCTAATAATTGTTGTAGGTCTGTTGAATTATCCGCCACCAATACTGTGTCATCTGCATAGCATATATTATTTATAACCTCCAACTAGTATTCCTGGCATCTCTTTGATCTCTCTCATTATTACTTCGCTATACAGGGAGAAAAGATCTGGTGACAAGACACACCCTTGTCGTACTCCTAGCTTTATCTGTTCGTAACTACCCTCTTTATTTCCCATTTTAATTGCTGCTACTTGGTTCCAGTAAACATACTTTATTATTCTTAAATCTTTTCCATCAATGTTGATATCTTCCAACATTTTAATCAGTTCATCATGTTTTACTTTATCAAATGCCTTTGTATAATCTATGAAGCCCAAATATATGTCTCTCTGTTTCTCTATTGACCTTTCTATTAGTGTCCGTAATGTATAAATTGCATTGTTTGTGCCCTTTCCTTCCACAAATCCATACTGTTCTTCACTAATTTCCATTTTTATTTTCTTTTTGGTTCTTCTCATTATGATTCTGAGTAGAAGCTTAGTGATATGGTTTATAAGGTTAATTGTACGAAAATCTTCACAATCAATTGCTCCTGGTCTTTTTGGTATAGCTATAAATACAGATTTCAGCATATCACTGGGTAAATATCCACTGCTGTAAATATCATTCAACATTTTGGTTAATATATCTACTCCAAATTCTCCCAATACTTCTAATTCTTCTATTGTGATTTCATCTGGCCCAGCTGTTTTTCCTTTCTTCATACGTTTCATAGCGTCAGCGACTTCTTCTTTCAGAATAGATGGACCTTCTAAGTTACTATCTTCTGTTAATTCTTCCCTTTCTCCATCATATAATTCTCTTATATACTCATTCCACCTATTCATTATAGCACCTTCCTCTAATAATATCTTTCCTGTTTTTGATTTCAAACACCCTGTATTTATTCTTATCTTTCTTCCTGTAAGCTCACTGATTTGTCTGTGCATATTTTTTGTATCTTTAATGGAATTTAATTCAATTTTTTTTCATTGCTCGTTTAACCAACTTTCTTTAGCCTTCCCACATTTATCTTTTATTTCTTTATTTATTTTAGCATATTCTTGTTTGTCATTTTTACTCTGTTTTCTTTTGTCCATCAGTTTTAAGATTTCTTCATTCATCCATTTTTTCTTAGCTATTTTGCCTCTCTCCGGTAATACTTCTTTGCTAGTTTGATGAATGGAGTCCCTTAACATTTCCCATTGTTCATTTATACTCTGTATTTTAGCTATTGCATTGTACCTATTTTTCAGAGTCACTCTGTATTGTTCTTGCATTTCTTTATCTATTTCCAGAACCTCTTTATTAAGTCTCATGTTCTTAACCATTTTTTTCCCTCTCTTTAATCTTACTTTTATTTGTCCACATAGTGGTATATGATCACTATTACAGTCAGCACCAGGCATTGTCTTTACATTAATTAAAGCATTTCTAAATCTTTTATTAATTAGTATGTAGTCAATTTGGTTGCGTATTTTCTTATCAGGGCTTTTCCATGTGTACAGTCGTCTTTTATGGTGTTTAAACCATGTGTTTCCAATTATCATATCATTGATATTTGCCCATTCTATTAGCTTTTCCCCTTATTCAGACATAATATCAAGAAGCACATTATTCATATTACCTAAGAAGAAAAGCTGTAACTACAGTGACATGAACATATTAAAAATACTGAATTGCATAGAAAATATACTGAATCGCATAGAAAAATTACTGAAATGCATAGACAAAAATTTAACATCAGATCACCTGCTCTATTTTGATAGCACTGATGTCACCCAGTAAAAATGTCACCTCTGCCATTGCCTCACCCCACACATGTTCAACTAACTCCTTCACCGGCTCGGAGCAGCCACTGTGAACATCAACCATTCCTGCCATCAGCTGCAAACATCAGGCCAGACATGCAGTCACCAGGTCATGGAATGGAAACATACAATCAATATTCATTTTCAGTTAGGAAAATGCAAATAAATATGAACATTTATATGTTTAGTGACATCACTCTTTAGTTAGTTACATCACTCTTTAGTTAGTTACACCACTCTTTAGTTAGTTACACCACTCTCTAGTTAGTTACACCACTCTTTAGTTAGTTACATTACTCTCTAGTTAGTTACATAGCTCTTTAGTTAGTTACATCACTCTTTAGTTAGTTACTCCACTCTCTAGTTAGTTACATCATTCTTTAATTAGTTACACCACTCTCTAGTTAGTTACACCACTCTTTAGTTAGTTACATTACTCTCTAGTTCATTACATCGCTCTTTAGTTAGTTACATCACTCTTCAGTTAGTTACATCACTCTCTAGTTAGTTACATCACTCTTTAGTTAGTTACATCACTCTTTAGTTAGTTACATCCCTCTTTAGTTAGTTGCATCCCTCTTCAGTTAGTTACATCACTCATTAGTTAGTTACATCACTCTTTAGTTAGTTACATCACTCTTTAGTTAGTTACATCACTCTTCAGTTAGTTACATCACTCTTCAGTTAGTTACATCACTCTTCAGTTAGTTACATCACTCTCTAGTTAGTTACATCACTCTTTAGTTAGTTACATCACTCTTTAGTTAGTTACATCCCTCTTTAGTTAGTTGCATCCCTCTTCAGTTAGTTACATCACTCATTAGTTAGTTACATCACTCTTTAGTTAGTTACATCACTCTTTAGTTAGTTACATCACTCTTCAGTTAGTTACATCACTCTTCAGTTAGTTACATCACTCTTCAGTTAGTTACATCACTCTTTAGTTAGTTATAACACTCTCTAGTTAGTTACACCACTCTTTAGTAGTCTTTAGTTAGTTACACCACTCTTTAGTTAGTAAGTAAGTAAGTAAGTAAGTAAGTTAGTTAGTTAGTTAGTTGGTTGGTTGGTTAGTTAGTTAGTTCATTTGCTAACTAGCTAGCTAGCTAGCCAACTCATTTGTTTGTTCATTCATTAGTTAGTTAGTTTAGTTAGTTAGTTTGTTATCAGATTATCCTCATTGTGCATCAAAGCATAGTCCATAAGTGCTCAGATCCCCTGCTCAGTATCTCCTCTCAGCAGGCAGCATTCAAAGACCCCAGTTCTATGTTGGCTGACTGTTCTTCTCTGGCCCCCTGCATAGCACTCTACACCCCTTTTGACTTGATATTCTTGCTGTCTGGTCAAGGTCACAGATTCGCAGTTGTCTTTTGATTCATTTAATTGCCCTGCCTCTCTGACGGCATTCACTGTATCAGCCAGGTCCATTGCTCACTTGCTTTCCACAGTAGCCCAGCTCACAAGCCTATCAGCTTTTTCATTCCTCTTATACAAATGTGGCCTAGCCAAAAATATGAACCTGATATTTGTCACCTGAATTCCTCATAGACACTGTCTTCAAACCCAGCTCATTTCGATCTTACTGAGTATACTAACTGAGTGACTGAGAAAGCGTGACTGAGAAAGCGTGACTGAGAAAGCATGACTGAGAAAGCGTGACTGAGAAAGCGTGACTGAGAAAGCATGACTGAGAAAGCGTGACTGAGAAAGCGTGACTGAGAAAGCATGACTGAGAAAGCGTGACTGAGAAAGCATGACTGAGAAAGCGTGACTGAGAAAGCGTGACTGAGAAAGCGTGACTGAGAAAGCGTGACTGAGAAAGAGTGACTGAGAAAGCGTGACTGAGAAAGCATGACTGAGAAAGAGTGACTGAGAAAGCATGACTGAGAAAGCATGACTGAGAAAGAGTGACTGAGAAAGCATGACTGAGAAAGCATGACTGAGAAAGCATGACTGAGAAAGCATGACTGAGAAAGAGTGACTGAGAAAGAGTGACTGAGAAAGCATGACTGAGAAAGTGTGACTGAGAAAGCGTGACTGAGAAAGCATGACTGAGAAAGAGTGACTGAGAAAGCGTGACTGAGAAAGCATGACTGAGAAAGCATGACTGAGAAAGCGTGACTGAGAAAGCGTAACTGAGAAAGCGTGACTGAGAAAGAGTGACTGAGAAAGCGTGACTGAGAAAGAGTGACTGAGAAAGCGTGACTGAGAAAGAGTGACTGAGAAAGCATGACTGAGAAAGTATGACTGAGAAAGTGTGACTGAGAAAGAGTGACTGAGAAAGCATGACTGAGAAAGTATGACTGAGAAAGCGTGACTGAGAAAGCGTGACTGAGAAAGCATGACTGTGAAAGCGTGACTGAGAAAGCGTGACTGAGAAAGCGTGACTGAGAAAGCATGACTGAGAAAGAGTGACTGAGAAAGCGTGACTGAGAAAGTGTGACTGAGAAAGAGTGACTGAGAAAGCATGACTGAGAAAGCGTGACTGAGAAAGAGTGACTGAGAAAGCGTGACTGAGAAAGCGTGACTGAGAAAGCATGACTGAGAAAGCGTGACTGAGAAAGCGTGACTGAGAAAGCGTGACTGAGAAAGCATGACTGAGAAAGCGTGACTGAGAAAGCATGACTGAGAAAGCGTGACTGAGAAAGCGTGACTGAGAAAGCATGACTGAGAAAGCATGACTGAGAAAGCATGACTGAGAAAGCGTGACTGAGAAAGCATAACTGAGAAAGAGTGACTGAGAAAGCATGACTGAGAAAGCATGACTGAGAAAGCGTGACTGAGAAAGCATGACTGAGAAAGCGTGACTGAGAAAGCATGACTGAGAAAGCGTGACTGAGAAAGCGTGACTGAGAAAGCGAGACTGAGAAAGCATGACTGAGAAAGCGTGACTGAGAAAGCATGACTGAGAAAGAGTGACTGAGAAAGCATGACTGAGAAAGCATGACTGAGAAAGCGTGACTGAGAAAGAGTGACTGAGAAAGCGTGACTGAGAAAGAGTGACTGAGAAAGCGTGACTGAGAAAGAGTGACTGAGAAAGCGTGACTGAGAAAGCGTGACTGAGAAAGAGTGACTGACAAAGCATGACTGAGAAAGCATGACTGAGAAAGAGTGACTGAGAAAGCATGACTGAGAAAGCATGCCTGGGTGAAAGTCTGTGTCTCCAGCCAGGCTGTTACTATAGTTACTGTCATGACCTCCATAGTCAGGCTACTTGTTTTAAGGAGAAGTCACTGCAGTCTTCCCTCACAGTTCTCCCTCCTACCGAAGTCATAAAAGTGAGCTCCTCACATGTCTAACAGAACAATCTGTGCAGATGACTATCTCATCCTCAGAAGAATACTCAAATATCAATGTCTGAACTCTCTGAGTGATAGTAGGGGACTTCCGGTCACCAGCATGGCGGTTAGGTACTGAGCCGTTAAGGCCTGTGGCGTGTTTATGCTTGTGGTTACGGTTTGCAATCGCATTTTCCTCATGTTGGAATGGTAGTGCATGGTTCCGGCGCTCTGCTACTGAGTGAGTTCGTGGGCGACACCGTGAGCTGTGAAATTTGCGCGGAATGCTTTTACATCTGTCCTGTACAGTGAACTGTATGTTCGGAACAATGGCTACCAACGGTTGCTGAATTGACTGTTTTGCCCTTTCGGTTCACGAGTGCATTTTTCAGGAGACTCCTGGGAGTCGGCGCTGAAGCTGCGGAGTTCGTGCTTTGTGCGACACTTTTGGCGGGTTGCGGTAAGAGACCGAGCCATGTGAGAAAACCCGGGTCATTGAGGTCTTTTTGGTGACTGCCAAGTCCATCGATGATGAACTGTGGTATTCATGGATGAACTTTGTGTTGACATTCTGACGGCGGCATTATGCACAGTGTACCTGTGCAGGCTGGTTGGACTGCCAAGACTCCCGTCTATTCCACTTTTCACATTGGACAGTGGGGAGCATGTTGTGTGATATTCGTTGGCACAGGAATGAAGCATAATGGGGACGACCCGTTGCCGTGAAGTTGGAACCTTGACTAACTAACTAATTAACTAATCTGAGTGATAGTAGTGTTCAACATCACACAAATAATAACAAGTAATGAAAGCATTCTAAATATAAACTAACCATGACTATTATTCACATTTTAAGCCACAGTTTGGCATGTTATGAGAAGACATAAACTAGAGAACTTGGTGACAAATGTCAAAATTAAGCGGAAAAGAACAAGAAGAGGGCAGAGAAGTAAATATCTGGGTGGCTTGACCATATGGCATGGTCGAGACAAGAACAGATCTGATCCACAACTCTGGTGATCGTGTAAGATAGCAAAACATTACCATCCACACTTACCGACATGATGATGAGCACAGTGGCTAGTACACTTGCCAGCCAGGCTGATAGTCCTGTATTCAAATCTCCATAGAGCTGGATGTTTTAAATCAGACCTAGACTCCCAGGTTGGCGCAACCTAAACTAGGTACCAGAACATGTCCTGGGGAGTCAAGGACGCTGGCAAGAAACTCACCACATCACACATCCAATGCTGA
Organism: Cepaea hortensis; assembly: GCA_963921405.1. Classification (NCBI taxonomy): domain Eukaryota; kingdom Metazoa; phylum Mollusca; class Gastropoda; order Stylommatophora; family Helicidae; genus Cepaea; species Cepaea hortensis. The sequence goes on from OY992886.1 coordinate 41,974,941, forward strand.
TTGGTCTATACAAATATAGTGGTAGCACCATATATCCAGTACATCTCAAGACGTGTCAAAGGGTTCTGTAACTGTTGACTTCTCGTCCACATTGAATGCCAAGACCCCAGGAAGGTTAACCCGATCAACAAATACCCGCAGAAGTCGGATGTGTCGGCCTAACGGTGCAAGAACGCAGCTCTGCTGTAAACAGGCACAGCGCAATCACGTCCACACAAAAAAAAAACTCTGGATGAACGCAGAAGAAGAAGAAGAAGAAGAAGAAGAAGAAGAAGAAGAAGAAGAAGAAGAAGAAGAAGAAGAAGAAGAAGAAGAAGAAGAAGAAGAAGAAGAAGAAGAAGAAGAAGAAGAATGCCAAGACAATCAGATACAACAAAATTATAATTTCTAAACATAAACATACCATCAGTATGTAAAATGTGCAAAGTTTAAAAAACTAGAGAAATTACTTGAGAAGACAAAGTGAACACTTGATTCAACTGTTTAATCAGTTTAAAATGGAATTGCAACATTCTTTAAATATGTCAGGAGGCAAGTAGTCCTAGAAAGGTAAGTATGTCAGTCAGTCAGTCAGTCAGTCAGTCAGTCAGTCAGTCAGTCAGTCAGTCAGTCAGTCTGTCAGTCAGTCAGTCAGTAAGAAAAAGAAAAAATAGAGAGAGTGTGTGCATGTGTGAGTGTGCATGTGTATAAAACATACAGTGAATGTGCATGTGCGGGTGTGTAAAACATACAGTGAGTGAGTGAGTGAGTGAGTGAGTGAGCGAGCGAGCGAGTAAATATGCATGAGAGTGTGTGTCAGCATGTGCACATATATAGCAATATACCAACACACATGTTCATGTGCACGTACGCACATGAACACAGTTAAAAACATCTACATGTGTATCATCTACCTTCTGAAATTTTATAGATCCCAGGGCTCGAACTGGACCAGTCCATTTGATCATATCTGTTTTTCTCTCAGTGTCTTCATGCAACATTGCAAACACTGCAAGAGCTTGTTCTGCTGTTACAACATAGCGAGTTTCTGTGTGGCAAGGTTTGCCTACCTAAAGTTAGTTGAGAACAACCAGTTACAGATATAGAACAAGCAGTTATAAATATAGAACAACTAGTTACAAATTATAGAACAACCAGTTACAAATTATAGAACAACTAGTTACAAATATAGAACCAGTTACAAATATAGAACAACCAGTTACAAATATAGAACAACCAGTTACAAATATAGAACAACCAGTTACAAATATAGAACAACCAGTTACAAATATAGAACAACCAGTTATAAATATACAACAACCAGTTACAAATATAGAACAACCAGTTACAAATATAGAACAACCAGTTATAAATATACAACAACCAGTTACAAATATAGAATGACTAGTTACAAATATACAACTAGTTACAAATATACAACAACCAGTTATAAATATACAACAACCAGTTACAAATATAGAACGACTAGTTACAAATATAGAACAACCCATTACAAATATAGAACAACCAGTTACAAATACACAACTTTTATCATCACAGAGGGAGCCTCAAGGCAAAGTGGTTGTGCTGCCTGTCTCATGCTCTGAAGGTTGAGGGTTCTTCTTCTTCTTCTTTGCGTTCATCCGGAGTGTTTTTTCAGATGTGATTGTGGTGTGTCTAGTTAGGCACCCTTAGGTCGAAACCCTCAGGCCAACACATCCGACTTTTAGCATGCTGTTTTGACCAGGCTAGCATTCCTGGGGGTTGAGGGTTCAATCTTGGCCCATGTCATTCAGTTCACGAGCTCAATTTTCTCAGAGACTCCTGGGGGTCATCACTGGAGCTACGGAGTTCGTGCTTTGTGCAATGTTTTCAACAGGACGCCCTGCAGAAATAAACAGCCTTATGGGGTAAAACTCATTTTCCATGAACTTAATTTTTCTTTCACTTACTTCCATTAAACAAATTATATTGTTTTAAGAAGCCCAAATGTGGATTTTATAAAACCCCTCATTCTCTTTCAATTGTTTCGGCTTTTATAAGAAACTATTTCTTCTTTATTTTAAATGCTGCCTTACTTCTAAATCTTTAGTGTTTCCTGTCTGAAACACAACTCTGTAGTTGAAATGGGTCTCCTTGTGTCCTTTGTCTACAACCATTTCTGAACTGTTCATCATATGAAGTCGAGCAGGTGGTGCATGTAGCTCAATGATAGTCATGGTCTGGCACTTCAAGACATAATTGTGCCCCTGTAGACGTAAATATACATTTGTTTATCACAAATTAAATGGCTGTGAAGGTTATCAGCAATTACTGCATTAAAAAATTATGATCTCACATATGTAATATTTTCACTGTTCAAAGCAGAATGAATGGGTAGTTTATAGAAATATGTGGATTTAGAGAATTCTGTTTATGGTTGTATACTGACTAACTCTTGCTTCATCATAATAAAACTTAACAGAATTCCATTGGTCTGTGATCAAAATGTGTGTGTTTATATTCATGAATATCACACCACCTGTATTTTGTGGGAAGATAACTTTCTGTGTGAAAATTGTTGTATAAACATAAACCACTTCCTTAGAGGGCCCACATTGTAACCAACCTGTTTACCTACAGTGCTAAACATCTATGCCTCTTCAAGATAAAGTTCCCTGTTTCACAATTTGCTAGTTTTGTAAAGTTTTTCTGCCTCTGAATGTATGTATAATTTGTAATAATTTAATTATGGTTATATATTTTCCTCTTACATTTGTTTTCACATGTCAAAATCATTCACACCAATGCTCAGACAGATTCAATGTTTCATGACTTTCACAGAAAAAAACTGCTTGAACCTTTCATATTTTAAAATATCTCTGTGCCATGTTTTACTTTAACCCTTTACAGGTCATAGCGGCTAATTCCGGCCGATGTCATAAAACGATCGTAACGGCCGACTCCGGCCGATACTATTATGCATTGTAAAATCGCGATCTCTCGGCTTTCCGACACTTCCGACCGCTACTTTCGCTTTCGCCGACAGCTTGACAACGTGGCCGCCATTTGTAAACGCGATAGTATGAATTTGAACGGACTTTTATGGACAATTTTTGATAATTTTCGGGATTTTTACGCTGTTTTTCAAAACGGATGTCGGCGATTCTTCAAGTGATAGCCGAGATTTCGCTCTGTTCAATTTAAATGACATTAAAGGGCACGAAGTTGACTATTAATCGGAGCTAGATATCAGTGCAAAGCGTTACTTTGCATTAGCAGTCTGAGTCGGACTTTAAATAAAGTGATTATTATGATTCTGAAAATGTGTTTGTAAATTGCCGTATAGATGACGGAAAATCACAAGCAACATGCCGTATTTCGTAAATATTTGTGTTCATTTATGGATTACCGACAACAATCACGTGAGTAACATATTCTGCATGCTTTTCCCTTCATTGTGTTGTTTATTTAACTAAAATTGGTTGACTAACACCTTATTTGTGATGTTTTTACTAACGCGACCCGAAACTTTACCGAACCTGAAAAAATCTTGCCCGTTCAGGGCTAGAAAACGGACAAGCGTCTGCCCTGTAAAGGGTTAACTTATTTGAAAGAAGGAAATCACTATTTGCAGATCAGTTACTTCTTACACACCAGTCTGTTCATTATTTATTCCCATAAGAGCGATGGATTGTGGTTCATCATCATCATGTGCCATGCCAATATGCATGGTCGGTCATGTTTTGCCATCTCACACAATCACCAGAGTTTTGGATCAGTGTGTTCTTGTCTCGACCATGCCACAAGGCCAAGCCATCTGGATATTTACTTCTCTGCCTTCCCCATGTTCTTTTCCCCTCAATACAGCCAGTTGTCACAAAGTTCTCTAGTTTATTTCTTCTCATAACGTATCCAGGGGTGTCAGGTCTTAGTCAGATATGATTGAGCTAACGTATGACAGTAGATGGTACTAGCTGCTTTCTGTTAGCAACGAATGTTGGGCGGTGCTCACCAAACCCGACATCCCACATTGTGCCAACATCTTTGGGCGAAGGTGTGCAATTAGGAGGGTACAGGCCTTACCCTACTGCGAGGAAATGCAGCCTCAAGACTAAATGTCATGGCAAGGCAGACTAGGCCATAAGCCTTGGTCGGCAACTGGTCTAGGATGAAAGCTCCAATAGGCGGACAGTTAGAGCATTGCTTTGCTGATCCGGCAGCATTTGTTCCAGACGTATTGGTGTTACCTTTCCTCTGAAGTAAACTAGTCAGGCCGAGAGAGGGATCATGCTGCTTGGGCAACACATCGTCGCTACAACTCAGCCCAGGCTTTGTGTTATGGAGAGGTATAACTCCATTTTACAAACTATCGTCTGTCAAGACAGCAAGTTGCCAGTCGGTCAACGTATCCAAAATATGTTGACTGTCTGTGACTAATTTCTCTGATCAGTTTACGGTTTTCATCTGCTTCTTGTAGGACTTGCACATTGGTTTTTCTGTCTGTTCACATTTAATATTAAGCATTGGGACTTGATGTTTAGAAATATCAGAAAGGGACCAACTTGATCTTGGGCAAAATGTGTCGCCTCACAAATAAAAAGCATAGGTCATACTTTAATTTACTGAATGATATGTTGCTTGGTTGGTTGTGAATCCTCTAGTACGTTGAGTTTAAACTCTTTCGCCCAATGAATTAGTGTCGTCAAAGATCTGAAAAGGCCTTGCATCTATCAGAATGAGGGTGATGTAAAGACTGCTCTCATAACCAAGTACCATTTCCACACAGAGAGGTTGATGTAGAGACTTTTCTCATGACCCACTACCATCTACATGGGAAATGTGTTGCAAAGCTTTCCTTCCCCTGCTCACACTCACAAACCAGTGGGGCTGAGACAGAGACTTCACATTTGCAGGGGGGAATTCTGGGATGTGGCCAGATCATGTGGGGGAATTGAGCTTTCACCGTGTTTTTAAAGCAATCAATGATAGTTTAGTAGTTTTAAGATGAATAATTGAGTACTCACTTTAAAAACAGCATATTTGGCAACCTCATGGTTTTCTTCATACTGCCATGGTTGGTGTGAATCAGCAGCTGTCCAGACTTTCACAGCTCTTGGATTGAAAAATGTCTGTGAGCTAAACTTTTTGAGTTTTTCTTTCTGCACTGAAGCTGCTTAAAATGTAATAAAATGTACATTTCTTTCAATATAGTCATTTTTACATTTAATAATATTAGCTTCCTAATTAAACGTCAGCTGCTTTGAAAAATTGCTTTAAAATAATTTAATTCAAATTTCATATATACAAAATGTAGGAAAATAAATGATGATGATGGAAAAAAGGGGTGAGAGAGGATGTACATATAATTTTAAATACCTAGGGGCATTTATAACAGATAGGAGATGCACAACAGAGATTAGAGAACAGAATAGGGCAAGCAAAAGTTGCATTTCAGAAAATGAAGAGTATCTTATGCAATAAGTCACTATCACTGAATATAAGAGAGTGCTGAAATGCTATAAAGAATCAGTTTTGCTGTATGGCAGTGAATCTTGGAATGTAAATGAATAAATTAGGAAGAACTTAGAAGCAACAGAAGTGTGGTTCCTGAGACGAATGTTGCGAATTCCTTGGACTGCCAGACTAACTAACAACGATTGCCTGTAAGAGGCTAATGAAACTAGAACACTGTATACAATAAGAGAGAGAGACAAACAGCTTTCTTTGATCATGTGATGAGAAGAAAGACATTGGAGAACATCGTAACAACTGGACAGATCGAGGGGAAGAGAGGCAGAGGCAGACCAAGAGAAATTATGCTGGGAGGATTGAGACGGTGGCATGGAGGTATATCATGAGCAGAGTTAATCCAGGACACCAAAGACCGAGATCTGTGGAGAGCCATGAGCGCCTACGCTAGCTGGCAAGGCACTTGATGATGATGATGATATATATATATTCATCCATCATGTGCCATGCCGATAAGCATGGGCAGTCATGTTCTGCCATCTCACTCGATCACCGGAGTCGTGGATCAGCTCCGTGTTCCTGTCTCGACCATGCCATGTGGCCAATCCATCCAGGTATTTACTTCTCAGTCTTTCTATATATATATAATTGGAGGCTGACCTGTTTATAAACAAACACAATGCATTATAAACTTAAGTAGAAAAACCAACAGTCCATAACTTACCCGATATCTTTCCATTTCTAAAATCAAGTATTTTGCTTTTCCCTCCAACTACATAGGAATCATAAGGCAACAAAGATGAAGCCTGCAAACTATCCCATATGTAGTCTAGCTTCAGAACAGGTAATCCATATTTTATGGCCATGCGAGACTTTAAAGATGAAGTGCACTTCTCTGGATCATTTGTAATAAGTAAATGACACTGGAAGCAAAAGTAAAGAATATAATCAGATTACAGAATTGTATTTGTTCCAAATTATTCTAATTCATGCATTCAATCAAGTGCTATCTCCACAATGAAGGTTGGTTGTAATACTTACTGTCTCTATTTCATGTTATTATATACTGATAGACTGTTGTTCGTCTATCTCCTGTATGTTATCAATTTGTATTGTTTTCTACATTTACTTTTTATAAAAGTATCATGTCTTTTCTTTCTCTGTAACCTGAATACTCTCATGGTTGACGTGAGCGCACGAGAATTGGAAGCGGTTCGAGTCGCGCCAGTGACTTATGAGAGTACGGAGCCAGTCGCTCAGAAAGCAATGGCAAACTACTGAGCGTAATCTTGCCAAGAAATCAGCAATCAGCTGAAAGATGCTGATGTTGACAGTGATGTCCTGTAAAGGATATGCAAAACATTTCTTTTATCATGTCTTTTAATGTGGGCTAAAATATTCAAATTGTATTTTTTGATTTCTTACAGCAGCTCTATTTTCATTCCCGGCTTCTTTGAGACTTCTATGTTTGTTTTTACTACGATGAAATCTGACCTATTCCTCAGTACATCCAAATTTATAGGGGCTCAGCTTGATGTTTAATTGCTTATTCATTATCCATGCTTCTGTACTACATAGCAGAGTGACGGGAGTCTCTGTGGTGAAGTGGTAAAGCCCACTGCCTCGTGTTCCAAAGGTTGTGGGTTCAATTCCAGGCAGGTCGTCCTACAGAAAGAGACCGAGCCATATGGGATAAAACCCGGGGCAATGAAGTCGATCCTCTCGACTTTTAAGACGTTTTAGAGAGGCAGTGAGAGAGTGTGTGAGAGAGAGATAGAGTGAGAGAGAGAGAGAGACAAGGGGGGGGGGGAGAGAGAAAGAGAGTGTGTGTGCTTTTTGGCACGCATGTATGAGTAAATGTAATTTATCACATTTAATTTTATTTGTTAATTTAACCATTAAATTTGAGAAGCAATTTCCTATTGTTATTTCTTCTATCTTTAATATTTCTGCAAACATCTGTTACTAATTGTCCTAGGCAAGAAAAACTCATATCTCGTTCAAATGTGTTTTTTTTTAATTCATTCACTGTAATTTTAACAATTAGCCTGGCATTACCTTTGTTGATAATGAATGTTTCTATTTTCTTTATATTTATGTTTAAGTCATTTTTATTGCTTAGTTTTTACACTTGATTTACTAAATCTTGGATATCCTGCTCTATTTCAGTCAACAAAACTGTATTATCTATGTATCTTATGTTGTTTATTGATGTTTCACCAATGCTGAGTTCTGGTCTTCTCTCTGTTTGAATATATTCTCTGAATATTGTACAGGTTTGTGGATAATCACAAACATCTGAAAAAAAAGCAGATATCCTTTTTGGGCCACATTATGAGAAGAAATAAAACTGGAACATGTAGTGACAACCAGAAAGATTTCTAGAAAGAGAGACAGGGAAGACAGCATGAGAAAATTCTTGACAGTCTTGTGTCATAGCACAGAAGGAAGATAACACATGAATTGATCTATGTCTTCAGAGATCACAATTTGTGGAGAAGCATGATCGCCCTCGCCAGCCAGCAAGGCATTGGATGATGATGTGGATAATAGACATTCTTGTCTCACACTTCTATTTATGTTAGTTAGTTAGTTAGTCGACAGATCATCCTCATTGCACATCGAACCATTCAGTCCATAAGTCCCACATATTTACGTGTATATTAGGTGATACAGTCTTATAATCTTAGTGCTGCTGTTTGTTAGCAGTAAAAGTTTACTATAAATCTACTCTTTTTGCCATCAATACCTATTTCATCCAGACTCATATTTAATTTGCCATGGATGACGCTTTTTGCCTATCAGCTTGTTCATTTCTTCTTACATTTGACCGGTGTGGCACAAAAATGAAGCTGATGTTTTTGTCTGCCTTGACCTCCTTAGAGACTACATCCAATGTCTTTAAACCCAGCCCATCTTGATCTTCCTGAGCATGCTCATTGATTTGTCTTTTGGTGTTCTCAAACAAAATATGTATACTTGCATTCCACTTTTCTTTAAAAAATCAAATTAATCTTCATAAATTCAATATGTTTTATTTTTTATTCTTTCATTATGACCTTATGTAGTATTTTCAATGTGTGGCTCAAAAGGCTTATTGTACTAAAATGGTATTACTCAGTTGATCTGATGTTATGTACATTGATATTTTCTTGTCTTTTGGATGAAACCTGTATTGTACATATTTTTTGCATAACTCAGTAATTTTATGAATTCCATAAGACATGCATTCACTTATTTTTAGATATTCATTAACCCTTTCGTTTTACAGTTGTGCTTTTAAGCAACTTGTTTCTGACATACCACAAAAAACACATACAGTTTCGCTAACATAAGCTATACATCATCTATTTATATTTACATCCTTGTCTTCTCTTACCTTTCGTGTGATAATATAGCTGATGATGCCTCCATTCTCGAGAATCTTCTTCTTCACTTCAATTTTTTTAGTGAATTTAAGATCATAGCCAAGGTCTAATGCTATCTGCAGGTCTTTAAAGAGTCCCATTCTTTGTATGATGTATCTGAATTATTTAGCTGAAATAAAGGAAATGTACAGATGTGAATATAAATTGGTGATTAGTGAGTATTGTCATAATCACATTCCAGAAAGGTTCATGGAAGCCCCGATCTCATCCGTAACATCCCGCCAGCACATAACGTAACATCCCGCCAGCACATACAGTAACATCCAGCCAGCAAATACTGTAACATCCTGCCAGCACATACTGTAACATCCCACCAGCACATACCGTAACATACCGCCAGCACATACTCTAACATCCTGCCAGCACATACCATAACATCCAGCCAGGACATACTGAAACATCCCGCCAGCACATTCCGTAACATTTTGCCGGTACATATTGTAACATCCTGCCATAACATACCATAACATCCTGCCATCACATACCATAACATCCCACCATCACATACCATAAACATCCCGCCATGACATACCATAAACATCCCACCAGCACATTCCGTAACATTTTGCCGATACATATTGTAACATCCTGCCATCACATACAATAACATACCATAAACATTCCACCATCACATATCATAAACATCCCATCATCACATACCATAACATCCCACAATCACATACCATAAACATCCCGCAGCACATACCGTAACATCCCGTCAGGACATTCCGTAACATTTTGCAGGTACATATTGTAACATCCTGTCATCACATACCATAACATCCTGCCATCACATAACATAAACACCCTGTCATCACATACCATAAACATCCCACCATCACATACCATAACATCCTACCATCACATACCACAAACATCCTGTCATCACATACGATAACATTCCACCATCACATACCATAAATATCCCACCAACACATACCATAACATCTCACCATCACATACCACAAACATCCTGTCATCACATACGATAACATTCCACCATCACATACCAGAAATATCCCACCATCACATACCATAATATCCCACCATCAAATACCATAAACATCACACCATCACATACCATAACATCCCACCATCACATACGATAAACATCCTGCCATCATATACCATAAACATCCCACCATCACATACCATAAAAATTCTGCCATCACATATCATAAACATCCCGCCAGCACATACCATAACATCCCACCATCATATACCATAAACATCCCGCCATCATTAACCATTAAACATCCCACCATCACATAGCATAACAACCCACCATCACATACCATAAATATCCCGCCAGCACATACCATAACATAACACAATCACATACAGTAACATCCCACCAGGACATTCCGTAACATTTTGCCGGTACATATTGTAACATCCTGCCATCACATACCATAACATCCTGCCATCACATACCATAACATCCCACCATCACATACCATAAACATCCCATCATCACATGCCATAACATCACACCAGCACATACCGTAACATCCCACCAGCACATACTGTAACATCCCACCAGCACATACTGCAATATCCTGCCAGCACATACCGTAACATCCCGCCAGCACATACTGTAACATCCCACCAGCACATACCGTAACATCCCACCAGCACATACCGTAACATCCCACCAGCACATACCATAACATCTCGCCAGCACATACTGTAACATCCTGCCAGCACATACTGTAACATCCTGCCAGCACATACTGTAACATCCTGCCAGCACATAGTGACTGATCACACCATGCATGTTTTGACTAATTAAAAGCCATGTGCCTGGACAAAATGTTGTCTCCTGCCTCATTTCCATCTCCCTCACTGTGGACAAAGGCGTATATTTCTTGGTGTCTTAAAAGTCACTTGTTCATCCTGCCTCTCAAATGGACTTGATAATGTCTGGCCCATCCATTGCTCTTCCATCCTTGATCACCGCTATGTCTTCCAACCTATCAGCTCACGTTACCTTACACGGCTGAGTGGTATGGCACATAGATGACAGTTAACTGTACTAATTGTGTATGTGTGTATGTATATGAATGTGTGCCACATACACACACACACAGGTGTCAGGTCTTAGTCAGATATGACTGAGCTACCATATAACAGTAGATGGTACTACCTGCTTTCTGTTAGCGCCGAACATTGGGCGGTGCTTACCAAACCCAACACCCCACATTGTGCCAACGGCTTCAGGCGGAAGAGCGCAATTGGGAGGGTACAAGCCTTACCCTGGTGCGACGAAACGCAACCTAAAGACAAAATGTCATGGCAGGGCAGACCAGGCCCTAAGCCTTGGTTGGCGGCTGGTCTAGGATCGAAGCTCCGACAGGCGGACAGTTAGAGCATTGCTTTGCTGATCTGGCAGCTTCTGCAGCTTGTCTTGTTCCAGATATAGAGGTGTTACCTTTCCTCTGGAGTGAACTAGGCAGGCCAAGAGAGGGATCATGCTGCATGGGCAACACATCTCTATATTTTAGCCCAGGCTTTGTGCTGTGGAGAGGCAATAACTCCATTCCTGGTCTTAACCGGTCTCGGAATCAAAGCGAGAGGCAACTGTTACGGGTTATAAGTCCCTGTCAATTGGCATAGACATGGGGCGCCGCGCGTTACCTCTGACGGTGGGAGACACCTACAAGTTGATTATTTGGTTGTTTCAGGATTTGAAATTTAAATATTGAGCACAACCCACTACTGGCAACGCTGATCGTATTCTGGTAAGAACCTAAGGCCTATCCATATTGACGTGGATAGGCCTTAGGTTCACACCAGAACACGATCAGCATTGCCAGTAGTGGGTTGTGCTCAATATTTAAACACCTAACAGTGTCACTGATCCGCCACAGCCTGCCTGCTTCAATGGGTGCTTGGGGCTAGGACAAAATCTGAATCGCTGGCTGTAAAACCAATGCACCAGGTATTAATATTTAAAAAAAATAGAAACCTCAAGCTACGGCTTGCAACATGGAACATGAGAACCATGTGTCCAGGATTTTCCACTGACTTAACCAATATTGACGTTGTGAGAAAAAACAGTTGTGATTGATGCCGAACTCAATCGTCTTAACATTGATATTGTTGGCCTGCAGGAGACTCGCCTCGCTGAGAAAGGGTCACTCAGGGAAAATAATTACACCTTTTTTTTGGAAGGGTAGAGGGCAGGCAGAAAAAAGGCAACACGGTGTGGGCTTTGCAGTGAAGAATTCGCTACTGGGAATTATTGGAATTCCAGCAGGGGGAATGAAAGACTATTATCCCTGCGCTTGGCAACCTCTTGTGGTTTTGCCACCATTATTACTGTATATGCACCGACACTCGATTCCTCTGATGATGTGAAGGATTCGTTCTATGAGGAGTCAGACTCCATGATGAAGGCAGTTCCAAAATCTGACAACATTTAAATGCTCGGTGATTTCAATGCTTGTGTTGGCAAGGACTCAAGCTCATGGCCAGTGTGCCTTGGAAAATACAACAATGGTCGCATGAATGAAAGTGGACACACACAACCACATCCATGCATACATATAAGCACACACACATTCTTACAATGTCTAAACATTTAAACAACTAGCTCATAAACAGTGTTATTTCTTGGAAACTGAACTAGTTTGGCTAGTTTAAACACCACAATGGTTTGGAAAGAACAGCAGTGGAAGGCATGGTCACTGGAAGACTAGACTGGGTCTCACTGGCACAAAGAGGTAACAGGACATTGCAGACACTGGGCATGAGGGTGTGTGAGGTAGGAGGAATGGCCAGAGAGTAGAAACATCTTGGGGAGCTGTGGTGACAGAAACATTGCAGACAATGGGAATGAGGGTGTGTGAGGCAGGAGAAATGGCCAGAGAGTAGAAACATCTTGGGGAGCTGTGGTGACAAAAACATTCTGCAAAGAACCTGTTTTATATATATATTTCAGTAATCAATTATTAATTTATTGCTAATGCGTAGCATAGAATTATATATATATTTTATTTCACATAAATCCAGTTCATAAAGTTAAGTAGTTACATATTCTTATTATTATTGTTCATATTAGTACTTAATGATACATATGATGGGTCATAGATTTTTCAATTCTCATTGTGATCGCCATTGCCAAGTATAGCCACCACATTATGAAATACGCCGTTAAATAATATTGTCACTCGGTTGTTATTGCCACACCTACACAAAGAGTTTATGATGACTTCTCTAAGGAGCATTTACCTCGACTACGCCTAAAATTATGACGTCATAATACTAATACCACACCTACCCGTTTAATGAGATTGAGATTCTTGACATAGCACAGATGGTTACAAGACACTAGTAAATGCAACTGGTACCTGTTTATTCCTCACGTCCCCTTACTCCAGGTTTTGACCTAGAGAAGGACGCTTGTCCTTAGGGACAAATGAGGGACTGATCTTTACGATTAGTTAGTACAGCCTCCCCATGGGCTGTATACACGACATCTACCGTTGGTGTGTAGATTGGAGGGCGTGCCCGTTATATATTTTTTTTATTTTGTGGGTAATGGATATGTGTCCATAGCATCTTGCTAGTCCGATAAAAGTCATTATGTCTGCACTGCTATGTGTCAGGTTAATTCTCTTGATGAAAAAAAAAATGATTTCATCATTTTAAAAGGGAGGGGGGCATACTGCCACATGGCGTTTAGACAGAATGACGTCATCGGAAAATGCGGTAGTAAAAAGATATAGGGAAAACCCAACAAGAAACTAAGGAAACTTAGAAACAGGGAACGTCAGACGACAACAAGGAAGGACAACGGAGGACCTTGTGTGATTCGGCTGAGGCGCGACATATTGTGTGAAGCCCGTGTTCGTTTGGAGAGTTGGTTGTGAGAAGGCAAAGGCTTGGCTGAGGACTATCAGGTGGAGGATGTCTAACGAAGAAAGTCTCAATACTGAGCAGAGGACCTGAAGGCATGGAACACCTAGACAAACCTGTGAAAATGAGAACAGCGAGATAGATTGAGCTCCTAACTACAGTCGGACATTACCGGGATAGAGTCGTAAATATTTTGTGTGAATGCCGTTCCTGTGTTAAAAGGAACCATTCATTTTCTCGATTAATCCATTGTATTGATCCAGCGCATCATTAAAAGAATGTGTGAGTACTTACGGGATATGTAATTCAGTCTACCGCAGAAGAATGTCTCGGTGTGTTAACCACGCATAGAAAGAACAGATGGTTCAATCAAAAATGTGAAGAAGCAGTCATTAGGAAGAAGAATGCCAGACATGTATGGTTAAATGACATCAATAACATCTAAAAGGAAGAGCATTATAGAAATGAATGTAAAGAGGCTACAAAAATAGTCAGACAGCAGAAGCGAGAATATATGAGTAATATAATCAAAGATATGGAAACTAATCACCAGAAAAATGAATCCAGAAAATTTTTTAAAGAACTGAAGTCAATGAAACGAGGGCACCAACAAAACACATATGGTTTAAAAGACAAAAATGGGAATATGATAAATACCAATGAGGAAATGTGCAACACATGGAAAGAATATTTTATTGAATTACTAAATTGTGAAGCTCCAAGTAACATTTTCTCACAAGAAGAGGTTCTAACATGCGAACCACAAATTGAAGAACCTACATTTGAAGAAATCCTATATGTAATCACACGACTTAAAAACAATAAGGCAACTGGGACTGATGGAATTGCTGCTGAATTTATAAAGGCAGGTGGCCATGCATTACATCTAAAGCTATACGAACTAATAATAAAAATCTGGAGGACAGAAGAATTACCCCATGACTGGAAAGAGTCATTATTGATACCTATCTTTAAGAAAGGAGACAAGTTCCAATGTGGAAATTATAGAGGAATATCACTACTGTCCACAAGCTATAAGATACTATCCGCAGTATTACTAAATAGACTAAAACCATATTCAGAAGACATATTAGGTGACTATCAGGCGGGTTTTAGACAAAACAGATCAACAATAGATCAGATATTTATCTTACGACAAATAGCCGAGAAACATTGGGAATATAAAAGAGATCTCCATAACATTTTTGTGGATTTTAAAAAGGCTTATGATAGTGTCCATAGGAATAGTCTATGGAATGCTATGCAGGAATTTGGAATACCAAGGAAGTTAATCAACATGACCAGACTATGCATGGAAGATACTTATAATATAGTAACATATAAAGGCAGGAAATCAGACCCCTTCCAAATAACATCTGGCTTGAAACAGGGTGATGCACTATCGCCGCTACTCTTCAATCTGGCTCTAGAGAAAGTTGTAAGGAAGGTAAAGGAGGAATGTGATATTGGAGGAACATCCAAGCTGCTTGGTTATGCAGATGATATAGATATTATAGGGCAAAGTGAACAAAAGACATTGGAAATATTGACTCACTTAAAGGAAAAAGCCCAACAGATGGGGCTGGTTATCAACCAAGATAAGACAGAATATATGGTAATTTCAAGAGACGGAATGGCTAGAAACTCTGGCCACATACAAATAGATAATATGACCATTAAAAGAACGGAAACATACAAATACCTGGGTACAATATTCAACTGCTCCAACATCATAAGGGAAGAAATACAAACTAGAATCAACTCTGGAAATAAGATATACTATGCACTACAACATCTACTAAAATCAAAGGCGCTATCTCGTAACACCAAAATCACAATATACAAAACACTGATCAGACCAGTTGTGCTGTATGGCTCTGAAACCTGGAGTACAAGGAAAGGAGACGAAGCCTTGTTACAAACCTTTGAGAACAAAATTTTAAGACGCATCTTTGGACCCATTAGGGATACACAAAGTGGAGAGTGGAAAAGAAGAAGTAACAAAGACATTTATGATCTGTTTAAGTCCCCGCTAATCACTGGTATCATGAAGGCTAATAGACTACAATGGCTGGGGCATATAGAAAGAATGGAAGATAATAGGGAAACAAAACTCACTTACACTCAGGAAATAAATGACCGTAGACCCCGAGGTAGACCAAGAAGGCGGTGGAGAGATAATACATGTACAGACCTACAAGCACTTGGAATCAACGACTGGCAAGAGAAGGTCCACCAGAGAGACGAATGGAGACGGATTGTATTTGCAGCAAAGAACCTCAATGGCTCGGAACGCTGAAGAAGAAGAAGATATATATATATATATATATATATATATATATATATGCATGCGTGCATATGTATGAGTATGCGTTTGCTCTGAAGAAATACTGGATTGTTGTATCTACCCTGACTTCCTCCACCACAAATTAGATTTCAATAAAATAAACTTAAACTTCAGTGGATAGGATGGTGCTACCAGAGAGCATCATACCAAACTTATTATCCAGCACCTTGCTGAAAAATCAACTAAAGAAGGTCATCAGTGCACATAGAAACATTTTAGATATCCTGGTGCTAAAAGACAGGGAAGTGTCATAGCATTAAAATCAGTATCTAACATCTGATAAGGCACTTCAGACCAGCCAGTTATAGTGAAGCAACGTTTCCAGTCACCAGTCCAGAGGAGAGAGAAGAGACCTGTGAAATCGCTACAGACGTACCCGGGAGAGTGGAGGCCGCCAGTTAAGTGCAGGCCTAGCCTTCTTCCTGCCCCATCGACAACCTTCATCATAGCCAAATTGCTAACGTTCATTAATGATTTTAAAATATAAAGCGATTACCGCTTATTAGAGCTATTTAGATATGAACATAAAAAGATTGTCGAATTCAAATACTAAATAATTCTGTTGTACCTGTTAAAGGATATATTATATAATTTAAATACTGGAATTTGAGTAAAGTCTATATTAATATTAAGTAACTAGATTTAGAGAATTGTGAGTCAGAGAGAAAGTGTACCATTGTTGTCTTCCTATCGTCCTGTTGGCGTACAAATAAGACTGGGGATTCATTTCTTTTTCAGGTTGTATGTAGGAGTGATAATTAAGTTGATGGCCTTTAACCAAAGTATTATTGTTCGCTTTAGCTTCCCTTAAACCTGACCACTGTAAGAAGTCTGGTCTTTTGTCACTTATTGGGTGTGAGAAACTTCTTAACTATCGGTGACCAGTGCCAGTCTCCCTGGCCTAGGAGTTAACGTCTTTCTCCGTAATTCTGTATATTCTCGTGAGTAACGTAATTTGCGTGAGAATCAGTAGCGGTTCTCGCCGCGTTGGTAACTTACGGGGTATGTGAGCCGGTCGCTCAGAAAGCAATGGCAAACTACTGAGCATAATCTTGTCTAGTACATCAACAGCAGCTGAAAAATGCTGATGTTGACTGCAACGTCCTGTAAGGGATATGCAAAAAAAAAATATCAGTGACCACATATATCATAGATATGGATGCTGGTTTTTTCTCCTCTATGGATTAGTTTTGTTGGTATAGCTGACGACTTCCATTTCTTTAGACTTTGTATTGCCTATTGTACTTCCTCTCATAAAAATTATGGTTCTTTCTTTTCACTTTCATGTACAATGTCTGGGTTATTTGCCATATCTTCACACATTTTTCCACAGTACTATTTTCAACCAATTTCTATGTTCTATACTGAATAGTCTTATATATTTTTCTTCTACTTCCATTCTTTCAACTTTCACATTGAAATCCCCATGAATATCACAAAGTCTCTTTTTTTCACCTTTTCTATCTCTTGTAATCATCTTCCAGTAGCTTGCCCTGTGAAGATCTTTCCCCCCAAAAAGTCTTTCTCTATGATATCTTTGACTGCTCGAGCTTTCTAGGCATCTGTAAAGAAAGTTGTCTGCCATTACTTTCCTTCTTAGCAGTGACCATACTCCATTGTCTCTATAAAGAGATCCTCTGCCTACTGACATGGACTTGATACCATAACTAACAGCTGTTGGTGGCTCTTGAGCTCATTCCACCTTCTGCTCGCATGGTTTCATGTTACCTTGTTTTGGGGCATTAAAAGGGTACTCCAGCTAGCCCAAGAGTGTCCTGTAGGCTAATAGAGGGAAGGAGGTGCATCTCTTGTAAACAAGTCTAAAATTCCAGTATTTAATCCTCCTCTTTTGCAGTTGGTGGTGCACAAACTTTTATAATTGTGATGTTTGTTTTCTTGATGTCTGATGGTGAGAAGCTGATCTCTGTCTGAATTATAGTTAGTTAGTTAGTTAGTCGGTTCCAACTTCATGGCAACGGGTCGTCCCCATATTGCTCCGTTCCTGTGCCAGTGAATATCACAAAATGCTCCTCACTGCCCTATGTGAACAATGGAATAGACAGGAGTGTCTGAATTATATCCAAGATAAGCTGAAGACACTCTCCTTGCCAAGAGGAAGCCAATCTTGCTGTCTCTTTCCGTGAATATATAACTATGTCTCTTGTTTGGATCACAAAGTGACCTTGCCCTGCTCCTCTGTGTTCTGAAATTCCCAGTATATTATTTTCATTTCTTACTAATTATTTACTAATGATAATATGATCTCCAGAAACAGGCTTCTAGCATTCCATGTTCCTATCCTTATTTTCTTCTCTCGCCCAATAGTCGAGCTTTCCACAGTAGCACTGTCAAGCTTACTGTAGTAACTACTACTACTCTAACTTACTCTGTAATCAATCTCTTCCTCAGTTAGCATAAATGACCTGATTGGCCTTATTCTTTTATTACTGTAGCACATTCCAATAATTCTCCATTGCTGAATGATTCTTGTTGGTCTTCCTCAGCAGTCTTGGCTCCTTCTATGTAGGTTTGAGAATTCTACCTAAATCACTTCCCTTCATTCTCCAGTGTTATGCGGGTGCTGGTTGTATGTTCTTTGCAGGATTTTGTGATTAACTCAAGCTTGATTTTCTTAAGTTCAGTAGTTTGCCATTACTTTCTGGATGGGAAGTCAACATTTAAGTCCAACATAACCGGTGCGTGAAAAAAAAAAAAAGTGTGTAAAAATGTGAAACATCTCAAACATACTCTAAAACTTCTAATAATATGTGTGCAAAAATACAAATCCACATTCTCGTATTATTTCTCGTATTATTTCCACCTCTTCACACCAACTGGCCCTTAAACCAAGCGGCTGTGTTGAGTAATTATGTTACTTAATTAAACTGAATACTGAATGTAAGAATTCACATCACAGCACTGGGAACATTGCCACATATGCTCCATCCCCCTCTCCAGATGCTTCTAGAGAGTTCCAATGCTGATTATTCCAGTAGCTGTCAAAAACAACTTTCATCTACTGCCTATAGTACCTTGCAGTGTAGGACAGGGGAATCTTCAGCCTGAGGAATTAAGGCCACCTGACGAGGATTCGAACGTGGGTTTCCTGAAGGAGAACACGAGTCTAGCCACTCAGCTTGCTGCACCTCATTCCAGTTGTAATTTCATTAAAAGCCTGCCTAGGTCTTCCTCTTTGCCTTGAATATAGTCCAGACTGTCTACTCACTCCCTTCTGAGTCAGTCTTTCCAGATATGGATACTCCATCTGTTAGCTGCACTCTCCACCAGATTCCAAAGAGTATTCACCACATTATCTTTAACATAAAGTAGCTCTCCACCAAGAGAAACAGCAGCCTGTTCATTGCTGCACATACCTGCATGCCCTAGACAGAAAATCTATGGTATCCTCACAATCTCCATCCTCTCAAGCGATGTTAGCCACTCCACCTGCAACATGCCAGTTGTCACTTTCTGAAGCAAACTCTGTGAGTCTATTCCAAACACAACATGCTTGGCTGTGCTGCCCTCCAACCATCAGAAGGCTGCCAACAGTCTCAACATCCATTTCTGGGGCTTTATTGCAAAGGCTAATGGGCGAGTCTTGAAAAAGGAGAGCCTAGCATATGAGACTACGACCTCCAGCATGAGAATGGAGGTGGAGGTAGTAACAGCGGCATTCCGGTGGCTAGAGGAGACTACTGCAACACACATTGTGTTCATTACAGATTCAAAGAATATGCTTAGCAAGGTGGAGAAAGGAATGTTTCATGTGGAATGGCTCTCGTCGCTTCAGAGGTCACAGATTGTGAGAATTGTATGGATATTTTGCCCTGGCCATGCGGGTGTACGGGGAAATGAACAGGCTGATAGGCTAGCAGGGAATGCACCTCTTGGTGGTATCTTGCCTATGGACAAGGGGGAGGTGGTCGAGCGCTTGTGGGACCAGTGAAGAAGGCGGAGGAACAGACTGAGAATCCATAAGTGGAAAGAATGAGATTGCTGGGGATCGGCAGGGGTTCTGGAAAAATCTCAAAACTGAGAGGGAAGACCAGGAGAACATTTAATCAGATAGCGGTGGGAACGATTAGTAGTATGATTCTTCGCTGGCTGTTGAACGAGGGGACTGAGCACTATGGGAATGTCCTGAGTGCAGTGATGTCGGTTCTTGACTCAACTCAACTCAACATCCATTTTCCTGTTAGATGTTATAGTAGTATGTTTAGTTTAGTTTAGTAGACGGATCAACATCACGGCACACAGGTGTAACTGTCACGAATTGGCAGCCTTTACTTCCCAGAACAATTTTCGGTTCACTTTTGATGGGCCATGTAGAGGATCAACAGACGAACAAAACTGTTTTCTCTATATTCAAGGCTATACTGTCTTGACGTAAGCTTGCAAAACCTGCAAGTAAACAAACCACCAGGAATGGATTTCTATTTGGGAAGTTAATTTGACACCAGTACCGGTCACCCCCACAGTCTTATCAATCCAGCCAGACGGGAGGGCAGACTCAGGGGACTGAATAGTAATTAAAACCAACCAGGCATGACGCAAGCAAACCTGGTTTACCAACAGAGTTGTAAACTGGCTGTTGACCATCAGAACCTAATTGTTCCCTTGACATGACACCTGATAAGAATAGCTAGGAAATCGCCCAACCGCGATGGATGACCCCATCTGGTAGAGACTAGAGGCGCAAGGTGTGAAATCACTGATAAGACTCAGTGGGCTAATAATTGTCAGACCCACAGGTGTGATGGCCAATTGCAGTGATAAGTGCAATTACCGTCCGGTGGAGATAAGAAGAATTTATTATGGGAATGCCAAGGAGATAATACTGTCTGCGTGACTCAGCTTAAATAAGGGTCCCTAGCCTGTTTTATGTTAAATTAAGTCTGACTTCAGAACAGGTAGGCAGCCAGCTCAATGTTTGGTAGTCATATGTATGATTCTTATGTTGCTAGATTTAACTAGGAGAATTATTTCTTAGTAACGAGTCAGTCTATATCGGACATAGGTTATTTCAATAAATATCATTGTCTAAGTATACTTTTAGGTGTCTTGGTAGATGCTTGTCATTTCTTTGGACACTATCCTAGTTGCTTTTTGGTGTGTGCATTTGTTGTACAGAATATAGTCAACTGACTATTTATTTAATTCTTACAACAGTAGGTGATTAAACCGGGCAGCTCAGCAAATATAGCTGGTCTGTGTGGTAACTTCAATTAGACTTGTTGTATATCTCATTTTATAGCTATACAATATTAGTACTCATTAATAATGCCGGATGCTATTATGTTGAGTATCATTAGATGTCCATCTTGAAGTAATATAATGTTTACGGATATGTTGGATGTATGTATGTGTAATTTCATAAACTAACTAGTGCATTATTCTATGATGTTAAAGTATCATAATATGTCTAGTTTAATCAATATGTTTATGTGTATTGGATGTTTGATATATTGATTTGTCATGTGCAAACTTACCAATTTGAAGTGTTATGCTATTGTCTGCGCACTGGCACATTGGCCAATGATTGTGTTGGAAGCAGAGGTGTAATGGTACAGACATTACCCACAATTGGTATAGGGTATATGGTGCTAAACTTTCTCAGTGTATTGTGGGCGTGCGTCCACGGTAATGCATGGAAACCTGGCACAGCTACTGGTCACGGCTTGCAAGCCGGATGATCAGGCATTGTTATAATACCCTTACCGACCCTGTGAGCTGCTAACCCAACTTTGGACGGAGCGGCTGTATGACACAGAATTTCTGTATTAGCGACACGGACATGGGGCGGCAGAAATGTAATCATTACAGGCGTGTGAGACAATTGAAAAGCCCGTCCCAGACTAAAGACATTAGGGAGAAGGAGGATGGTGAACACAGTAGAGCTGGAAGATAAACTTGGCCAGACTGGTCATTGTATATGTTTGTGTTATGAGATGTTTTAATTAGGATTGCGCTGATGTAGAACTAGATATAACACATTCTTGATTTTCTTTCAAGCTCTCACAAGGAGCACCTATGTTATAGATCTCAAGACTAGAGACTACTGACTAGGAGTGTCAGGACTGGCAGGATCGTCAGAATACCGGCAAGCTGTTTTCTTTTGTTGAGTCTACTGGAGAGTGGGGATCTGGACCACAGTTCCAGATAGATGAAGTAACAAGTAAAGTTACGTAATGTTTTTCATCACAATATGTTATATGATTTCATCATCCTCATATTAAAAACCATCAAATGTCTATGATTAGTAAATAAATGTTGTAATATTGTAACTCATAGTTCTCTCGTTATATTTTAATTCCAATTGTGCATACGTGTTGTTGTGTACATTGGTGGGGGTTCACTTACACACCAAGGAAGGGAGCAGTCAGGGAGAAAAACCTGTACTGAGATAGTCGTCTATATTCATATATTTAGACTTAAACATCTATCTTAGCTAAACTTCTCTTTCCTATTCCTTGGCGAATATTCAGCACAATTCATTTCATTTTGTAACGAGCCACTTGGAGCTGTACGTTGGATATTCAGGGCTTATAGTTTTTGTCCCTAGTCAGTTTCTGACTATTTGGGGTTGCTCGCCAGTGAAAAATACTTTCATCTAGCCGGTGGGGCACCCCGACTTCTGACAGTAACCCATATGTGCTCCGTTCTACTCAAAATTTTGCCCAGGCAGCACCATTAGGCTACTCTTTTTTTCGATTTCCAACTGCCATGGGATTTTTTATGTGCGCAAAAATACACACGGGTGTCCGATCTCATTACCCAGAGACCTGGGGAAATTTTGTTATTAGAAGTCCACGTGAAAAAAATCCTGGCCCTCACCAGGGCTTGAACCCATGACCCCAAGCACTCAAGGCGAACACCATACCCCGAGACCAATCAGCCCCCCTCCCCCCCCCCCAATCCCTGTCCTCTTCCCCCCCCCCATAGTAGAATAATATGCCAAACTTCCCCTTTTTAAAACAGTGTTCTTTAGTTGTTATATGTTGTGAAAAGTACAAAGCTCCTAGTTGCATAGGTCCTTTCGATCCTGCTTTATGGATATCATTATTCTCCTACAAAGCATTTAAGCTTCTGGTAATATTTTTTCATGTGCTTAATTATTCTGGATATACTAAATAAATGCCGGCTCCGTGGCGAAGGTGTTATGGACACAATTTATAATTCCACACTCTATGTTTGAAACACAGCTGCGGGCGATTGGGCAGCAGACCACCTTGTGTTGGTTTTTTTATAAATAGTATGGATGCCGGTCGTTCGGAAAGCAATGGCAAACTACTGAACGTAAACTTGCCAAGAGATCACAAACAGCCAACAACAACAACAAAACACTGGGGTTGACTGCAAAGGATAAGCAACTAACTTTTTTTTACAATATTAAATAAACTATTACTTCTGTTTTCTTAGCTGTAGCCTTTGTTCTTGGCAAATGTTATGTTTCTATTGAACTATATGGCTTTATTGACCTGTGCTGTTGTGCATTGTAAATAAAAATCATGATTATTTAATATTATGCTAATAATATTAAATATTATCTTCTAGGTTAGCTTTGAGAATATAAGAATATAGGGGAGTCTCTGTGGTGAAGTGATCAAGCCAACTGCCTCGCGCTTCGGTTGGGGGTTCGATTCCGGGCTACGTCTTTTGGTTCATGAGTGCATTTTTCTCAGACTCTTGGGGGTCGTCACCGGAGCTACGGAGTTCATGCTTTGTGCGACGCTTTCAGCAGGCTGCCCTGTTAAGACTATTTTTTTATATATAAGAATATAAGTAGAACAACGACAGCGATTTTATTTTATTTTTTTCCCCTCAATTTCAGTAGTATATATAACATCTTTGTGCATATCATTATTGTTAGTAGTAACTACTAAATTTATTACTACTGGTAATTAACTAACTAACTTACTAGAACATTGTCATTACTTTTTTTTCATATCCTATGCCAATTTTTTTTTTTTTTTTGCTGTATGGCAGCGAATCTTGGATTGTAAATGAACAAATTAGGAAGAACTTAGAAGCAACAGAGATGTGGTTTTTAAGATGAATGTTGCGAACTTGGTCATGTGATGAGAAGAGAGGCATTGGAGAACATCCTGACAACTGGAAAGATCGAGGGGAAGAGATGCAGAGGCAGACCAAGAGAAATGATGCTGGATGGATTGAGAGGGTGGCATGGAGGAATATCATCAGCAGAGTTGATCCAGAATACCAAAGACCGAGATCTATGGAGAGCCATGAATGGCTACGCCAACCGGCAGGGCACTTGATGACGATGATGCCAATTTTAACAGGACATCGCTGTCAACACCAGCACTGCTGTTATTTATGTCTTGGCAAGTTTATGTTCAGTAGTTTGCTATTGCTTTCTGAACGGCCGGCTCCCATACCAACACGTTAAACCCCAGCGCGATACTACAGTCTGAGGCCAAATCAGGCAAATCGGTCGCAGTTGTTTCGAACGCCGGTAAGCGGTAACAACTTACCCGGGTAAGCGTCCGTAACGATTAATAATAATATTTAATATTGTCACTTATTTATTTCATTTTATGCTATTATTATTATAAGTTCGGATTTAATATATCCTAAAATAAATAAATTTTAATTCATATAATAAGCGTATAGTTGCAAATATGCAATAAAAACAGCTAACAGTATGACGTTATGAATGCTCACAGAAAATACTCATCCATACAGACTCGTTACAGACGACGCTAAATTAACGGTTATCCCAAAAGTGGTCAGTGCCGTGAAGTGCCGTCCCTTCTGTCTGCTGCCAGCTTGGTCTCTCGGCCAATTCAATAATTGTCTGGCTTCTCGGTTCCGTGCTGCTAAAGTTAGCCGCTTAGTCAGAAATTCCCATACGTCATGAATTCTAAATATGGAATGAGTGTTTTGGGTATAGTGGTTATAGTACTTATAGACGGGTTCTACGAATATCTTGGATACAGAAAAGAACAAACGAATCCATACAACAAAATCTGAATATTGAAGAAGGTTGGCTAATAAAGACGATGAAATAAATAAAATTGAAATATTATGGCCATTTGAAATGTCGTGAAAGTTTTGAGTGAACAATCATGGAGGGGACATATGACCGGGAAGAGAGGAAGAGGGAGGCCAAAGAGAAGATGGGTGTAGGAGTGTAGGATGTGGCGGATGATCTCCAGATGGGTGTATCCGACGCGGGATATCTTGCTTATGACCGAGAAGTTTTTCGGACGGTTGTTATGGGAGCGAGGTTCTGCAAGGACATACTACTGAATGAATGAATGTTGGGGGGAGGAGGGGGGGGCACACAATAGCAAAATTAACAACACCAAAGTTGTTGATATGCAGTTTTAGAACATAATGGGACAAAAGTAGATATCGGTGATGGCACTATCCTACAAATAAACTAAAATAAAAAGGCTAAAGATGCACTTGATTCGACTCCCTGATCTTATGATACCTACGAGTGTAAGCATGCGTTTAATGTGCAAGAGTTATTATCTCAGCTAAACGACAAATTGATTCATTGATTCGTTATCTAGAAACCCGATCATCATCATCATCATCAAGTGTCTTGCCGACTGGCGGAGGCGAACATGCAACAAATTTGCGATCTCCGACGGCTGAATCAAAGTATGTATGACTCCCTTCCGTGCCATGACATAAGACTGTCAAGAATTTTCTCACGCTGTCCTCCCCCCCTCTCTCTCTCTCTCTCTCTCTCTCTCTCTCTCTCTCTCTCTCTCTCTCTCTCTCTCTCTCTCTCTCCAAAAATGTTTCCGGTTATCACATATTCCACTTTTTGTTTTCTATTAACAGAGATTAAGAACAGAATAAGTCAAGCAAAGGCTCGTGGGGGGATGAGTGGTCTCGGAGTATGGTGTCCGCCTTGAGTGCTGGAGGTCCCGGTTTCAGGCCCTGAGAGGGCCGGGATTTTTTCACGTGGACTTCTGGTAACAGAATTTCCCCTGGTCTCTGGGTAGTGAAATCGGACGCCCGTGTGTATTGTTGCGCACGTAAAAGATCCCTTGGCTGTTGGAAATCGAAAAAGAGTAGACTAACGGCGCTGCCCGCGCAAAATTTCGAGTTAAAAATCTACCCAAAGTATTTCAGGATCCCCGCCGGTGCTACGGAGTTCATGCACTGAGCTGATATTCTCCGGACTCAGGCTTGAGTTAGGAGTATAACAGAGCACTTATGGGTTACACCCGTGTGCCGTGATGTTGATCCGTCGGCTAAACTAATCTAAACTAAAGCAAAGGCTGGATTTCAGAAAATGAAAATTATCTTACACAATAAGTCACTGTCATTGAATATACGAAAGATGGCTGCTGAAATGTTAAATTGAACCTGTTTTGTTGTATGGCAGTGAATATTGGAATGTAGATAAATAAATCAGGAATACTTGGACACAACAAACATGGTTTACTAGTTTGTTTGTTTTTTGTTGCATATCCCTTACAGGACGTTGCAGTCAACACCAGCATTTTCAGCTGTTGTTGATGTATTAGGCAAGTGTTACATTCAGTAGTTTGCCATTGCTTTCTGAACGGCCGGCTCCCATACCAGCACGTTATAATACAATGCGACACGGTCTGCTGCACAAATCGGTCGCAGCTGAGCTTCGAACGCCTGGTACCCGGCTCACGAACCGCGTTCGCAACCCTTTAGCCACGGAGCAAGCTTTACTGCTGTACGCTCAAGCAAATACCTCATTGCTCGGATGGTGAATCTCGTGAAGAAGGATGTATGAAATTCATTGACATTTTGGCTATTATTTAGTTCACTTCCTTGAGATTGCATGAGCCAGAATGTTTCTGTGCAGTCACAGGGCTGGAGTTGATTGTTGGTCTTCCACTTATGCAGTAGACGTCGTAGAAATGAGTAATTGGAGTTCCGGCGCCTGGGGTTAACGCATTTCCTTCAATTTCCTCCGTCAGCAGTTTTGTTCAAGATCAAATAAATTCACTACCGGTTTGCTAGACCTGACGTAAATTCCTTAGCTGTGATAACTGTGGGACTTGCGAAGGGTTACATTCTCAGCAAGTATGAACATCGCCATGTACCTGAGTTATCAAACTTAGAACAATAATCTGTTGAATAAAGTATGAGAACATGTCATGACCAAGCATATGCACACATTAAGAGTACGGAAATGCTCTTTAGCAGTTTTTAAAAAAGGTGGGGGAGGGGTGTGAAAGACTGCTTTATTTTAATACAAATACTAGTCTACAGGGTGTGGGCTGCGCCTAGCCGTGCAGTTAGGATCGGCTAGTCTCTCTCAAGAGGGGTGAAAAGCGAAAATTAGTAGCCTGTCGATGACCCACAGACGAGACAAGTCAACCTCACCTCCCCGTGGTGTAGACTGGGAAACCATGACAGAGAGGTCAAGGGCCAATGGAGCTCTGGCTCGCAAGACAAGATACCAGGCACTGAAGTCTTAGAAAGAGCGCCCATGCCCAGTATCCACACTCTACTAATGAAGAATCAGATTCGCTGGGCTGGTCATCTTACCCGCATGCCAGATTACAATCTCCCTGAACGATCGATTTAAAAAAAAAAAATGTTACGGTGAGTTGTGTTGTTCTAAACGCTCAAAAGGCGGCCAGAGGAAATGTTTCAAAGGCATTAAAGATATCGCTCAAAGCTTTTGAGAATTCATCATCATAAATTGGAGACTGCTGCCAAAGGCCGACATTCATGGCGTACATCATTACACAATGGTGTGGTCACTTGCAAAGCAAACATGACTGCAAGAGCTGTGAAAATAAAAATAAAAACAAAAAAGAAAATACTTGGCAATGAAAAATACCACCACAGGAGACCCTCCTCCTGGAACGTCAAGCATTCTTTTCCCACATTGTCAAAGAACATTTCGGGCAAAATTAGGCCTTACCGACCATCTTAGAACTCACAGCTAAAAACTTTCTAGCCCATTGGATGAAATGAATGGTCACCACCATACTTCATGGACAAACACCAAGGCTCGGCCGGGGGTCGGGCCGGACTTCCCTTGGTCAGATGTTTTTGTCCTAAACCTCCGACTGGCCTAACAAGCCGGCAAGGAAGTTTTCCTACTGCTAAAAAAAGCATATATTATACGAAGCCCATAAACGGGCACTCTCCAGCTGTTTATGCTTCACCTTGACACCGCAAGTTACTCCTCGTACAAGAGGAGCAAGATGGGATGATGATGAGATGAGACAAACACTAGCCACTTCCGCCTAGGATGATAACGTATCGATTGCCGTATCGATTGTTGATTGTTGATTGATTGCTTGATGGTTCCGTCGCCCTGCTACTGAGTGAGTGCGTGGCGCGACACTGTGAGCTGTGAGTTTCGTGTGAAATGCTTTTGAATCTGCCCGAGGTTTTTTGGAATGTGACTGCATATTCGGAGCGATGGCAGATGGCTATGTCCCAGAGTTGACCGGTTTTTGCCTTATGCAGAAATGCGTGGATGCTGGGCTTCTGGTTGACTGCCACTGCCATCGACGATGAACTGTATTTCGTGGACTGTGTGGGTGAACATCTAGGAAACATCCAGTTGGGAAAATGACTGCCGATTCCATCAGAGATAAACTGGATGTTTCGTGGGGGACTATATTGTGTTGACATTCTGGCGGCAGCATTATGCACAGTGGATCTGTGCGGGCTGTTGTTTGTCGAGATTCCTGTCTTTTCCACTTTTCACATTGGGCAGTGGGGAGCGTTTTGTGTGATATTCACTGGCAACAGGAATGGAGCATAATGGGGACGACCAGTTGCTGTGAAGTTGGAACTGCGACTAACTAACTAACTAACTATCGATTGTTGTATCGATCCTATGTTTGCTTGCGGTATCGACTTCTCTACTGTAACGGTCAGCACCTGGGCATGATCCATCATGTGCCATGCCTATAAGCGTAAGCTGTCATGTTTTGCCACCTCACTCGATCACCAGAGTCGTCGATCAGCTCTGTGTTCTTGTCTCCACTATGCTACGTGGTCAAGCCATCCAGATATTTACTTCTCGGTCTTCCCCTTGGTCTCTTCCCCTCCCTCGATCTTGCCAGTTGTCACCAAGTTCTCCAATTCATTTCTTTTCATGACATGCCCAACAATTTTTGAGTCTCTACGTCTAATGTCTCTAATAAGTTTACGATTTTCAAGTGTTTCTTTAAGGACTTGTTCATTTGTTTTTCTGTCTGTCCATTGTATTCTTTGCATTTTCCTCAGAAACCACCTTTCCACAGCCATACAAATTTGCCGCAGCCAGCTTTTTCACCAAAGAAAATTGAAATATTTTGGTCACTTGAAACGTACGAAAGTTTGGAGAGAATAATAATGGAGGGGTATATGCCTGGGAAGAGAGGGAGAGGAAGGCCAAAGAGAAGATGGGTGCAGGATGTGGCGGATGATCTCCAGATGGGTGTATCGGACACGGGACATCGTGCGTATGATCGAGAGGTTTTCCGAAAGGTTATTATGGGAGCGAGGTTCTGCAAAGGACATGCTACTGAAGGAATGAATGAATGTTTCGAGTACGGTCTACGATTACGAATTGCATTCTTAACCCGTTCGACACAGAGGCGGTTATAACAAGGAAACGGAAACAACGGTTATATCAAGGAAAGCCTCAAAGTCTCTGGATCTTATGCCGTCTCTCCGTTCATGCACCCTCATGCCCAAGGTGTCTGCAATGTCCTGTGTCCACCCTCCTACTCGTCGACCCCTTCCTCTTCTTCCAGAAACTGTCTTCCATCGCTGTTCTTTCTGGGCCACTGTGATTTTTAATGTGGCCAGGGTATTTTAGTTTCGGAGACAAGATATTGTTTATAAGCTAGTCCCCCCCCCCCCCCCCGCGATGTTCAGGTCTTGTAGAATTCCATATTTGTTTGTCGTGTGTGTATACGATATTCTATAAAAAATTGTCTGCAACATTTTAACACAAACGCTTCAATTTTTTTTCTGAGTTGAGTTATGTCAAGAACAGACCCTGGTGTTCAGCGTAAAAGAATGTTCATCACTGACTTTTACACTTATTATTATTATTATTATTATTATTATTATTATTGCCGGTCTCTCTGGTCGAGGGGTTACACCACTTTCTCCGTAATCCCGTTTATCACGCAGTCTCGTTGCGGGCGAGAACTGGGAGCGGTTCGTCTCCCGTTGGTGACTTGCGGGATAACTGAGCCGGCCGCTCAGAAAACAATGGCAAACTACTGAGCGTAATCTTGCCAAGAAATCAACAGACAGCTGAAAGATGCTGCTGTTGACAGCGATGTCCTGTAAAAGGATATGCAAATTTAAAAAAAAAATTATTATTATTATTATTATTATTATTCATAGCAAAGGGACGTAACAAACAAAAATCAAATATCACTTGGGACATTCCCATATGTGCTCCGTCCTCATCTTCAACAGCCAACGAAGAGTCCCAATACTAATGGTACTAGTAAAAGTCTGATTATGTGTCCCTCTGGCCTTTCCTGAAGTCGTGATCGCCTGTAAGTTCCTCTGGTTACACCGTCCAGCACCATTCTCTCTAGGCCGCACTTAGTATCCCAAATGGCCCCGACTACGTCTTCCTTATCATGACCAATACACCATCTAGCGGTACTGACCCAACCAACCCCTCTTACTGCTGGTTTCCCGCCTCACCGGGATGTCGTAGGGGAAAAAACACTACGCCGCGGTCAGAAAAGAAAGTGTTAAGAATATTAAACTTGTCAGTCACACGGGCCGCCAGTCTCCTGGTGAGCTGCACCGTTCTGAAATCATTCGTGTAAAACAACAGAATTCCACAAACAATTAATGGTTACAGGAATTGCACTTGCCTCAATCATAAAGTCATTGTTAACCATCTCACACCATCACAGGTTTCGGATGAGGTCTGAGTTTTTTGTCTCGATATTGCTATGTCAGAAAGCAATGGCAAACTACTGAACTTAAACTTACCCAGGAATCACGGACAGCCCCCCCGCCCCAAAATGCCACGTGGCCAAGTCATGCAATCATTTATCTGCTCATCCCTTTGCTCTTTTCTAGTCATGAGGCCAGTTGTCACTGTTTTAACGTTTATTTCTCCTCCTAATATTCTCCTCCTAATTCTTCTCTTCCTCCTCCTCATCGTCCGCCTCCTTCTTCTTCCTTTTCTTTTTCCTTGCAACCCCCTTCTTCTTCTTCTTCTTCTTCTTCTTCTTCTTCTTCTTCTTCTTCTTCTTCTTTTTCTTCTTCTTCTTCTTCTTCTTTTCTTCTTCTTCTTCTTCGTCTTCTTCTTCATCTTCTTTTGCCCTACTGCATTTGCTATGAAGCGTCTTGCCAGGAGAATGCAGATGTAATTTTCTATGTTTGGCTTGTCTTGTTGCACGTAGCAACATTTTATTTGATTTCTTCAGTCTCTCTTTAACTTCATTTAACTAACTATTTTAATGTCGTCCCCTCGCCTTGTATCCCTATGTTCTCATAAAGAACGCTTTAACTGCTGGTTGATCTTGTTCTATTCTAGCCAAATGTCCGAACCATGTATTCCTTGGTTGTCTGTGAAGTCAGTAATAATATATGTGTTGTACCTATACTCATCTGTCTCTCTATCTCTTTTTTTTCAGTGTCGTGTCTTATACATCTCATGTCACACGATGTCATGTTACGTTGGTGTGTATCTAAGACTGTCCATGTCTGGTAAAGGAGACACAGCGGTGGGCAAGAATAAAGCCTCTGTGGACTTCTGTTTTGTTTGCATGTCTGATAAAGGAGACACAGAGGTGGGTAAGAATAAAGCCTCTGTGGACTTCTGTTCTGTTCGCATGTTGATATTTTGATGTGTTGGAATAGGTGATGTGGCGAAGGTGTTACGAATGCAATTCGTAATCCGCAATACCGCGTTCGAAACACAACTGCGGACGATTTGAAGCAGACTGCCTTGCGACGGTTTTCTATACAGGGTATAAATGGCGATCGTTCATAAAGAAATGGCAAACTATTGAACTTAAACTTGCCAAGAAATCATGAACAGCTAAAAAATGCTGGACTGACTGCAACGCCCTGTAAAGGATATACAACTAACTTTCTTTCTCTATTTAATAGTTAATGTTGTTTACTTTCTGTATTCTAGTTTCTCTATCTTGTCTTCCATCCACTGTGAACACACAGACCAGATACTTGTACTCTCTTACTTGTTTTAATGATTTTCCATTCATATTTACCTTTTACTGCGCTGGTCATCCTGTTGGCAAATTTAAATTTCAAAATTTTGACAACAATTGTTAAGGCAATTTATATGGTGTTGGAGATCCGCATTTTGTACATTAGTTTTCTACTCTTAAAGCATTTCAAAATCTTCTGTGGTTGAGGATATAGTCAATCTGGCTTTTGATCTTATTGTCGGGCGCTCACAGTCCATAATCTTGTCGGGTGTTGCTGATACCAGGTGTCTCCAGCAATCACGTCCTGCTTTTTTGCCCACACTACACGTCTGTGCCCACACTACACGCATGTGCTTCTTTTCATTTCTCTCTTCTAGTTCACAACTGCCGGTATCCCTGGCGTAGGTGTTAATGACGTTGTTCATAATCCCCCATACTCTCGCACAAAACACAGCCTCGCGATATTCGGCAGCAGATCGCGTCACGTCGCGTTTGTTACTTACGGGGGTATGTGAGCCGGTCGTTCAGAAAGCAATGGCAAACTACAGAACGTAAAACTTGCCAAGACATCAACAGCAGCTGAAAAAAATGCTGGTGTTGACTGCAATGTCATGTAAAGGATTTGCGGGAAAAAAGTTCACAACTAGAGGCCAGAGTGGTCACAAGGTTTATCGCGCTCGCTTTTAGCCTTCCCGTGCGCTGACAGCGGGTTAGTGAGTTCATTACCTATACCGATCAGTAGGCTTCAATGTTGACTTGTCGTTCAAACAGCAATGGCAGATTGTTGAACGTACAATTTCCTGGAAAACCATACAGGGGTTGATCGCAACGTCACACAAAGAACACGCAGCATATTTTAAATGCATAAATAACTCAAAGGATGTGTGCGATTCTGCACTCTTGACCTGACTGCTGGAACACCAGGTCAGACTAGACTAGCGAGCCTCGTAGGATGCTACAGAAGAATAGTCAACCAACAAAGAACTGGTGTCGTCAGTCCCTACACTCTGAGGGAGATACTGAGGGGAGGATCTGAGTCTGAGCACTTACGGACTAATAGTGTGATATGCAATGAGGGTGATCTGTTGACTGATTAACTAACTAACTTGCAACAAAGATGATCTCTTGATCGATTCTACCAGGCGCCTGAAACGATGATTTTCATCAAAGCTTGTGTAAGCAGTCATTGAAAACAAGACAGTGAAGTATGAAGTAGTCATCCCAAAGCGCGTAGCGTAGCTCTACTTCCACTCTGCCAAGTCTCACTCAGTAAGGGAAGACCGGTCACCCATTCCTCACTCAATGCATTCAGGTCTACACAATTTGATGGTCTATTACATCACATACCCACAACAGGAAATTGCTTGAGGACAAATTAATGAATTAATTAAGAAGGTAAGCAATGACCGACTACCTTCTTTACAGATGTATGAAAACAATGATAATACCTGAACCAACGAAAGAGTAA
Organism: Cepaea hortensis; assembly: GCA_963921405.1. NCBI lineage: Eukaryota > Metazoa > Mollusca > Gastropoda > Stylommatophora > Helicidae > Cepaea > Cepaea hortensis. Next base: position 42,008,607 of record OY992886.1, read on the forward strand.
AGAGTGGGAGTTACGGAATCTTCTGAGAAGGGACATAATCGACATAGTCAAACATTAAACATGGCGTCCATTCGTATGTTGACGCTGTGCCCTGCCCCCTGAATGGATTGCAACATTCATTTATCATTAGTTTTCGCCATAGTCCACCCCGAAAGTGGTAGGTGGTACATTTGAAGACATATCCATCCAGATTCAACAGTGCGTTAAAAAATTTATTTTACAGTCATGCAAGAAATGGCAACCGACTCCGTCATGATTTGTTCGAAAATTTCAAAATAAAATTAATAAAATTAAATAAAATAATAATAATAATAATAAAATTGTTTTAAAAATCCAAGTGCTGAGCTGGTGGTCGGGGAGAATAAAAAACAACTGAAGTGAAGTGGAGATTAGTGCTGCAGTTATCACCAGGAGAACTGTTTGAAGCATTCCTATCCTATAGACACTAAGACAATGTGACTATATATATATTTATAAATTAGTAATTACTGACTCTGACTATAGTTTATATATAAAATTAATTATAGTTTATACTTATAGTCTATAATTAATTATTAATTTAAAAAATAATAATTAAATTAAGTGAGCAGATTGCCATCATTATTATATTATTTATTAATATTATGATTACTGAGTAGATTACTGAGTATTGAATTAGTATTAAAATTATACTACGACTAGGTTGAGCTTGTGTCAATTCAATTGTAATGGAAATTCACAAATTAAAATAAAAATTCATTGGGTAGAGCTGACACAGTGGGATCTCATTCAAGTATGTATCACTTGAAAGCAGAGATGTTCATTTTTGTGTAAAATAATTGTCCCTTTATCTGAAGTTTTTGAGAGAGAGAGACAAATTATAGGCTGATAAATTGCTCAAGTTTGTGATGTGCCCAATTGTGTCATAATACTAGCTACAATCCTGCACAAACATATTCATACCACTAAGGCACTGATGGTTAGTTATCACCGTGATAGTATATTTATATACTATATTGTATATTTATATATATAATAAGTATATTTGCCACTCTTCCGAATATTCTCACTCTTCCGTCCCAAATTATTTAGTGTAAAAAGCATCCCTTACAGGGCCTCATTAGGTGATATAATAAAAAAAATATTAAACACTATGAACTAAAATATAGAACTGAGAAAATTGAATTACTTACCAATAATATTTCACAGTTATATGTGGAAATTGTGGCACAAAAGTTGTAAATACTGTCCGAAAGCATGTTCTTTGTGAAAAAATTGTACATATCGGAACGAGCATTGAATGTGTTGTTGATCACTTCCGGTTCAGTGTGACGTGGACTGCTAGACTGATCGATGGATGCAATAAATGCTTTTGGGCCCAGAGGGCCCTCACAGTCGTCGGAGTGAATACCTATCAGTTATATGTCGAAATAGATACACACTCCGATGACAGTCAGGGCCCCAAGAAACATTTATTGCATCCATCAATCGGTCTAGCAGTCCACATCACATTGAACAGCAAGTGATCGACAACATCAACTAATGAGGCCCTGTAAGGGATACTTTTTACACTAAATAATTTGGGACTGTTATTCGGAAGAGTGCCGTATATTTGATAATAACAGTTAGTACAGAAATGAACCAGTCATTAGTATTAAAATGCTCATAAAAAAGGATTATTAAGGATTTCATATTCTTTTATACTAATTTACCTATTCTGAACCTCGATAACTGAGGCCATTGTGTTACCGACTGTTTGTGTTTGTTTTATTATGCAAGATTCATTGGAGGTACAACATTTCAAAATTGTTTTTAGACATCGATTTGAAGGTATGAGTATATCATTTAGTGCTCATAAACTGTTAGAAGGGACAATGAGTTTTAATAAGTAATAGCATAATATACGTTATGTCCTGCTCATGATCAAATGGATATAGTAAAATATGTAATATTGAAATAGCCAGACTAGTCTTATACAGAGGTAGAAAAACTGTAAACATAATTCAGGACCCTGCCTTATTATTCTTAGGAGCCAGCCCTATTATTCTTAGGAGCCAGCTTATATATATATATTGCAAAAACGATTGAAAGAAAATATTGAAAATTTATCCACTGGATGGAGAATACGATACACACACACATCGTGATTGTAACTGACTCAGAAAGCATGCTGAGGAAGGTGAGGACAGGCAAGTTTCGGGCAGAGTGGCTTGCTTCGCTTCGCTGTCATGGGTGGCAAGCATCGCCTGGATCTTTTCTCCGGAGCATGCCGGTGTGCTGGGGAATGAACAGGTGGACAGATTGGCTGGCTCTGCAAAACTTGGTGGAGTACTGATGCATGACAACACAGACGTGGTTGCGGCCTTGTGGGAGCACGTGTACACCTCGGAGGAGCAAATGAATCATCATGGTCTGGCAAGAATGAGACAGCGAGGAGTGACGAGGGGATCTGGCCGACGCTCAACACTCAGAGGAAAGGCGAGACGGACTTATAATCAGATTGCTACTGGTACTATTGGTGTTGAAACTCTTCACTGGCTGCTGAGGATGGGGACGGAGTGCTTATGGGAATGCCCTGAATGCTGTGATGTCGGTTCCTAAATCAATCAATCAATCAATCATTGAAAATGTATGCAGGTGCCATGGTGACCAGTTGCCCTGGATTTTTTTCTATCTTTGGCCTTACAGAACCTCTCATTTATGCAAACACCTGCTCCACATTGACTAAGGCATGCTTACAATTTCCTGAACACTGATTATTTTTGTGAATGAGTAATTTAGCAAACATGGGAAACCTCAGGATATATCTGGTAACACATGGTGTAATTTTTTCTGTTCACAGTCGAGGGCTTAGTTTATTTTCGCACTTAGGGATTAGTCAAATTGGATCTTTATTACAATGCTATCTCACTAGAACTAACTAACAGTAATGAGTAGTTGGTTAATGTTACTGCTGATAATACTTCTTTTCTTTTGATGCAGTGGAACCATGAAGGTGGTTTGTGTCATTAGTGAAAATGGAGAGACCAAAGGGCCAGCTGTCAGCAATGACCTTCTTGTAGCAAGAGAAAGGGCATTTAAAGAACTTCAGCGAGTTGTCAAAGAGTAAGTAGAGATTTCTCATTTCCTTAGGTTATTACATTTTTGGTGTGTTTGTTGTTGCTGTTATATTATGGGTATGTCCATTTCTATTCTGTGCATCAATGAGAGAAATCTGATTGGGTATTCACAGCTAGAGGCATGGGTAAGGTAATTGCTGATCTGAATGTAGGGCTACAGACCTCAAATATGAAGATGGAGGTGGTGCATTAACTTTGTGGTGATGTATCTAAATGTGTACACCATTTCTGATATTGAACACAGTCAAAAGCCTAATTGTAATCAATGAAACAATTATGTAAACCTATATTGTACTCTCTGCATTTCTCAGAGTTGGTTATTGACAATGCTCCTAGTACTCTGCCCTGTCTGAAACCCCTCTGCACTTCTTGTAATTCATATTCTAACTTCATGATGATTTGCAAGTGGATGTGTTTGCTATATAGAGATCATGTTGGCTGCACTAAAGCGAACCAACTCATTGGACAAATGGCACCAATACTAAAGAACAAACATGTATCAATTACTACTAAGAAAGCTCTTTACAACACAATCTTCCTACCAACTCTGTGTTACCAATGCTAAACCTGGACAATGACAGAAAAAAAAAAGAGAAAAGAAAAGAAAAATCACAACAACAAAAATGAGATTCCTGAGAAGAATACTCAATGTATCAAGAAGAGATAAGATCAGAAATGAGGAAATTAAGACTAAAGTGGGGGTTATTGCTGTGCAAGATTTTATTAGAAGGCAGCAAGTTAAATGGTTTGGCCATGCAAGTAGGTTACCAACTAACAGTATACCACAACAAGCAATGATGTACAGACCAGATGGAAACAGAGGAAGAGGCCGACCATGTAAATGATGGATGCAGGGAATAACAGAGTCCATGGGAATATCGATGCATGAAGCCCATAAGCAGGCACTCTCCCGCTGTTTATACTTCAACTCGACACCGCAAGGTACAAGAGGAACATGATGAGATGAGATGATGAGAGACACATTAGTGTGGTAGTATGATAATTAGTGCATAGTTTAATATTTCTTTTCTTTGGGAGAACGATGTTTTGGACCATACAGCACTGTTTCAGATCTTCACACATAGTGCAATGTATAAATTGACGCACCTCCTCCCATCTGGATTAGTTCTGTTAGTATATTGTCACAGCCTGGTGACTTCTCTTTCTTCAAGCTGCTTATTGCTCATTGTACATCCTGTAATAAAGGTTCTGGTTCTTTCTCTACACTTTCAGTTATATTATCTGGCCTCTGTCATATCTTCATTCATTTCTCTACAGTACTCCTTCCATCTTTCTAATATATCTTTACTTTTTGTTAAAGTATGGTCATTTCTTTTATTTATTGCATGTAATGAGGCTCTTAATTCACCTGCAATCATAATTTCCTTGAACATAATACATTCATATTTTTCTTGCAACTGGATATATATTTTTCTCTTACAAGTGTTCATTACCTATTGTTTCTATTCTTGTTTTTTTTAATGTCACTTTTAATTTATCTTGTGTAGTTTTTGTATATAAGACATTGCATTCTATCACTGTTAGTTTTAATTTTATTCTTTCGTCTGCTAGCCTGAATGTTTCCTCTGTAATTTGTCCCTACTTATTCTGGTCTGTCCATAATGTGGTAGTCTTCTTCTTCTTTGCGTTCATCTGGAGTGTTTTTTCAGACGCAGTTGTGGTGTGTCCGTTTAGGCACCCTTGGGCTGAAACTCTTAAGCTAACACATCCGACTTTAGCATGCATTTTTGACCAGGTTAGCATTCCTGGGAGACTCACTTTTGTGGTACCATCTGTAACGTGGTAATCTTGAGCAGGTCTTGTTGGCTTTCTGACTGATTTGATCATTCTTTTCTTTTGGTGGTAACGGGCACATCAGGCTGTTCTTCTTTGGCTCCTTCCTTAGCCAATGGATCAGCTTTGTCATTTCCAGGTATTCCACATGGGTATGGCATCCACTGTATGATGACCTTATACTGACTGCCAAGTTCAGAGAGTAGTGTCCTTATTACTGGCAATATCCCAGACAGGGGCGCCTCAAGTACTGATTTTGCATCTGTCAGTAGCACCACAGGTTGTGTACCATTGCTGGTATTTAGTAATTTCTCTGTTGCTATCTTGATTGCCTCAATTTCAGCATCATAGTTATGGCAGTACTTTCCTGTTGGTACTCGGCCATGTCCCTAGTATTATTTGGGTATTTTATGTACACTCCCGCTCCTCTATTTCTAACAGCATTTTGTGCCGACCCATCTGTGTATACTCGGATCCAGAGGTCCTGTGGGTATTCTTCATCAAGGAAGCTAAGAGTGGCTGTTCTGCACTGTACACTGTTCTGTTCTTCCTTGTCAAATATTCCTCTCACTTTTTTCTGGATTTGTAGTGATAGTCTATGTTCATCTTTCCATGGAGTTCACTCTGGAATAGTTGTCAGAGGGATACCAACTGTTGGCAGATCGGTGGTTTCTCTGCAGAATCGTTTGGCCTGGTGGTTGAAACTGCTTCTTTTCAACTGCCCCATAGATAAGTTTTCAAATCTGTTCTTCATAAGGTGGCCTGGCAAGCTGAGGAACTTTTCTGCTTGTATTAGCGTTTTCGTATCTCTGCGCTCACTCAGTGCTTGTGTCCTCCCCATCTTCTCCAACTTCATTATAGAGTTTGATCTCATCCCTCCTGTATTGACTATAAGTGCTTGATTTTGTACCTTGTCCAGCTCTTTTAGTGTGATTTTTTTAATGCTGAACACCACGCAGTTGATCCGTATTCCAGGTGTGGTTGTATGCTCTGTTGATAACTTTGCTAAGTATTTTTCCACTTGCTCCCCATGTGGTTCCACTTAGTTTTCTCAGGATGGCTATTTTCCTTCTGGCTTTTGCTACTGCTTTGTTGATGTGCTTTCTTCATGTCATATTGCCATCAAATGTTACTCCAAGGTATGTTGGTTCTTTATCTTCTCTAAGGGGTATTCCATTTGTCTGGATGATCCCTGCCTTTTGTTTTGGAGAGAAGATAAATAGAGTGGTGCTGCACTTATCAGTGTTTTTGCTGACACACCATCTATTTGCCCATGCAACAAATGCATCTACAGCTCTTTATAGCGATCTGGTGGCCACTGATGCATGTTCATTTGTGCTCCATAGAACCAGGTCATCAGCGTACATTACCGCTTTAATTCCATGCGGTAGATTAGCAACAAGATCATTGATGAAGATTAGAAAAAGTGTGGGGGACAAGACTCCGCCCTGGGGAACACTGTGATGCAGTAGTACTTTCTTGCTCTTTAGTCCGTCTATCTGTACTCGGGCTCTTCTGTTGTGCAAGTATGCTTTTACCCATTTGCACATTCTTCAATTGACTTTACAGTTTCTCAGTTTCTTCATCAGACCTTCTTTCCAGACTTTGTCAAAGGCTTTCTTCAGATCTATCCATGCTGCAAGCACTAGCTTCTTCTCTTGGAATGCATCCTTAATTTCTTGAGAGAGGTAGGTTGTCTGATCTTCCGAAGAGTAGCACTGCCTAAAGCCAGCCTGCTGAGGCACAAGGATATTTTCACTTTCAATGTACCAATGCAATCTGTGATTGATGATGCGCTCCAGTGTTTTGCAGAGACAGCTGGTTAGGCTAATTGGTCTGTAGCTGGAGGTAGTGGAACTATCTTTCCCTGATTTTAGGCGGGGTATCATGATTGCTTCTCTCCAGGTTGTGGAACACTGCCTAAGGTGCAACTGTTATTGAAGATCTGCAACAGCTTTGCTTTGACCTCTGTTCCTAGGTTCCTGATCATTTCATTGGAGATACCATCAGCTCCTGGTGACTTTCTCATTTTCAGTTTTGATATGGCTAGCTCCAGTTCGCTGATTGTGATAGGTGCCTCCAGAACTTCATGTACTATTTCCTTGTGTCCTGTATGTTGCCATTCTCTCGAATCTCTTGTTGTTTCTCTGAACTAATTTTGATATTGTTATCTTGTGCGAATGAGATCACAAAATGGTCAGTGGCTTGCTTTTCTGTTAAGATGTTTCCATCTTTATGTAGTACAATTTTTGAGTTTCTCCCTGTGCCCTCATCGTTAAGTTGTTTTATTAGCTTCTACAACTTCCTTGTGAATCTTTCAAAGTTCAGAGACTCTGTTTTCTCCTGCCAGCTTTCCCGTCTAGCCTGCAGCTTGGCCCTTTGAAATTTGGCTATTGCGTGCTGGTATTTATTGTGGTGCTCTTGGCTGGGTTTGGCCTTTGCTTGCTTTCTACACACTTCCACATCATTATGCAGCTGTTCCAGTTCACTACTCCAGTAGAGTTTATAATGTTTATGGGCTACTCTTGGTACTGTTTCTCGTGCTGCCTGTAGTATGCATTTCCCAAACTCTTCAACTACTTTATTTATGTCCCTCTCAGTGTTCAGGTTTCTAACCAGTATGCTGGTGCGATACTTGTACATTGCCCAGTCTGCTTTCTTGTAGATTCACCTCGAGAGGGTGCTGCTTTCACTTACAAGCTCATTTTCTACAGTTAGAAAGACTGGCCGATGGTCACTGCCACCAAGTTGTTTCCCAACGATTCGTGTAATGTTCCACTCCAGATCTAGTGATTGAAAAGCCAGGTCAGGTGTAGTTGTAGTGTGCCATGATCTCGAGTAGAAAGTATGTGTGTCGGACGGCTTGTTAGTCAGGATGGAGCAATTCTCATCCTGCCTGTCTTCCAGTCTCTCTTCTCCCTGGTCCATGTAATCATAGCCCCAGCTCTGCGAGTGGCTGTTGAAATGCCACACACAATCATTTTTTCTTTTAATGGTAATGCGAAACTCGAGTATAGTGCTTCCATATTGACATGGATAGGCCTTAGGTTCATACCAGAATACGATCAGCGTTGCTAGTAGTGGGTTTTACTCAATATTTGGATTTCAAATCCCGAAACGACCAAATAATCAATTTGATTATTGCTCACTGGATTTTAGGAGGCCTGGTGTTCCTTGACAGTGAGAAGTCCTGATCGTTCAGGTCCACATCGATTGACGGACGTCAGTCGCGGCGATTGGGCAATCTTGAGCATAGCCTACGATGGGTGACGTTGTGGTGTTCTGTTATGATAATTTGGCGTGTCCAGCGTGTGCCGCGTGGTTACACACCCGCTTCACATGCCAGTGATCCGGGGCTTGTTTAAGGATCCGGTCAGGGATATGCACTACTGACGAGCTCAAACGAGAGCGAAACTCGAGTATAGTGCTTCCATATTGACGTGGATAGGCCTTAGGTTCATACCAGAATACGATCAGCGTTGCTAGTAGTGGGTTGTGCTCAATATTTTAATGGTAATGTGTCCAGTGCCTGTGGGTGGTCACTTGGACAGTAGTAATTGATCAGATGTAGGTCTGTATTGCCTGTCTTAAGTTTAAAAGTCTGATACTCAGCCCCTTCCATGTAAACTTCAATTTGGGAAGCAGTGATGTTATTTTTTACAAGGGTCAGTATCCCACCCTTTCGCCTGTCCGGTCAGATCGGTAACACTGGTAGCCTCTGATTTTGAAGACTATATTTTCGTTGAGGTGAGTTTCTTGCAAGCAACATACGCTTACATTTTCTTGGTCCAAGATGTTTTCTAGTTCCATTTTTTGTTGTTGCTGACTCCCTTCGCATTCCAGTGCGTTATTTTTAGTCTTTTTTTGGTATGGCCAGGCGCTCTATTCTCAGGTCCCCTGGCTCTACAGGACATCTGAGAATGACCTCCAGGTAGTTGGTTTTGGACCCTTTCGAGACATAGGACCCGGCACTGCAACTGCCTGGGGGTCCAAAGCAGGGCGAGCACCATAAAATTTAGCAGGTAGTCGAGATATTTCATTACGCGTAATTGCGTCACATCCTGGTTTCTATGGTGCGCCTCCTGGCTGGTTGCCTCAGTCTTCAGCACCTCTTCTTTGCTAGAGCAGACTGTGGTCTTACTCAAGTTTAGATGTGTAGGCACGCACACACGTGTCTGTGCATGCATGTACGTGCATACACATCTAGAGCTTTCTGGTTATTTCTCGGCACTAGTGACTCACCGTCACCCTTTCTCCCGTTAGTTAAAACACGTCCGCCACGTGAAGGCCAGGAGTTGGACTGTTTCTGCAGAGGTGATGAATGCACTGAGCCATTGGGGTATTTATGCAAGGTTGGGTGCTTACCTCAAACACCCCCCCCCCCCCCCCCCCCCCACATAACAGCAACATTTTGAACCCGTTGCCATAGCAAATGTAGCCTTATGGCAGATTGAAAACATACTCACAAATTTAAAAAAAAAACTGATATAATTTTGTTACATGTTCACAACTGTATGGTTTGCTTTTGTTTTAGTATACTATGATTGTGATGATGTCTTCGCTTGCTTCCTGATGCCATAATTTCTGATCTTGTCTCCTCTTGTTACATTTAGAATATGTTGAAGGTATTTCCTTTGTGCTGTTTTACTTTTTTGTTTCCTTGTTGTTAGTGCCCAAGGCTGTCATTGATGGCATAATGTTGGTAGGATGACTGTTGAACAGTCAAGTGCTCATTTTGTGTCAGCTGCTTGTTTGTTCTGCCAAACTGATGACCCCTGTCCAGTGATTTAATTAGCTCTGTGATTGGTTTCTGCAGCCAGTCTTCCATCAGATGGTATTGTTTCCCATGGAGTTTTTGAAATATTTTGTTTGCTTTAGTTGTTTCTTCCCATGCTAACATGGTAACAAATCTCTATTTTCTATATGTTGACTTTCATACTTTGTTCTTTTGCTGCAGTTGCCAATGCACCCTTGTCATTAGTCTTTTGTATTTGCTATGAGCTTGATTATCTGCAAAAGAGAAGTTTATTATACCTCTTCCTAAACTGTGCTACCTTACTTATTGTGTTTAAATAGGTGATGAACAAGAGGGGAGATGTAATGTATTGCTCTTTATGCCAAAGATAGAAAATAGCCCTGTTATGTGTTACACTATATATGGCAATTTTCAGTATACCTAGTGTTTGATCTCATCATGCGTTGAATGTTTCTGTATAAATATTTGCATGTAGTTATCAAATACAGACTAATTGCATGTTTGCTTAGCATTCTTTCTTAGTTGTTGTCTATTTACCTGGTCAAAGGTTTTTTCCTATTTTTGCAAACGCTAAGTATAGTGTTCTGTCATATTCTATAGTTTTCTCTGCTATCAGGCATATTATATTACATCGATGCAGCTCATTTTGTTTAGTAAATCTCATTTATTTGTGCTTTACTAAGCTGAAGTTTGATGGTTGAGTGGAGTTTATTTTAAAACAATTTTATCAATATCTGACAAGTGTGGCTCAGCAGTGAGATTACCTTGAATGGTGTGCCATTCCTTTTCAAGATTGGACATGATTATGGTATTTCTCATCTTCTGATGTTTTTGATTTGTCCAAACTAAGTTGGGTATCCTGTACAGCCAGGCTATACCAGCATCCTTTGCAGCCTTAATCAGTTCATCATCATCAAGTGCCATGCCAGCTGGCATAGGCGTCCATGTCTCTCCACATATCTCTGTCTCTGCTGCTGATATTCCTCCATGCTACCATCTCAATCCATGCAGCATTATTTCTCTTGGTTGGCCTTTGCCTCTCTTCTCCTCGATCCTTCCAGTTGTTACGATGGTCTCCAATGCCTCTCTTCTCATCACATGACCAAAGAAAGCTGTTTGTCTCTTTCTTACTGTTGTATATAATGTTCTAGTTTCATTAGCCTCTTTCAGGCAACCATTGTTAGTTACTTTGGCAGTCCAACGTTAATCAGTTAGGCAGGGATGTCATCTGGTCCGGGAGATTTTGTCGTCGGAGTGTATCACACTGCTTCTGTTTATTTCTTATACTAATATTCCAAGTTCTAGGTTAGTTGTCATATTATATACTAGTAACTTGTGGGTCTTCGTTTCTTGTGGAATAGGATAGTGGATAAAAGTGATATCTGTTTAGGACTGTAACAACCAGAACATGACAGCTAGGACAAGTCGAGTAAAAGTATTACCTGCCTGTGACTTTAACAACCCAGACAGTAATGGCTAGGGCAAAATTTATAAAAGTAATAAGGCCTGGTATTGTGTCAACCAGGACAGTAACGACTAGGACAGAGTAAGTAAAGTACTTAGATTAACAATCAAAACATAAGATATGAAGACAATACAGTTTTTTGGCTGAAATGAACCAGGATCTCAAAGTATAAGTAAATCAAGTACAAAAATTAAGCAGTTAAAATGGCTCCAAAATAATGCAAAGAAAACAAATACTATGATTATCAACAAAGATATTACTATGCCAAATTGAAATTTACAGTGGATGAATACACACTTGATTAAGTGAATAGTTTTTCTTACCTATAATGAAGGCACTAGAAAGGCTTTTGTCTCAAATCCGCAGAATAAATGAAATAGAGGAAGATCATAAAACACATGGGGAAGAGAAGTAGACTACAGTGAATATTAATAATATATAGGGAGGAGATGGATGGAACTTCATGAGATAGCTAAGGGTAGTATGGCTTGGAGTGAGATGGTTGAAGGTCTATGCCCTAATGGGGGATATAGAATGACAGAATAAGAGGGTGAAGGCAGTTATGACTTCTCGGTCTTCCCCTTGGTCTCTTTCCTGGCAAGATCGAAGGGAAGAGACCAAGGGGAAGACCAAGAAGTAAATACCTGGATGGCTTGGCCACGTGGCATGGTCGAGACAGGAACAGGGAGCTGATCCACGACTGTGGTTATCGAGTGAGATGGCAGAACATGACCGCCCACGCTTATCGGCATGGCACATGATGAATGGATGGATGGCAGGTATGAGGCAGAAATAATAAAGACTATAGAAATAGACAGAGCAACATTCAATACAATGAAACAGCATTGCACATTTAAGCAGCTAAGTTTCAAATTAAAACTCACAGTGATCAAGTGTTACATTTACTCTACATCATTGAATATAATTGAAGCTTTTGAATCGAAGCAAAGATTAGTTTCATCTTCGTGCCAGGGCATGCAGGAGTACAAGGAAATGAGCGGGCTGACAAGCTCGCAGGTGAGGCTACTGTGGAGGGCGGACGCGCCATGGACCAGGCTGACATTCTGAATGCTCTACGAGAAGTGAGACTTTTATGAGAACCAAGTGATGACTGTGAATCTACAACAATGGCCAGACTGCGAGAGCAGCAAATTAAAAGAGGGGTGGCCAAACAAGAACACTACGCAGGAAGCCAAAGAAGATTGATAAACCAACACAGAACTGGCGTCGGGATTTGCTGAGGAGGGGATCCGAGCACTTATGGACTGAATGTTTCGATGTGCAACGAGGATGATCTGTCGACTAACTGACTAACTGACTGACTAAACAAATAGGAGGAACATCAAGGCAGGAGGGGAAAAAAACAACAAAGAAGTACAGTTAAACCTCAGTTTTCGTCGATAATCCGTCCGAAAACAATCGATGAAATCTGAAACTGACGAAAACCGAGGCAATTATTTCCATATGAATCAATGTAAATCCAGTTAATTCATTCTAGAAACTCCAAAATAATACCAAAAACACATTTTATAGAGAATAAATGTAGTGTTTAATACTATTTTTCGGCCCCAGACTTGTCCGAGCTCGCCCCTTCGCCATGCCTAGTAACACTGTGTATGCCAGTGCACCTCTTGAATTTTTCAAACCATCCTCTGCTGGCCTTAAAATAACTTAGTACTCTAGCACTCGTCCCAATCACTTTCTTAATATGATCGGTATATATTTTTCTACATATGATTGCCTCCGACCCAGCCTCCCAGATCGACCCAGCCTAAAATGGGCTATAGGAAATCTGGGAAATAAAGGCAGCTGGCTTGATATTGACTTCATTACCCCTCAAGTTCTATTTTGTGTGTAAAAATATGTGGCTAGCACTATATACCCAATACACATAAAGTTGTGTAAAAGGGTTGTTTACTCACTTTTGTTTTTTTGGTTGCATATCCCTTACAGGACGTTGCAGTCAACACCAGCATTTTTCAGCTGCTGTTGATGTACTAGGCAAGATTACGCTCAGTAGTCTGCTGTTGCTTTCTGAGCGACCGGCTCACATACCCCGTAAGTTACAGACGCGGCGAGAACCACTACCAATTCTCATGCACATCACTCACAAGAGTATACAGGATTACGGAGAAAGACGCTAACCCTTAGGCCAGGGAGTCCGGCCTCACTTACTCACTTTAGTGAATGATAATAAAAAACTGAACTTGTTTGAGTGATATAAGAAGTAACTGATCAATGCAACATGAGCTGCTTGGTAAAGAAAGAGTTAAAAATTAACTCTTTTTGTTATAGTTTGGTTTTCATCTACTCCTTCTATCCATCATGTGCCATGCTGTAAAGCGTGGGCGGTCATGATTAACCATTTCACTCGATCACCAGAGTCGTGGATCAACTCAGTGTTCTTGTCTGAACCCTGCCAAGTGGTCAAGCCATCCAGGTATTTACTTCTCTGTCTTCCCCTTGTTTTCTTCCCCTCGATCTTGCCAGTTGTCACCAAGTTCTCTAATTTATTTCTTCTCACAACATGTCCAACAAATTTTGACTGTCTACTGCTAAAGCTTAAAGTACAGTTTTCTCCAGGTGTTTTCCCCAACTATATAGATGCTACATGCTGTTTTTAAAGGAGTTATTTAAATATTATTATCAGGACAAAATGAATAACAAAATTGCGCAAAGACTGGCCAGCCATCATGAATGTTTGCAACTTTCGGCCTTAAATACTCGACTCCCATACAGTAAGCATTAATGAAAGTGTATCATGAGTTTATGTAAGGAAATAACAAGCATGTGTATATTGAATTCTATCTTGGGAAATTTATATATGGAAATAACATGCACATTTATTACAAATAATATATTCTCTTAGCGAATTTAAACACAGAAGCCTTAAAAAATATAATGCACAATTACTTGCCTGATGAGATGCAGCAAAATATGCCAGGCAAGGAATCATGCAACATTTTGTTTGTGGCTTCTGTGTTTGAATGCATACTTATATTTATATTGTATTATATCCCAGGGAATTTATGTACGGATATAACATGCATATTTATATTATATTCTATCCCTGGGAATTTATTTGAAGAAATAACAATATTATATTCTATCCCACTTAATTTATGCAAAGAAATAACACTCATACTTATATTTCCTTCTATCCCAGGAAATGTTTGCAAGGAATAACATGCATATTTATATTGTATTCTATCCAAGGGAATTTATGTAAGGAAATAACGTGCATATTTATATTGTATTCTATCCCTGGGAGCTTATATGAGGAAATAACATTTATATGTATATTGTATTATATCCCAGGGAATTTATGTAAGCAAATAACAAGCATATTTATATTATTAGGGACGTTCATTTGAAACCCGTTCCAATGGCTTTATTACAAAAGCATGAAAAAACATTAACAGATGTGGTAGAATTAAACAAAGCATTCATTTTGAATTAATTATGCACCATGGGTTGGTCAGAAGAAGTCGCCGTAGGCATTCAGGCAAGCATCCCATTGCTTAGGTAGGCGGCGAACGCCGTCCGAAAAAAAAAAGATTGTTGTTGCTCACTGAACCAAGTGTTTACCGCGTTCATTACGTCTGCATATGTGTGAAATTGTTGCCCCTTGAGAGCTTTTTTTTTAGAGGTCTGAACAAATGAAAATGACATGGTGACAAATCAGGACTGTAGGCTGGATGTTGCAGAATTTCCCACTTCTTCCTTGCTAATGCTTCCTGCACAATCTTTGCAACATGCGGACGAGCATTATCGTGCAACAAAATCACACCATGAGAAAACATGCTGGGTCGTTTATTCTTGATGGCTTTTTGCAGCTTGTCAAGTGTTTGTAAGTAGTGGGTAGAGTTGATGTTGACACCAGGTTCTTTAAAGTCGACTAACAATAGCCCTTCATGGTAAAAAAATGTGCTCAGCATAACCTTACCAGCGGAAACCCGTAACTTGAATTTTTTGGCTTTTGTTGATCCAGCATGCTTCCATTGCATGCTCTCTCTTTTGCTGTTCGGCTCAAGGTGGTGACACCATGATTCATCGCCTGCCGCTCTGTAATGCAGCAAGTGGTTCAAACACCATCCCATGCATTCCTCTTTTTGGTGGTCAGTCAACATCCATGGTACCCACTGTGAACACACCTTCCGATATTGCAGTTTCTTATGAACAACCTTTTGAATTGTCCCAATTGACACATCAAATTCTTTCGCTAGCGAAGGTATGCTTCGACAATGGTTCATCTGTACTGCTGCATCAATTTTGGCGATGGTTTTTTCTGTTGCAACAATATGCGCTTGACCCGGCCGTCGAAAATCTGTCGTGAACTGACATCCTTTCCTAAACATTCATGCCCAGTCTGTCACTGTTGTCTTCGACACACATTTGTTACCATACGCTGCCTGCATTCTTCGATGAATGTCCACTGGTAAACATCTTCAAATGAAAGAAACTGAATCACCGCTCTTTGAACTTCTTTGGACAGATTTTGGATCAACCCGGCCATTTTCTCAATGGTCAGAAACAGAACCTGTGCATCATGGGATGATAAGCACGTGCTCTTTTATTCATTGGTCCGTACTTATCACATGACTATGACATGATCAAGGTCAACGTACGCAATTACGTGCGGTGCAACACGAAGGGATTTCAAATGAACGTCCCTTATATATTAAATCCCTGGGAATTTATATGAGGAAATAACATTTACATTTATATTGTATTCTATCCCAGGGAATGGGATAAAAATTGCCAACGCCTTCAGGCGGAAGAGCGCAATAGGGAGGGTATAAGCCTTATCCTGGTGCGAGGAAATACAACCTAAAGACAAATTGTCATGGCAGGGTAGACCAGGCCCTAAGCCTTGGTTGGCAGCTGGTCTAGGATCGAAGCTCCGACAGGCAGACAGTTAGAACATTGCTTTGCTGATCTGGCAGCTTCTGCAGCTTGTCTTGTTTCAGATGTATTGGTGTTACCTGTCCTCTGGAGTGAACTATGCAGGCCGAGAGAGTTATCATGCTGCATGGGCAACACATGGTCTCTATATTTTAGCCAAGGCTTTGTGCTATGGAGAGGTATAACTCCATCCCTGGTCTTAACCGGATCGCCACTGAACGTGTTGCATGGAGGGCAAATATCAGAAATGGAATAAAGACAAAGGAGAAAATGATTGCAGATAAGTCACACACCGAGCGTGTAAGACGCAAGATGGTGCATGATGGTGAAAATGACCATGTGTTCACATGCATCACTGTGGATGAACATTTACAGTGCAAATTGGCCTTAACAGTCACATTCGCCACCGCCATGGGTTGTAGTTATTAAGCCTTTTTGAAGCACAAACTATCGTCTGTTAAGACGGCAAGTTGCCAATTAATTCCACGGAATTTTTGTGAGGAAATAACATGTATGTTTATATTGTATTCTATCCCACATAATTTATGCAAAGAAATAACACTCACATTTATATTTATATTTAATTCTGTCCCAGGAAATTTATGCAAGAAAATAACATGCATAGTTTTATGCCTGTCTATATATATTTCAATGACCCTGTCTGACTCCCTATCCTGTATCTAACCAAACTGTTGCTTCATCATATTCTCACGGCTCCCATTTGTTCCCTGCAGAAATTTGGTTCTGGCTCTTTCTTTTTTGATATTTTCTTGTTTATTATTTGTCATTACCAGCTTTATTGCTATATATTTGGCTGCTTCTTTATTTTTATATATTTCATTGCAGTATTCTGCAGTATTCTTTCCATTTATTTAGGATTTATGTTTGTTCCATTAGGATTCTTCCGTTTGTGTCTTTTAAAGCATTTGTCTTCTAGAGTCTCAAATATCTGGTCATTACTTTTAGTTCTTTCCTCTTATGTTCATCCATTGCTGCATTCTTCTGAGAGGAATTACAACTTGTCTCATTTTACCTTCTTTCTTATTTCCCTTGTTAGGTTTTTATAGGCTAATCATTTTCTCAGCATTTGCTATTCCGTTTGCTTTTTGATCTTTTCTCTGTCGTATACGTTCTATCGTTTCATCTCTTCTTGGACTGTCATTAGTATTTTTTAGCATGAAATATTGTTCTGCTTTAGTTGCTATTATCATGGCAGACTGGTTTTTGTTCTTTAATCATTCTTTAATCATTTTAGTATTGTTTTTAACAGCTCATGGTCACCACCACAATCAGCGTTTGCCAGAGTTTTGGCTGTTGTTAAACTTATTCTCCATTGCTGGATTATTTGTGACCCTAATAAAGTTGATTTGATTTGATTTGATTTGATTTGCTGTTGAATTATTATATAGTCTGTTTGGTTTCTGGTAATTCCATCTGGCAATGTCCAAATTTTGCAAGATGAAAAACATACTGACCAATAAAAAGATGTCATTTGCAACGAGAACAAGAGTGTTGAGGTGCTACATAGAACCTTACTCTTGTATGGATGTGAAGCATGGACAATGAGCAGACAAGCTGAAAAACATCTGATGACTGTGGCAATGTGGTTTCTGAGGAAAATGCAAAGAGTACCATAGACAGACAGAAAATCCAGTGACCAGGTCCTACAAGAAACAAATGAAAATCATACACTGATTAGATAGACAGTAAAAATGTTGTGGTCAACTTATGAGAAGAAATAAATTGGAGAACTTGGTGACAACTGGCAAGATTGAAGGGAAAAGAACAAGGGGAAGGTAGAGAAGTAAATACCTAGATGGCTTCTCACATGCTATGGTCAAGACAAGAACACTGAGCTGATCCACAACTCTGGTGATCGAGTGAGATGGTGAGACATGACTGCCCACGCTTATTGACATGGCACATGATGAATCAAATGTCCAAGTAACGGACACTGTGGTTTAGAGGACAGTGAGATGCGCAGTTTCATAATTCCCCAACACACCGAACCGAGGGTTTGAAATCAGCCATGGGTGGTTTGGAAGCAGACAGCTTTGTGTTGTTTTCAATGGTTTGAGGCATCTGGACGTTCAGAAAGCACTGGCAAACTACTGAACTAAATTGCTCAGTAAATCACCAACAGCCAACAAATGCTGGGGTTGACTGCAAGTCCTGTTGATAAAATGTATTGCCATCATCAGTTCTTATTCAATTCAGACATTTATTAGTTATAATATGCACCTCTGAAGTCGGAGTGGGTTTGCCTGATGGCGAGGGACACTGTTAATAGGGAAAGCCAATCCACACACAAAATTCAGTCCATCACTACTATAAATAGTGTGTGTGGACTACACTTGAGTTCAAAGGAAGCGAGAGCAAAACAAAAAACAACAACAAAAAACTACAATATGCATATTTCTGTACTTATTGCATTCTGTCCCAAAGACTATGTATGGAAATAACATATATTTATATTGTATTCTAACAATTTTTGTAGAGAAATAACATGTATTCTATCCCAATAAATTTATATAAGGAAATAGCATAAATATTTATGTTTATGCTGTATTTTATCTTACAGAATTTATGTAAGGAAATAACACATATATTTATATAGTATTCTTACCCACATAATTTATGTAGCAAAATAACATCTATTGTATTCTATCCCAATGAATTTATATATGGAAATAGCATGAATATTTGTATTTATATTTATGCTGTATTTTATCTTACAGAATTCATGTACTGAATAATGTGCATATTTATATTGTATTCTATCCCAGGAAATTTATATGAGGACATAACTTTCATATTTAGTTTGTATTCTATCTCAGATAATTTTATGTATGGAAATAACATGCATATTTATATATAAGATTCCATTCCAGGATGCAGGGTGACCTAGAAATGGTTCCCTTCCAGAAGCTGGACTTTGGTGAGACAGCAGTTCTCGACACGTTTTACAATGCAGAACTGGCGGTAGTGGACTTGTCCTTGCCCCTGCAACAGGCACCGCTGTTTTATCACATTGGCATCCGCCAGTCCATGGGGATGAAACACAATGTGGTAACAGTCTTTGACTCAGATCCAGAGATGTCTGTGTCTCTTCGGGTGAGATGTGGCTGTTGTTGTTGTGGTGGTGGTGGTGGGGGGGGGGGGGGGGGGAAAGAGAGGAGAGTGAACATGATACTCATCACAGTATTATAATTGATTGACTGATTGATTGATTGATTTAAGAACCGACATCACAGCATTCGGGGCATTCCCATAAGCGCTCCATCCCCATCCTCAGAAGCCAACGAAGAGTTCCAACCCCAGTAGTACCAGTAGCAATCTGATTATATGTGCGTCTCACCTTTCCTCTAAGCGTCGAGCATCGGCCAGATCCCCTCGTCACTCCACGCTGTCGCATTCTTGCCAGACCATGGTGATCCATTTGCTCCTCTGTGGTGTACACGTGCTCCCACAAGGCCGCAACCACGTCTTATAATTCATAGGCTCAAATCCAGAAATGTCTGTTTTGGTCAATTTGAAGTTATCTGACCATCTAATCTGTCAATGTGAAAAATTATGTGACCACCTTATCTGTCAATGTGAGACGTTGTGTTATACCATCTGATAAAAATTTGTTAAAGGGTGTTTGATTTATTTTTGTGTGTAAAGAATCATTTTCATTGCACACATATACCCCCGTGAATTCTCTGGTCTTCTACTATAGGAATGTCAGCACAGTGTAGAAAACTCTGGCGAGGATCCAAATATGTATATACAAGAATAACATATGCAATATAATTTGTTTTTATATGAGTAAATTTTCTTCTTCTTCTTTCGTTCGCTTAACCCTTTACAGGGCAGACGCTTGTCCGTTTTTTAGCCCTGAACGGGCAAGATTTTTTCAGGTTCGGTAAAATTTCGGGTCATGTTAGTAAAAACATCACAAATAAAGGGTTAGTCAACCAATTTTAGTTAAATAAACAACACAATGAAGGGAAAAGCATGCAGAATATGTTACTCACGTGATTGTTGTCGGTAATCCATATATGAACACAAATATTTACTAAATACAGCATGTCGTTTGTGATTTTCCGTCATCTATACGGCAATTTACAAACACATTTTCAGAATCATAATCACTTTCTTTAAAGTCCGACTCAGACTGCTAATGCAAAGTAACACTTTGCACTGATATCTATCTAGCTCCGATTAATAGTCAACTTCGTGCCCTTTAATGTCACTTAAATTGAACCTAGCAAAATCTCGGCTATCACCTGAAGAATCGCCGAAATCCGTTTTGAAAAACAGCGTAAAAACCCCGAAAACTATCAAAACAAGTCCGTAAAAGTCCGTTCAAATTCAAGTTCAAGTGCTTACAAATGGCAGCCACGTTGCCAAGCTGTTGGCGAAAGCAAAAGTAGCCGTCGGAAGTGTCGGAAAGCCAAGAGATCGCGTTTTTACAATGCATAATAGTATCGGACGTTTTCAGACGATCCGCCCGTTTAAGGTATGGGACGTAAATGGCCGTTCTGCCTTGTAAAGGGTTAAATATGTCTATAACTGCAATGTTGTCTCTTGTATGAATTTAACTGCCTTTTTTAGTTCACTCAGCTGTCCATAGAGTTTATCTTTCACTGTTGTCTCTCTTGGCCTGAAGGTTTGCCTAGATATGTTATACTTTGGACAGTCTTGGAGTATGTGCTCGGCTGTCTGTGTCGCCAATCCACATGTGCACATGGCTGATTCATCAATCTTGAATTTTGTATACATGTGGTTGCGTAATCTATTGTGTCCTGTTCTGAGGTGCATAATAATGACTTGTTCTGGTCTATCCATAACATGGAAGTCATCTTGAGCAGGTTTTGGTGGCTTCCTGACTGATTTGATCATTCTTTTCTTCTGGTGGTATGTAACTGGCACATCAGCTGCGCTGTACACTGTTCTGTTCTTCCTTGTCAAATATTCCTCTCACTTTTGTCTGGATTTGTAGTGATAGTCAATGCTAATCTTTCCATGGAGTTCGCTCTGGAACAGTTGTCAGGGGGATACCAACTGTGGGCAGATCTGTGGTTTTTTGCAGAGTCGTTTGGCCTGGTGGATAAAACTACTTCTTTTCAACTGTCCCATAGCTAAGTTTTCTAATCTGTTCTTCATAGGGTGGCCTGGCAAGCTGAGGAACTATTCTGCATGTATTAGCGTTTTCATATCTCTGCACTCTCTCAGTGCTTGTGTCCTCCCCATCTTCTCCATTTCCACTATAGGGTTTGATTTTATTCCTCCTGTGGTGACTCTAAGTGCTTGATTTTGCATCTTGTCCAGCTCTTGTAGTGTGGTTTTTGATGCTGAACACTCCGCACTTGACCCGTATTCCAGGTTTGGTCGTATACTCTGTTGATAAACTTTGCTAAGTATTTTCCAACTGGCTCCCCATGTGGTTCCACTTAGTTTTCTCATGATGGCTATTAGTAGATTTTCTAATTTGAAACTTAGTCTGGGCTGTGGTCTATTCGGTCGACTTTTCGATTTATGGCTGCTGGGAGATTTTAAATGTGCCGAACGTGTGCGTCGGTCCTCTTTTCTTTTGCTCATATCCAAGAAAGCTGGATGTCTGATCCACTACCACGTGAAACGGGAGTAACATACATGCATCAAGTTTCATGCGTTATAAAAATCCACGCTGTTATTTGTACCCTGACTGCTTGAATTACAGGCAAACACAATACCTCAAAGCTACTCAGCACTTTTTGAGAAAGGCACATTTTGTATTAACTTCTAATTTTACCTGCATTTACATTTGAGATCTTTAGCAATTAATGTTATTCTAGTCTTTCTTTAAAAGGCTTTAATTAGTCTTTAAGATAGGAATAGTTTCCATATCCACATGAGACATCACTTGTGGTGGGAGCAAATATGACCACAGGTGGGGACAGTGTAGCTGCATTCACAAACAGTGCACTATGGAAACAGCATTTATACACTCTGTTGTCTGCTGAGGGAAACAACACATATAGATGTGTCTTGATTGCTATGGCATCATTTCTACCCTTACAGTGACATGCATAATTTTTTAACACTCTTTCAAGGAATAGAATGTTATAATAGTTAATTTGGTAAAGTCCACATTTATAGACATACCAGTAGCAAGTGAGTGCAATGTCAGCGATTTATTTTATTGAAAGATAATGAGTCGGCTGCATCATGCAAACAGCCTTGAAATTTAGAAAAGGTTGAAACAGCAAGAGGCTAACCCCCCACAAGCAATGGATTAGTGGAATAACCGAGATAATAGGTAACACAGCCCACACAAAGACCTTGTGCAGAAAGCGCTTCCTAACTTGATGTTGAAATGCAAAACAGGAAACACTGAAAGAATAAGAACAAGAGGAAACCGTTTTCCCCTTCCTGAAATGCTATTTCAGAGTTTATGTTTATTACTCACACGCACATAAACAACACGTACATACATTACTTTTTTGCAGACAGCTAAAATTGTCTAACTTTCAAAACATCAGACTTTGCTATGTATTTTTCTTTGTGTGTTGGCAAACATATATTTACCATTATGTGGTTTTTGTTATTATTTCCATAGATGTCCTGCCAGTCAGGTATCCTGTTCATCCCGTATCAGATAGATGGAAATGGGCAGTGTGTGGTCAGTGATCTTGGTGGTGCCTGTAGAATGTCAGAGTTGTGTGTCCTGCATGTTGAGACTGTGTGCCTAGGCAAAAAACTCAAGACTGTCATGGAGGATATGGATAAGGACAATTTGTGAGTTGTCAGTCATTTCATGTCAGTTATTTCTTGTCAGTCATTTCGTGTCAGTCATTTCATGTCAATCATTTCATATCAGTCATTTCTTGACATTCATTTCTTGTCAGTCATTTCATGTCAGTCATTTCTTGTCAATCATTTCATGTCAGTCATTTCTTGTCAATCATTTCATATCAGTCATTTCTTGACATTCATTTCTTGTTAGTCATTTCATGTCAGTCATTTCTTGTCAGTCATTTCTTGTTACTCATTTCATCTCAGTCATTTCTTGACATTCATTTCTTGTCAGTCATTTCATGTCTGCCATTTCTTGTCAATCATTTCATATCAGTCATTTCATGTCAGTCATTTCTTGTCAATCATTTCATGTCAGTCATTTCTTGTCAATCATTTCATATCAGTCATTTCTTGACATTCATTTCTTGTTAGTCATTTCATGTCAGTCATTTCTTGTCAGTCATTTCTTGTTACTCATTTCATCTCAGTCATTTCTTGACATTCATTTCTTGTCAGTCATTTCATGTCTGCCATTTCTTGTCAATCATTTCATATCAGTCATTTCATGTCAGTCATTTCTTGTCAGTCATTTCTTGTTACTCATTTCATCTCAGTCATTTCTTGACATTCATTTTTTGTCAGTCATTTCATGTCAGTCATTTCTTGTCAATTATTTCATGTCAGTCATTTCTTGTCAATCATTTCATATCAGTCATTTCTTGACATTCATTTCTTGTCAGTCATTTCATGTCAGTCATTTCATGCCAGTTATTTCTTGTCAGTCATTTCGTGTGTCATTTCATGTCAATCATTTCATATCAGTCATTTCTTGACATTCATTTCTTGTCAGTCATTTCATGTCAGTCATTTCTTGTCAATCATTTCATGTCAGTCATTTCTTGTCAATCATTTCATATCAGTCATTCCTTGACATTCATTTCTTGTTAGTCATTTCATGTCAGTCATTTCTTGTCAGTCATTTCTTGTCACTCATTTCATCTCAGTCATTTCTTGACATTCATTTCTTGTCAGTCATTTCATGTCCATCATTTCTTGTCAATCATTTCATATCAGTCATTTCTTGTCAGTCATTTCATGTCAGTCATTTCTTGCCAATCATTTCATATCAGTCATTTCTTGACATTCATTTCTTGTCAGTCATTTCATGTCAGTCATTTCTTGTCAATCATTTCATGTCAGTCATTTCTTGTCAATCATTTCATATCAGTCATTTCTTGACATTCATTTCTTGTCAGTCATTTCATGTCAGTCATTTCATGTCAATTATTTCTTGTCAGTCATTTCGTGTCAGTCATTTCATGTCAATCATTTCATATCAGTCATTTCTTGACATTCATTTCGTGTCAGTCATTTCATGTCAATCATTTCATATCAGTCATTTCTTGACATTCATTTCTTGTCAGTCATTTCATGTCAGTCATTTCTTGTCAATCATTTCATGTCAGTCATTTCATGTCAGTCATTTCATGTCAATTATTTCTTGTCAGTCATTTCATGTCAATCATTTCATGTCAATCATTTCATATCAGTCATTTCTTGACATTCATTTCTTGTCAGTCATTTCATATCCGTCATTTCTTGTCAATCATTTCATATCCGTCATTTCTTGTCAATCATTTCATATCAGTCATTTCTTGTCAGTAATTTCATGTCAGTCATTTCATGTCAGTCATTTCATATCAGTCATTTCTTGTCAGTAATTTCATGTCAGTCATTTCATGTCAGTCATTTCTTGTCAATCATTTCATGTCAGTCATTTCTTGTCAATCATTTCATATCAGTCATTTCTTGACATTCATTCTTGTCAGTCATTTCATGTCAGTCATTTCATGTCAGTTATTTCTTGTCAGTCATTTCATGTCAGTCATTTCTTGTCAATCATTTCATGGACGCTCTACCCCCAACATATGTCCTTTAGTTGTGCTGGACATACACCATCCAGCATGCTCAATTTGGCCTCTGTTAGCATAGCCAAGTATCTGCTGCTGGAAAACCCATGAAGCCACTGAAACAACATGAGCAGTAAGTTCACTAGCATTGATTGACACTTGTAGACATAAAGGAAACATGTAGAGATCAGGGGACACAACTTATGATTGGCTTCAACGTTATACACACAATGGGATCTGAACCTGCTGCCTTCAAATGACAACCATGGCAGACTGAAGAGATAAATGTTCTTTGACATATAGTCAAATATACACCCTGTAGTTGGTCAACTAAACACCCTGTAGTTGGTCAAATAGACACCTTATTGTTGACCAAGTAGACAGACACCCTATAGTTGGTCAAGTAGACACCCTGTAGTGGTCAGCTAGACACCCTTTAGTTGGTCAAGTAGACACCTTATTGTTGACCAAGTAGACACCTCGTTGTTGGTCAAGTAGACTTCCTGTAGTGGTCAGCTAGACACCCTTTAGTAGGTCAAGTAGACACGCTGTAGTCGATCAGCTAGACAGCCTGTAGTTGATCAGCTAGACACCCTATAGTTGGTCAAGTAGACATCCTGTAGTTGGTCAGCTAGACACCCTGTAGTTGGTCAGCTAGACATCCTGTAGTTGGTCAAGTAGACACCCTGTAGTTGGTCAAGTAGACACCCTGTAGTTGGTCAAGTAGACACCCTGTAGTTGGTCAAGTAGACACCCTGTAGTTGGTCAAGTAGACCTCCTGTAATTGGTCAAGTAGACACCCTGTAATTGGTCAAGTAGACACCCTGTAGTTGGTCAAGTAGACACCCTGTAGTTGGTCAAGTAGACACCCTGTAGTAGGTCAAGTAGACGTCCTGTAATTGGTCAACTAGACACCCTGTAGTTGGTCAAGTAGACACCCTGTAGTTGGTCAAGTAGGCACCCCATAGTTGGTCAACTATACAACCTGTAGTTGGTCAACTAGACACCCTGTGTTATCTTCTAACTTGTATCATTGACCACCTGTTATCTTCTGACTTGTATCATTGACCACCTCTTGATGTTATCTTCTCACTTGAATCATTGACCACCTCTTAATGTTATCTTCTCGCATGTATCATTGACCACCTGTTATCTTCTCGCATGTATCATTGACCACCTCTTGATGTTATCTTCTCACTTGAATCATTGACCACCTCTTAATGTTATCTTCTCGCATGTATCATTAACCACCTCTTAATGTTATCTTCTCGCATGTATCATTGACCACCTCTTGATGTTATCTTCTCGCATGTATCATTGACCACCTCTTAATGTTATCTTCTCGCATGTATCATTGACCACCTCTTAATGTTATCTTCTCGCATGTATCATTGACCACCTCTTAATGTTATCTTCTCGCATGTATCATTGACCACCTCTTAATGTTATCTTCTCGCATGTATCATTGACCACCTCTTAATGTTATCTTCTCGCATGTATCATTGACCACCTCTTAATGTTATCTTCTCGCATGTATCATTGACCACCTCTTAATGTTATCTTCTCGCATGTATCATTGACCACCTCTTAATGTTATCTTCTCGCATGTATCATTGACCACCTGTTATCTTCTCGCATGTATTATTGACCACCTGTTATCTTCTTGCATGTATCATTGACCACCTGTTATCTTCTCGCATGTATCATTGACCACCTCTTAATGTTATCTTCTCGCATGTATCATTGACCACCTGTTATCTTCTCGCATGTATCATTGACCACCTCTTAATGTTATCTTCTCGCATGTATCATTGACCACCTGTTATCTTCTCGCATGTATCATTGACCACCTCTTAATGTTATCTTCTTGCATGTATCATTGACCACCTCTTAATGTTATCTTCTCGCATGTATCATTGACCACCTGTTATCTTCTCGCATGTATCATTGACCACCTCTTAATGTTATCTTCTCGCATGTATCATTGACCACCTCTTAATGTTATCTTCTCGCATGTATCATTGACCACCTCTTAATGTTATCTTCTCGCATGTATCATTGACCACCTCTTAATGTTATCTTCTCGCATGTATCATTGACCACCTCTTAATGTTATCTTCTCGCATGTATCATTGACCACCTGTTATCTTCTCGCATGTATCATTGACCACCTCTTAATGTTATCTTCTCGCATGTATCATTGACCACCTGTTATCTTCTCGCATGTATCATTGACCACCTCTTAATGTTATCTTCTTGCATGTATCATTGACCACCTCTTAATGTTATCTTCTCGCATGTATCATTGACCACCTGTTATCTTCTCGCATGTATCATTGACCACCTCTTAATGTTATCTTCTCGCATGTATCATTGACCACCTCTTAATGTTATCTTCTCGCATGTATCATTGACCACCTCTTAATGTTATCTTCTCGCATGTATCATTGACCACCTCTTAATGTTATCTTCTCGCATGTATCATTGACCACCTCTTAATGTTATCTTCTCGCATGTATCATTGACCACCTCTTAATGTTATCTTCTCGCATGTATCATTGACCACCTGTTATCTTCTCGCATGTATCATTGACCACCTGTTATCTTCTCGCATGTATCATTGACCACCTCTTAATGTTATCTTCTCGCATGTATCATTGACCACCTCTTAATGTTATCTTCTCGCATGTATCATTGACCACCTCTTAATGTTATCTTCTCGCATGTATCATTGACCACCTCTTAATGTTATCTTCTCGCATGTATCATTGACCACCTCTTAATGTTATCTTCTCGCATGTATCATTGACCACCTCTTAATGTTATCTTCTCGCATGTATCATTGACCACCTCTTAATGTTATCTTCTCGCATGTATCATTGACCACCTGTTATCTTCTCGCATGTATCATTGACCACCTGTTATCTTCTCGCATGTATCATTGACCACCTCTTGATGTTATCTTCTCGCATGTATCATTGACCACCTGTTATCTTCTCACATGTATCATTGACCACCTGTTATCTTCTCGCATGTATCATTGACCACCTCTTAATGTTATCTTCTCGCATGTATCATTGACCACCTCTTAATGTTATCTTCTCGCATGTATCATTGACCACCTCTTAATGTTATCTTCTCGCATGTATCATTGACCACCTGTTATCTTCTCGCATGTATCATTGACCACCTCTTGATGTTATCTTCTGACTTGTATCATTGACCACCTCTTGATGTTATCTTCTCACTTGAATCATTGACCACCTCTTGATGTTATCTTCTCGCATGTATCATTGACCACCTGTTATCTTCTCGCATGTATCATTGACCACCTCTTGATGTTATCTTCTTGCATGTATCATTGACCACCTCTTGATGTTATCTTCTCGCATGTATCATTGACCACCTCTTGATGCTATCTTCTCACTTGTATCATTGACCACCTCTTAATGTTATCTTCTTGCATGTATCATTGACCACCTCTTAATGTTATCTTCTCACTTGTATCATTGACCACCTCTTAATGTTATCTTCTTGCATGTATCATTGACCACCTGTTATCTTCTCGCATGTATCATTGACCACCTCTTGATGTTATCTTCTCGCATGTATCATTGACCACCTCTTGATGCTATCTTCTCACTTGTATCATTGACCACCTCTTAATGTTATCTTCTTGCATGTATCATTGACCACCTCTTGATGCTATCTTCTCACTTGTATCATTGACCACCTCTTAATGTTATCTTCTTGCATGTATCATTGACCACCTGTTATCTTCTCGCATGTATCATTGACCACCTCTTGATGTTATCTTCTTGCATGTATCATTGACCACCTCTTGATGCTATCTTCTCGCATGTATCATTGACCACCTCTTAATGTTATCTTCTTGCATGTATCATTGACCACCTCTTAATGTTATCTTCTTGCATGTATCATTGACCACCTCTTAATGTTATCTTCTCGCATGTATCATTGACCACCTCTTAATGTTATCTTCTTGCATGTATCATTGACCACCTCTTGATGTTATCTTCTTGCATGTATCATTGACCACCTGTTATCTTCTCGCATATATCATTGACCACTTCTGCTCACCTACTTTAGACTTTACCCTCCACTGTGATTTGTATGAGGGTATCATATCCGTTAATGAGACCTCAATATTTGATTTGTGTCTGCTTTGTTCTATTTATTTAGAGTGTATGCAAAAGAAAGGTTTTTGAGTGATTTGCGCAAAACCCGTGAGACTTACAAAGGAGAAGATTTACAGCAAGTAAGAAAATAGAGATAATATTTTGTTCTTTAATTGTTTATTATGGGTTAGGAATTACATGTTTTGGTTAAATTAAAAATCAAAGATAGTTGAATCTTTTCCCCAGAACTTGCAGGTATTGTAGGAAATGAGCAGTCAGACAGATTGACTGGATCTGCACTGTTGGGTAGGGTATAGGTGTATGATGAGGCACAAGTGGTCAGGCCCCTTTGGGATCATGAGTATAGTGTGGAAGAACCGGTAAATCATCTTGGTCTAGAGAGAATGATGCTGCAGGGAGTGACCAGAGGATCTGGCCGACAATGGGTACACCAAGTAAAAGCCAGATGGATACATGATCAGACTGCTACTGGTACCATTAGTATTGTGACTCTTCTCTGGCTGTTGAAGATGAGGATGTAGCACATATGGAAATGTCCCAAAGCTGTGATGTCGTTTCTTGGCTCAGGTCAAGTGTTAAGTGTTATAGATATACTTACCTTAGTGCCTTAGGAACATTTTATGGGTTTAAAAAAATAACTGTTGTGCTCATTTTTGGCTTGTCTCATGCAAACAGAATCTGGCTCTATTTTACTTGTAGCTGGTACCATCAGCTTATGGGGCCCTCAATTGTTTGATGAACATGATAAAGCCAGCCTGAACCATATATGTGAACTTTTGGCACATTGTCTTAAAGTCTGAGAAAGATATGAAGAAATGAGAAGGACAATGTTCTTGAGTGGCCACAGAACCTATATTACTTTGTTGTTGTTGTTTAAATAGTGATTTATTACCAGGATGGCCATCCAGCATGAGATAAATAAAGTATAAGACATTTGTTTATTTCTTTTTATTCTAATGCTGCTGAGTTGCATTCTTAATAGCCCAGTGTAATTCTTAAGATTCTTAAGGAGGAAGAGGAATTTTAGGGCTTCTGGGGGGGGGGGGGGGGGGGGGGAGGAGGAGGAGGAGCAATTAAGATTATTTCAAGATCACGTTAATACAAGAACCAATTACTTGATATTGTTTTTCCCTCCATACTTTACGGTTCTGTACTTCCGCCCTTCTGAAATTCGTTTTATAACATAAGTAGTCCCGCAAATCACGTTTTATGTAAACGTCTAGACTTGTTTTAGTATGTGTTAGTAAATTTAGCTTCCATTTTTGCAAATACTGTGTGGGGGGGGGGGGGGGGTTATAGGGAGGAAATATGAAGTGGGGGGGGGGGGTGATTTTCTGAACATATGGTGAAGGGGTGCATGGGCCAAAAAAGGTTGAGAACCACTGGTCTAGAGAAAGCACACCTTACACAAATGCATGCCAAAGTTGGACATACTGACCTTTGAGGTGCATAACTGGGCATGATACACTCTCGATGAAAGAGGAACCAAGGAGAAGTTATTAATGTTACTTTTATTGTGTGTATTGTCACTTTCTTGTTGTAAGTTTAGTTTTATGAAATACGCACAATTTTACATGTTATTTTAGGCTCTGTTAGGAATGCGGAGACGATTAGACGATCCACAGCTTCTGACAGTAGATACAGTGTTCAACATGCTAATCTCATTCAGGGAAGTCCAGGTGAGTCCAGTTTGGCCAAGTTTATGTTAGTTTCTGTGTAGTGGCAGGTCTTTGTAATTTCTCATTGACCAATGGACAATCATCATTATGTGTTGTTTTGATAAATATGGGCAGTCATCTGACGCAATCGCTAGAGTCTTGGATCAGCCCTGTGTTCTTTATCTCAATTATGCCATGTGACTGACCCATCCAGCTATTTATCTCTCTGCCTGTCCCTTGCTGTTTTCCCGTCAGAGTTTTGTCAAGTTTGCTTCTCCTCAAGACGTGTCCAAAAAATCTTGACTGGACGTCTAATTCTTCTAATCAGTTTATGGTTTACATTTGTTTCTTAAAGAACTGTCTCTTTGGTGTTTTTGCCTGTCCCTGGTATCCCTTGCATTATCTTTTAGAGACCTCATTTCCACTGTTTGTTAATGTTGAGTGTGTGTGCAGCTTATCTGCTTGATACCTTTGTTTCACATTTATACAAAACATATATTCATAAGATGGAAACCTTACTGAACATTAGAAAGATAATGTCAGTGAGAATATAGTTTCTATATAGCATTTCAACATTATTTTTCTCACCGCAATTGACATCTTTTTAGTGAATTTACTGTTGAGTATGTTTTCCATCTTGCAAAAATGAACAGACAGATGGGTTGAATGCTGTTACATATACAATTTAAACAGAATTTTGGAGCTTAATCTGATAAACTGTAAAATCACAGCTTTTTGCTATTGTATTTGCCAAACAGCTTAAGTGTTTTCTAAGTGACTGACATAGCCTAGTATCAGTTATCACTAATGGTCTGGATGTCTGGAGTTTTCTGAAGAATTGAGCAGTCTGCAAATGGCATTTGAAAGAATGGAAATTCATGTTCGTAATCTTCTTTACCGGAGTATGACAAAGTTCGGCAGTGAAATCTAGTCATTTTATTTATTGCCACTGTGCACATAATAGCTCAGGCATTGTGCTTTGGAGAAGTATTACTCCATCCCTGATTCCCACCATAGGTTGTACTTATTAAGCCTTTTTTAAGCACAGTTTAACAAACTATCGTCTGTCGAGACGGCAAGATGACAGTGAGTGAGTGCACATAATATTGCTTTACACTTTAAATTTGTTTAAAGCAGGATAACTGGATTCTGTAACAGTTTTTTTTTTTACACGAGTACTGGCACCCTCAAAACAGTGTATTCACTCTTTAAATTGAGGGTTTTTTCCCCTGTGACTCCATGAGCCCTTTTTAATGTTATGATATCAGGAACACCCATGGATAGTAGTCAGCCAAGTCATTTCTTTGATCACAGCTGGCTCTAACATTTTCATTTTTTTTTTCAAATAGTCCTATTATTATTCCTCTGTTATCTCTGTTAATGTGTTATCTGGAAACCTAATTCCCCCCTACTGTCCCAAACATTCATATCGCCACTTAAGATGGATACAGAGATTTTATTTGGACTGTTGGATGACACATTCTCAGCTATACTCAGCCGCACTGGTCTCATAATGTTGTTTAAATTAGAAGAATTTACCAAATGGCTAATCTGTAGTGTAGACTGACAACTGTTAAGGTATGAAGTACTACAGATTTCACAATTTCTAGATCATAGTTTTTGAGGTTATGAATATTTAATTTGCTAGATAATCATTTATCTGTTTGTTAAAATATCTAAGATTCTTGCATGAGGGAATTGTCGAGAGAGAGAGAGAGAGAGAGAGAGAGAGAGAGTGGGTGGGTGGGTTTTTTTTTTTTTCGTGTTCTTTTTCTCTTCATGTACGCAGCCTGGAGCAGACATGGGCAATCACAACATTGGTGTTGCTTTATTTTATTATAGTGTTGCCGAGCTTTTCAAGCTTTCTGCATACATTTTCCTCCATCTTTCTTGCTATTTTAGGGCTAATTTCTCTATTCCAGAATTTCTATTGATATGCCGCAAAATTTATTTTCGTCATGGTTTTGATGAGTGGTTTACTCATACCTGCAGCTGTCAGTACATCAGCGTTTGTTTCTTTGTCTATAATGTTCTCAATATTCTTCTCAAAATCCACATCTCCACCGCCTCCAGTTTCACCATCATTGCTTTACTCTTTTGTTCAGCATTTATTTGCATTCCAGAAAAACATGTTCATCTCTCTCTCTCTCTCTCTCTCTCTCTCTCTCTCTCTCTCTCTCTCTCTCTCTCTCTCTCTCTCTCTCTCTCTCTCTCTCTCTCTCTCTCTCTCTCTCTCTCTCTCTCTCTCTCGCTGTGTGTGCGCGTGCATGCGTGCGTGTGTGTGTGTCCCCCTCAGTGTGTATGTATGTGTGTACATATATATGTTTTTATGTGTGTGTGTGTGTAAGTGTGTGTGGGTCTGTCTGCTTGTTTGCCTCTTAACATTTAAATAAGAATTGTTTATGTTTAATTTATGCTTGCAGCATTCATTTTACAGTGGTTTTTTGTTTCTTTTTTCTCCCCAAATGCAAATGTAACGTGAGTGATTGGAAGGGTTAGAATATTAGACGGGCCTACATTCCCAATTTGTGACCCTTTGAAAATATAGTTTGTTTGTTCTCCCTCCCCTCTATCTCCTTCCCTCCTCCGTCTCCTCTATCCCCCCTCCTTCCTTCCCTCCTCCCTCCCCTCTATCCCCTCCCTCCTTCCCTCCTCCCTCCCCTCTATCCCCCTCCCTCCTCCCTCCCCTCTATCCCCCTCTCTCCTTCCCTCCTCACTCCCCTCTATCCCTCTCCCTCCTTCCCTCCTCCCCTCTATCTCCTTCCCTCCTCCCTCCCCTCTATCTCCTTCCCTCCTCCCTCCTTCCCTCCTCCCTCCCCTCTATCCCCCTCCCTCCTTCCCTCCTCCCTCCCCTCTATCCCTCTCCCTCCTTCCCTCCTCCCGCCCTTCTATCCCTCTCCCTCCTCCCTCCCCTCTATCTCCTTCCCTCCTCCCTCTCCTCTATCCCCCTCCCTCCTTCCCTCCTCCCTCCCCTCTATCCTCCTCCCTCCTTCCCTCCTCCCTCCACTCTATCTCCTTCCCTCCTCCCTCCCCTCTATCCCCCTCCTTCCCTCCTCCCTCCTTCCCTCCTCCCTCCTTCCCTCCTCCCTCCTCTCTCTGGATGTGTGTGCATATGTGTGTTTGGGTGTTGTGCTGTTTATGTTTACTCACTTTTAACTCAAGCATAGTCCATGCTGGACTTGGATTGCCAGACGTCCGGCAAAAAGAGGACAGAAAAGCTAACAAGCTTTAAAATGTCCGGCTTTTCTTATATTTTATGTTATAATTTTTGTGCAAGACAAGAATGAACAGTTTTTTGAAAGACTCTTGCATGAACAGTGGAGTTTATTTTTCCAAAGTTGTCCAAATGCATGTTGCTTTACATAGTTACTTAAAATTTGTAAAGTATTCTTCTGTATCCCTGGACACAATGGCAATGTGGAAAGAGTGTTCTCCTTTATTAATGCTCTGTAGACAAAGAAAAGGAACAGACTCTTACTCGACTCTGTAAAAGGCATTATTCTCACAAAGTACAGTTTGAAGAATCTTACCTGTGAACAGTTTTATGCATTTGTGATTGCAAATGAGGATCTTTATGAAAAGTTGGCTCTTCCGAGAAATATGTTGTGTAATTAATAAAGATTATAAGGTAATAATTGTACAATCGGCTGCTTAAATCATGTTTTTTAGCACTCTGAAAAAGGTCTCCATTGAATTTATATTTATTTTTTAAAATGATTGTTTCTTGGTCGATTCACTAAGAGTAAGATACACTTATTGGTAGCTATTATAATATAATTGTACTGATTGTGGGTTTAATCAGGAACGATTCAAATGAAATATTGAATATATCCTCCTTTGTCCTCTTTTTTGTCTTATTATGTACTCCTTTTGGTGCCCACGTATCTGGCAACCCTATGCTGGACTTGCTGTGTGTGGGTTATTTCTCCCTATTACCACTGTCCCTCGCCATGAGGCCAACCCTCTCCAACTACTGAGGTTGGTTTGTTATGTGTTTGTAAGTGTGTGCATGTGTGTATTGAGTGTGGTGTGTGGAGAGTGTATAGAGAGGTAGGTATTCTTGTTTGTATGTGTGCATGCGTGTGTGTGATGCTTGTCACAGCTTTGCCTATGTGCCACACAAGACATGTCCTTGCCATACATGACCTGTCTTGTGTTTCTTTGCAGGATTACAAGGCGATGGTTAAACTGGTTGAAGATGTCAGATCTTTTCCCTTCCTCAAAATCGAACAGAACCAGGGACTTCAGTATCTGTATGCCTTTGCTTTGAATAGGTTTGTAATGACATTTTGATATTCTACTACCTTGCTAGACTTTCCTGAATTTGACTTTCTTGGGTTTAGCCAGTATTTGAAGTCCATATTTCCACGCATTCACTTTGGGGTCACTTCTGTTGAACTCTTTTTTTCATTTTGTCCTGGTTATAAAGTTTATATGTTCCTTTTATTCTCACTTATAATGTCCATAAAAATTGTGAAAACCAGTGAATTAATTAACCCTTAATGTTTAACACTAAATTAATTTGAGTGCCAGTTGCTCTATAAAAAATATGGGGGAAGTACCATGTACCCAGTACTCCTCAAGGTGTGGAAAAGGATCGTTGACTTTACTTTTTATAACAGTAACCTTACTAATAATTATAATACAATTATTATTATTATTTTTTTTCTCTTTTTCTGTTTGTCTTGCATGCTCAAAAAATTGTCCAGGTCTGCACACAAATGTGCATGAGCACACACATGTGCATGCAAGAGCACACACATGCATGCTTACACGCGCACACACTATGAAAGATAACACGAGAAAGGATCTGAGGATTCAAAATCACCTTGTATATGTTTTCTCTGAAATATGAGATATTTACAATGGAGAGATATGGTCTTTATGAGTGGACAAAAAAGACAAATTATAGCACATAGAAGCACAGATGCATCTTATCAAGATTCATATAAGCTGCTCTATTTAATATGGTGAATAGAAAATTTGTTGGTGTCTATAAATGAATAGATGCAACAATTTTTTTTACACAGATAATAATCATTCTGTAAATTTTTTTTTTCTAATTGCTTATGATTATCTTTTTCTGGGGTTGGAGGAGGAGAAGCATATAAATAGCACGATATTAACATTTAAAAAATTCTTGTGTTATTGAACATAGGTGCATGGTCTAGCCTTTTCTTTTGTTTTATATCACTTTTTCAGAAACGGGGACAGGGAAAAAGCTTTAAAAGTTATTCTGAAGGTAACATAGACTTACATGTGGGTGTTGATGTGAATGTTTCTTGTATGTGAAGCTTTTTGTATCATCATCATCACCTTGGTGTTCATGACTAAATGGTTGGGATTAAAAACAGGATGTACGACTTTGATGATAATGTTTGTCGTGTCAGTGTCTGAGGGGGCTTCAAATGAAAACCTTAAAAGTGTGATATAAATTGCAATAACCATGCCATTGTCTTGTAACCTGTCAATATTGTTGTTAAGGATGTCAAGAGTGTTAAGCACATGACATCATGGTGCAGACAAACAGTGACATCATAAGGACGGTTTAAAGATGGCATTCTCTTGTCTGGTATTTTTATGTTCTCTCGCTTTGAACTCAAGCGTAGTCCTTACACATTCTACTACTTCTAGTGCACTGGACTGATTTTTGTGTGTGGATTAACTTTCCCTATTACCAGTGTCCCTCGCCATCAGGTGACTTCTGAGGTACTTGTAATTTACGTCCCCCAGTCAAGGACAAGATGTCAACATTTCAGTCCAAGTATCTGGTGTAGGGGTTGAACCGCTACCTCATCATCAGCACACAGAATGTTTAAGATCTAGCGCTCTTATCTATTCAGCCATGCTCACCTCCTAATCCAGGGTATTTGATCGCCCTGTTACCAAAGCAGGTATGAATATTGTAAAAGATAAATAAACCTTGTTAATCACACTCAGAAAATAAATAGAAGATAAATCAACCTTGTTAATCACACTCAGCTTGTTAGATTTTGTTAAGAAATATTTATATACAGAACAATATGGGTCTGAGAGTTTAACGTCAATTATTGCAGGCGGTGGAGAAATCAGACACACCAGTTCCAGACATGATCTGCCTGTGTGGGCGCATCTACAAGGACAAGTTTGTCGACTCCGACTACACAACTCAGGATGACCTGCATAATGCCATCACCTGGTCAGAGTTGTTAACACTGGTTGTCTGTGTTACAAATATTTAGGTCATATTCATTGCTTTCACCAGATTTATGTTGGTTATTTTACATATATATTTCTATCATCAAGCTTTCCTGTGTCCTCCTCTGTTTTCTCTGTTCATTTTGTTGATTGTTTTTGTTGTTCCTAAAATATACAGGCCAAAATATTTGATGTTTTTGTTCAGGTTTGTTTGTTCTGCAGCATCCTCTTATAACCCTTACTCAGTTTATTTCCAGCTCAGGCGTTTCATTTTTGTGGAAAAGCTTTTGTTTTGGTTACATTAATAGCCATCATATTGTAACATCTTATTTATGTAGTAGTCCTTTCTCCCATAGTTTTGTGTGTGAAACATCCTCAATATCTGGAGAGGTGAATGACATAAAAGAGAGTTACATCTGATTTCTACAGTAGTCATTTCTCCCATAGTTTTGTGTGTGATATATCCTCAATATCTGAAGAGGTGAATGATATAAAAGAGAGTTACATCTGATTTCTACAGTAGTCATTTCTCCCACTGTTTTGTGTGTGATATATCCTCAGTATCTGGAGAGGTGAATGATATAAAAGAGAGTTACATCTGATTTCTACAGTAGTTCTTTCTCCCACAGTTTTGTGTGTGATATATCCTCAATATCTGGAGAGGTGAATGATATAAAAGAGAGTTACATCTGATTTCTACAGTAGTCCTTTCTCCCATAGTTTTGTGTGTGATATATCCTCAATATCTGGAGAGGTGAATGACATAACAGGGAGCTAAAAGGCTAGAGGATTGATTTCATTGCAACAGGTTTTATCCCATCTCACTCAGTCTCACTCTGCAGATTGGCTAACCACCTGATGAAGCTTCACACATAGTATGAACTCAGTAGCTCTGGCAACCACCCTCAGGGGTCTCCAAGATAATTGCATTCTTGAACCGAATGTCAGAATTTGACAACAAACCCACAGCCTTCTGAGGCAGAGGCTTGACCACGTAGCCATGGAAACCCCCTGATAAATGGCTTGTGCTCTCTATCCTGCAATGCTGCACGCATGTTGGTTGTGATGTAAATGGTTACTTCTTTCTTGGAGCTATTTTAATCTCAGCCGTGATGTAAACAGTTACTTCTTTCTTGGAGCTATTTTAATCTCAGTTTGTGTATAATAATATTAAAAGTACCTGTAATGTTTCATTGCTTCTGTTCCTGTATTTTATGTAAACTTAGGACCTTTTAGAGTAGCATGTTAGTTATTGTCAACTCCAGTTTACTTCGATGAAGTTAAAAGATTATTGTACACTTAACATTTGTGGAGCCACTGTCATTTGATATTAAAGTAATTGTATTTATTTGTTAGGCACAGACCGGCAATGACACAATTAAACTATTCTTAGCTACTCTTGATGCTGTCATTAATAATTTACAACTGTCTTTACCAAATTTTTAAAGAAATCTAGTCCATTAGACTTTTCTTGTGAAAATGTAGAAATGATGTAGAAGTAGAATCCTTATTTGTCTTTTTATTTTGGGTTCTTTCTGCTAGGTATCGCAAAGGCTTTGAAGTGCAGCCTAATGAATACGCTGGCATTAATTTAGCAACTCTACTTGTCATCTCTGGCAAGGACTTTGCAACATGTTCTGAGCTGCAGAGAATTGGTAAGTCAATGATCACAGTTGAACAAGGAATTATAGATATGCAAATGTTTAAAATTTAGCCAATAGTTGTTTTGAAATGCAGACCAGGAATGATTGAAAGCTGTTATTGAGATTATATGAGTTAACCTGAGTTGATAAAGTGAGTGCGACTAAATGAATGTGTGAGTGCAAGGTGAGAGATACTTCACAATGATTAATTAAAGCTTAAAGACATGCATCAGGCATTTTGTATGGTTGTGTGCTAGATTCAATAAATATGTGAACGGGTCTATGTTTCATAAGATAGGTCATTGTTCTAAACTCAACTGAGATAGCATAAATTGTGAGAAAGATGATATGAAGTGAAGCAGCCTTGTTCCATTGTGTAATTAACCGTGAAATTAGTAAATGATTATTATGCACTGCATCACTGTGCCTAACCCTGAGTATCATACCTGTTGTCATCAATCAGTTATCAGTTGGGGTATCTTAATTGCACTCCGGACAGGTCCATAGGTGCTCAGATCCTTCCCCCAGCATAAGCATCAGCGTTCGGTGGCTAATTGTGCCAGTTCTGTGTTGGCACCTCGTTTTCCTGATGTACCTCTCGTGTCTGGCCATGCCAATTCTTACTCCCAAGTCTTTCATCCTGGACAGCGATGTGGATTCACTGACGTCAAAGTTCTGTTCTCGACATGTCTTTAGCACCAGATTCTTCCTTCACAATTCTCCCTCCGGCCTGAGCCGCAAAGGCCCATGAACTTCTCTGTGACCAACTCATCTGTGTAAATGACAGCATTACCCTCTAAAGAATTCTCGAAGATCAATGCCTGTACTTCTGCCTCCACAGTAGTCGGATTTTCTTGTCTGTATTTTCTGTCTAGTTGGATGCAAACTGAAAAGGACATACAGAAATCTGTTGGCACTTGTACCCATTCCTCGCCAGGTTCTAAGGCCTCAAGTGAACACACCTGTTGAAGAAATATCTTCGGCTTGACCTATCCACCACTTTCCTCTTTTTAGCCTGCTGCTCTTGACCTTCTTAATTTCTATATGCAGTGCATGTTGTGTGTTTGCATTGACTCGAGGTAGGCACTTGCTCTGCAAATTTGTATTTTGTCCTCAATGGTGGTAAAATCAAGAAAATAGCGCATCGCCCTGCATGCTGTATCTCTTGTACATCCAAGAATAATACATATAGCTTCGATATGCGATCAAACAAAGCAAATTTGTGATATTTCTCTAATGATACAAACTGGCTTAGTTAGCCATGGTATGCTAATGGATTTATTACTGATAAGACAGGAGCACTTGTAGA
The DNA here is from genome assembly GCA_963921405.1 of Cepaea hortensis. Taxonomy (NCBI): domain Eukaryota; kingdom Metazoa; phylum Mollusca; class Gastropoda; order Stylommatophora; family Helicidae; genus Cepaea; species Cepaea hortensis. Next base: position 42,048,247 of record OY992886.1, read on the forward strand.
CATGACTGGAGGGTATGATGACCACACTGAACTGAAGACTTGATTCTGTAGTCCCCATATGTAAAAATGTATTCCCTAAAACAATCATTTAGACATAATATACATACATGCATATAGAATGGGCTGAGGCCTCAGAGGTGTTTTAGAGAAGAATACTGCAAATTCCTTGGACAGCTAAAATGAATAATCTAAATGTTTTTAAAGAGACTAAGATACAAAGACAACTTATCACAAACATCAGAAAGAGACAGTCATCATATTTTGGCCGCCACATAAGAAGAGCAAAACTGGAACTTGCACCAACTGGAAAGATGTGTGGAAAGAGATAGAGGAAGACATTGACAGAAGATTATTGCCAGCCTTTTGTCTCGGCATAGAAAGTTATCACCACATACATTGATACATACTGTTAAATAGCAAGATCTCCCACACCAGTCAGCAAGGCACTTAGTAATGATGATGGAAGATAAGAACAAAGTAATTCTCATGGTTAATAACTTATTGCATACCAAGCAATTGACCTTGTGTTCAACCATACCTTACACATTTTGCTTAAATCTCTGTCCCAGGAAGTTTTACTTTCTGTAATGTTTGGGTCATAAACTGATTAGAGAAATTTGACGTAGACAGATAAACTCATTAGGACATGTTATGAGAATAAATAAATAGGAAAACTTGGTGTCAAAAGGCAAGATTGAGGGGGAAAAAACAAGGGGAAGGCAGAGAAGTAAATACCTGGATCGCTTAGCCGCATGGTATGGTCGAGACAAGAACACAGAGCTGATCCATGACTCTGGTGATTGTGTGAGATGGCGAAACATAACTGCCCACGCCTATCAGCATGGCACATGATGATGATTAATGCTTGGGTAAGAATGAGTTAAAATAATAACTGACTGGGTCAGAATGAGGTTCACTCAAACCTGGCTATGACAAAAGAAGGTTGTATCTTTTCTTCTTGTGATCGCTGACTTGGATGAGGAGTTAAACTGCTATCCTGGTCTTGAATGAGTGCCAACCTGCATATTTATTTCTCACATTGTGTCAGTGGCCTCAAGCCTCTTCTTCTCTTCTTTTACCTTTCATCTCCTAATGGAGCATAGCCCTCAGACAACTCTCACCCCAAGCCTTCTGTTGGCTTGTTCATGATTGGTTGGACTTTACAGATCAAGTTGTCTACAGGATGAGGTTGCCACTCTCATGCCAACCCTTCTTGGCTTCTCATGATATGCTTGTTAAGTTACTATATTACTGTTCTTGGCATCTCTTATGGGCCTTGGTAACACATGGGCAGGCCTTGGTAACACATGGGCAGGCCTCAAGTTTACCTGTCATCTATTGCCTATAGTACCTTACAGTGTAGTACATGTTGGGGGGGGGGGGTGTCTTGAGCCTGAGGAATTAACCCTACCAGACCGCTGAACCGATTTTTCGGTAATTTCCTAATCTGCCGCTATACCGCTGTACCCAATTTTCGGTATGTTGCCTAGTACGTGAAAAAAAGCGCCACAAACTAAAAATAACCAACCAGTCGTGGTCAAACCTCATGGTTAGCCATTGCAAATGTCTTCCCTCATAGGTTTGAATTGACTTTGTGTGGTTTAACGCAAAAAAATTCTGTAATTCCCAATGAAACGTAGGCTGGTGGACCAAGCACTTCAACAAGAAAGTGAAGTAGGTCTAGGATTTTCACAGTCCAACAACTGATCAATACTTTGGTTTATTCAGACTGGATTGCCACACAAAGGTGGAATATTGGCGCTAGATGAAAGGTAGACCTATTTTCTACAATGTCTCCAAGTTACATCTTATTCTAACCACTTGTTTGCATGTAACTAACATTTTTCTATATCATGTTGGTTTTTCCTCTTTAATGCTCAGGAGCCCAGGTAATAGGGACAGTTAGGTTCAGGGCCTCAGGTCTGGTAGGGTTAAGGCCACTTGGCTAGTGCAGTCGCTGCAGAGTGCAGGTTAGGGTTTTCTTTTTACCTCCCTCAGGAAAAATTCACATCTTACTGAGAATTTGAACCTAGGTCTCCTGAAGGATAACCCATCATTATAGCCACTCGGCCAGTCACTCTTCAAGTTTACTTAACAAATAATTGTAACTGTTGAATTGTTCTTTGTGATCAGGAATAACCCTGAACAACCTCATTGGCAAGAAAGGCAGCCTGGCTTCTCTGACAAACTACTGGGATGTGGCAACTTTCTTTGAGATCAGTGTCTTGGCAGAGGATTATAACAAGGCAGTGCAGGCCGCTGATTGCATGTACAGACTAGAGCCACCTGAATGGTACATTGTTCATATTTCTTAGGCCACTGGTTATGGTTCATGGTCATACCCTGTGAAGTAATTACTGTTGTCCTTTTCATCATGTTGTCTCACATATTTTCCTTCAGCAGTCAGATTCAGATAGGTTAGTTTTTATTTGAATGGTCATTATCATCTACCAAATTGTTTGTTGTTTGTTGTCAGATACTTCAGTTAACATTTATCAGTCGGAAGCCACCAATCATAGCCCGTAACATCTACCAAATTGTTTGTTGTCCTGGCTATAATTTTAAATAGTTGCTTAAAACAGTTCTTTTTAACTATTGTTACACCATTTAATGCCACAATTAATATAAGCAGAAATCCTTGTGTAATGGCTGAGAAAATAAAAGATCAAGATTTTAACATTTGACCTCCAATAGATACATATATATCCTTTGCCTTACCGGAGATTAGAAACTATAGGCCTAATTTTTTTAGGGGGTGAATATATTTTGAAAAAGTAAAGAACAAATATATAATTTTTCAATGTAATCATCACTGGGTTCAGTGCAGGTCCTCCAGCGCCGATAAACTGCTTGGATTCCTGTAGAAAATAAATTCTCTTGATCACGTATGGAACCACTCTTTGGTCACTGCTCGGTGTAGCTGGCAAAAGTCATGCAGTTTTGAAACTTCCTACTTCACTCATACATTTGCTGGACTGACAGGCATGCATCACCATACCAGACCTTCATTCCCCAATGAATTTATATAGGTTTCTCCCCTTCACTGATCAAAAAACGGTAAACAGAACACTGCTCCTCTTTGGTGCATGTCAAAAGTGGGGTGGCCATATTTAGACTGTCCTTATGACGTCACCGTGTTCTTCTGCACTATGATGTCACATTCTTAACACTCCTGACATCCTTAACAACAATATTGATCATTTGAAGTCCCCTCGTATCTTTAAATGTGACAATATGGCAAGCAGACCCTGCACTAAACGTGTCCTGTCTGGGGTTACAACATGACAATATGGCAAGCAGTCCTTGCACTAAACATGTCCTGTCTGGGGTTACAATGTGACAATATGGCAAGCAGACCCTGCACTAAACATGTCCTGTCTGGGGTTACAACATGACAATATGGCAATCAGACCCTGCACTAAACATGTCCTTTCTGGGGTTACAACATGACAATATGGCAATCAGACCCTGCACTAAACATGTCCTGTCTGGGGTTACAATATGGCAAGCAGACCCTGCACTAAACATGTCCTGTCTGGGGTTACAACATGACAATATGGCAAGCAGATCCTGCACTAAACATGTCCTGTCTGGGGTTACAACGTGACAATAAGGCAAGCAGACCCTGCACTAAACATGTCCTATCTGGGGTTACAACATGACAATATGGCAAGCAGATCCTGCACTAAACATGTCCTGTCTGGGGTTACAACATGACAATATGGCAAGCAGATCCTGCACTAAACATGTCCTGTCTGGGGTTACAACGTGACAATATGGCAAGCAGACCCTGCACTAAACATGTCCTGTCTGGGGTTACAACATGACAATATGGCAAGCAGACCCTGCACTAAACATGTCCTGTCTGGGGTTACAACATGACAATATGGCAAGCAGATCCTGCACTAAACATGTCCTATCTGGGGTTACAACATGACAATATGGCAAGCAGACCCTGCACTAAACATGTCCTGTCTGGGGTTACAACATGACAATATGGCAAGCAGATCCTGCACTAAACATGTCCTGTCTGGGGTTACAACATGACAATATGGCAAGCAGACCCTGCACTAAACATGTCCTGTCTGGGGTTACAACATGACAATATGACAAGCAGATCCTGCACTAAACATGTCCTGTCTGGGGTTACAACATGACAATATGGCAAGCAGACCCTGCATTAAACATGTCCTGTCTGGGGTTACAACAAGTAAAGGTCAAATTTTTACATGCCTTGAGGCATATTGGGCATATTGTGCTTGCCCCATATTTGTATAGATGATTCTCCAATGAGACCCACTTCTGTATGGGTCGACCTTGGGTCCCAAGTCATTTTTCAAATACTTCACATTTTGGATTCGCAATTGGTACCACTTTGCAGCTCTGGGATAACAGACAAAAAATAAAAGTACCCTTTTACCCACCTGAAGGTGCATTGGGCGTGGTGCTAGACCCATTTATGTATAGAGCAGTTGACACTCAGTGGGTGGGTGATGTCAGTATCTCACCATCCGCCTTCACTTTCCAAGATGTTTCCTGGTACTCATATTAGGCTGGGCTAGCCTGGTCAGATTGTTTTCTATTGAACCAGAAACCCAGACTCTGGCAGGCCATGGGATAGAGTTTCAGTAGAGTTTTAGCAGTACTTTTTCAAGTGCAAATGTTAAAAACAGACTATATATTATTCATGTAACATGTTAGACGTAAAAAGTAATGAATGTCTAACATGGTCATTAACACAGATGCATACAGTGAAACTGTCATCATCATCATCATCATCATCGTTTTCATCATCATCATCGTCATCATCATCATCATTGCTTGATGCCAAGAGTGTTCATGTCTCTCCATAGATCTCAATCATTGGTGTTTTGATCCATTCTTTCAGTGAGTGATATTACTCTTAGACCATACAGTATCATTTCTCAGTCTGCCTTTGCCTCTTCTACTGCTGACTTTTCCAGTTATCACAATGTTCTTCAATGCCTCTCTTCTCATTATATGTTAAATCTGTAACTGATATTATTTACATTTGAGACTACAGTAGTGCAAACATTTTCAGGTATCTGAAATCAACTGTTGGCAACATTGCATTGATTAGCAGATTCAAGAAGCAAATGAACAAGGATACCAACAGCAAAGAATGTCAAGTAAGACTAAATAAAGACTGTAAGTTCTGATAGTTGTTCTGTTTAGATTTTGCCTGGGGATTGGTAAATGAATCTTGATATGTGACACAAAATTTTGTGTTGTCACTGCACTTTGGGCATTCTCGTGAATTCTCAGTCCTCTGATGCAGCAGTTATCTCAAAGTATCTCTGCACACTGTTGCCACAAGGAGTTGGTTATAATATCTTCTGTCTTGATATAGAAGGCCAGGCTTCACCCACAGGTCATGTATTGGAGCTTGCATCCGTCTCCTCATCATCCACCAGCTGAGTACTGTACTGCATTGACTATATCAGCCCTGTCCATGCTACTTCCCATTGTGTATTGGTGCATTATTTGCCAGTTGATCCACACATATATTACCTTTTACTCTGGCATGTCCAGAATTTACATTCAAGTTGATGATGTGAAGTACAACAACCAAATGCTGTCTACTTATTCAGAGTGAAGGCAGCCGGTTGTGATCTTCTCTAGCATGTTCTTGGACCCTGTTGTGATTAGAATAACGTAGTCAGGGAGGTGTTTGCGTGCAGAAATATTGTCATCAACAATAACTACTCCACCCAGTGCCATCCCGCTACATTAGTGGTGTCTACTGTGATGGGTTCAACACTTTGTGTCTTGTGTTTTTATGGTGCCCTCACACATACTGAAACAATAACATAGACATTACAATTTATAACCATTGTTATGAAGACATCTCTGACTTCTTTAGTTGATATGGCTTCAATATCTCATTTAAGACAGTGTTCATCCACTTATGTTTGGTTTGTTTGTCAAGGAGCCCATTTATTGTATATGAATGCTACCATAAGTCCTCCTATAGTTTACTCTAGGAGTATCTCAACCCAGTGCACATGCTCCATTACACCCATGAGGACAGTAATGTGTGTATGGCGGAATCATATTATAAATATCTGTTGTTTTGTGAGTGGTTTTATAATGTTCAAATTTGACCTTTGCAGCTGCCTATTTGACATACTGTTTTAAACTGTCTAATCTTGAAGACATTTTAACTAGTGCTATATGAGTACAGATTTTTGTTCCTGTCTAGGCAGTCTGTGTAGTTTATCTGCTACCCTAGTGTCATTGGAGAGTGTAACATTCTCAAGTTGTTTGTGTTGTTAACATTCACATCATTATTCATACTACTACCCTAGGATCCCTAGGTGAGAGTGTAACATCTTCAAGTTTTTTTTATTTTGTTAACATATCATGATTCAAACCACTACCCATAGGGGAAATTGGAGAGAGTGTAACATTCTCAAGTTGTTAATTTTGTTAACCTTCACCTTAATATTCATATTGCTACTCTAGGATTGCCGGCTCCTTGGCGAAGAAGTTACAGACGCAGTTCGTAATCTCGCATACCCGTGTTCGAAACACAGCTGCATGCGAATTGACAGCAGACCGTATTGCGCTGGTTTTTTATGAAATGGTATGGGCGCCAGTCATTCAGAAAGCAATGGCAAACTACTGAATGTAAACTTGCCAAGAGATCACAGCAGCAAAAAATGCTGGTGTTGACTGCAATGTCCTGTAAAGGATATGCAACTAACTTTAACTAACCCTAGGATCAGGGGAGAGTGTAACATCTTCAAGTTGATTATTTTGTTAACATTCACATCCTTATTCATACACCTAACCTAGGATAAGGAAAGAGTGCAACATCTTTAAGCTCCTTATTTTGTATAAATTCACAGCACTTTGATCATTTGATCACAACTCAAATACAGTCATGGCTCATTGCAGCAGTTGTGTTTAAATGAAAAAGCAGATGGTTTGGCTGGTTCTGCAACTATTGGAAAGGGTGCATCAAAGGACAGCAGACGTATGAGATGGCATTAAATAAATATCTTGGTGACACTGCTGCTTTTGATTACACGGGTAAGAGAATGTCTTAGCTTAGGATGAGCGACATTTGGAGTTGCGAGACTTGGTCTTGAAAGGGACACACAAAAAACTGGTGAACCAACTGTCACCTTTCCTTCCCAGACAATACCCAGAAACTTGTGAATATTATCCAGTTCCCATTTTAAGATGCTGGGTCGAGTTCAGAGCTTTAATCAGTGTAAAGAGAATCCTGTCACTGCTGGGCAATGAAGACAGATTGCTTTCTTTGTAAGCAAACAGACTGATAACAATATGGCCATAACTAACAGCCTTACCACAGTTAATCCCATTTTGTGTGTGTTATAGATCTATATTCATTGTGCTCCCGTTACATGTGTACATGTGTTTTCTGTTGCAGTTGTTCAGTTTTTGGATGGATTTCTTTACTGAGATTTCAAAAACCGAATCTGAGCTGACAGGTAGCCAGTTTCCTGTAAGTTTTTAGGCTTGTTATAAAGCCATTCATTTTACAAATCTGTTGTCTCCAATGTTCATTGTTCAGTTTATAACTTATGGAAACCTTATTTAGTCAGCATAAAACTGCTGCACATGCTTTATCATGTTTGATGTCATATTTATTGTCATCGTCAGAAGTTAATCATATTTATTGTCATCATCAGAAGTTAATCATATTTATTGCTGACATATGAAATATTCAACTGATGAACACTTGCATGTGTCATATCAAGGCATTGGACCAATAGGTGGGAGTCCAGGTCCTGCTTGGATCAATAACAACAACAATAAGGAATCTTCTTCTCCAGGTGCCTGGTCTGAAGCAGATATTGATGATCAAGAGTTTCCATTCATCTGCTGTTTACACCCTCTTCTTCCATGTTTGTCAGCATTTGAATTTTTCATCTGCATTTAGTAAATATATGTCAGGGCAGGTAGTATCCTCAGATCGCCATTTATAAGTTCATACATTTGTCTGGCTGAAAATCTCTCAGTTTGGACTTCCGTTGCAACATGTTAACTAGTGGGTACATTTCTGCATTTTCTGAAGCCAAAATGTTATACCTCTACAGCCCCTTCACTGCTTTAGGGTGGTCATGAATGGCATCAAACTGAGATTTTACAATCTTCGTAGAAATCAGATCGTTCACTTTGTGCGATAGTAGTTCTACTTGCACAATTTTGCATCATAGAATTGTAAACACTGAGCAGTGCTGTGAAGTTTTATTTTTCTATCTCCCTATTCCTTCTGGGTTTTATTCCTTTGTGTGGAATGAGAGATTACTTCTGATATTATCCGAAGCATTTTGTCACAATTAAGATGCAGTGGAGAAACAACCAGCAACGTGTGTACATATGTTTGTGCTTATTGTTTCTCTGCAGGACCTGAGCATTTTTGTTTACAAACTGGATGATGTGGTCAGTATCACGTTGGCTGCTTTGTCTCACAGAAAATGTTTTATCAGGCTGGGTTCATTCTATGGGTCAATTCTAAAGCCCTTATTTGACTCAGGACTGCTTGGTCGGTCGGCTGGCAGGCAAATAGACTAATTATAAAACCATCATTGCTCCTGGACTAGTAAATTATATTGTGTTTCTGATTTACTTTGACAGGTACTTTTGCTGGAACCAAATCGAGAGTTTATACTCAGCTATATCCAAGTGAATTATGAAACACAAGAAAAGGTATCATATTTACATCATGTACTTTTCTGCTTCTTCAAAGTCAGTTTTCAATCTGTTTTTAAATGTTATGTTATTGTTTTGATAATTAGCTTCCTCTCTTCCATCCCAAAAAATGTATTTCTTATTCTTCTCTTCTCTACATCTCTCTCAGCTCATCAACATCCCCTGCCTTCATTTAAAACATAAGAGTGTATATTATATTTATTCCCTAAGTACATTGTATTTTTCTGTTGCATTTATTCCTGGTATATGCTTATCAGTAATGGGCTGTTGAAGACACAATTTCTGTCTTTCTGCACACAGAATGTCAGATTATGGCATGCATGGCAAGACCCAAAAGACCATCGCCCCAATGACTGGTCCTTTCCTGCTGACACTATCAAGAGAGTTAGGTAAAGACTGAGCACTAATCAATGTTTCTATGTTGTAGTCTCAGATTTTTAACCTTGTTTCATGAGTCACAATGTTGTATTATTTTTTGAGTGAACAGATGTGTTATGCTCTCTCACTGACACCTTGTGGTTGATTGACACATTCAGGGTATTCAGTGCTGAGTGCAGTGCTGTCCATTGTTGACAATTGCAATGTGAAGCTATGATAATGTAGTGGAGAGTTCACTGACCTTCTGACATGGTAGTCTGGGTTTATTGCTCAGTCCATGAGAGATTTGTTTGCTAGAGATAACATGTGGGGAGTTCACTGACCTTCTGACATGGTAGTCTGGGTTCATTTCTCAGGTAGTCTGGGTTTATTGCTCAGTCCATGAGAGATTTGTTTGCTAGGGATAACATGTGGAGAGTTCACTGACCTTCTGACATGGTAGTCTGGGTTTACTTCTCAGTCCATGAGAGATTTGTTTGCTAGGGATAACATGTGGAGAGTTCACTGACCTTCTGACATGGTAGTCTGGGTTTATTGCTCAGTCCATGAGAGATTTGTTTGCTAGAGATAACATGTGGGGAGGAAGGACACTGGTAACCTCACCTTACAAATATACAACTATTACATGTTGAATCCTATCACTCCATAAGAACCAGATAAGACTCCTTTACGTAGGAATATAGTTGCACACCACAAGTGCCATAATTATGCATTGTTGTGGATGACACAAGCTGAATAATAAAAAAAAAACTTAAAATAGGTTGTCAGCATTGATTGTTTCCACATAGGGCATGAGTGGATTAATGTGGACCAGGGGATACCCAGTTGCTGCTCATTTTACCTGGTCAGGGAATGCAGAGAGGAGTGCCATGGGAGAATGGAAATAAAGTGTTTTTTTTAAATGTTGCTTATCCCGTACAGGATGTTGCAGTCAATGCCAGCATTTTTCAGCAGCTGTTGATGTACTAGGCAAGTTTTACAATCAGGAGTTTGCCATTGCTTTCTGAACGACCGGCTTACATACCACTATAAGTTACCAGCGCAGTGCGATCCGCTGCCGAATTTCATGCAGCTGTTTTCCCCACGTGGATATATGGGATTACAAACAACGTCGTTAACGCCTTAGCCAGGGAGACCAGTAAATAAGAATAAAATATAATAAAATAAAATGTAACAACTGATATATGACAGCTGGGGAGAAAATATCAGAAACATTGATGGCTGTGTGCGTCATGGAAAGTTTGCATGGGGATTGTCAGCTTGATATCAAGGCCAGATCATTGCAGACTGCAGTGGCACAATATGTAACTACTGCAACCAGTAGGAGAATGAAGTACTAATAGTCACTGCAGCTCATCAGTTCAGTGGTTATTTGAGACTCTGCACACAGGAGTTACAATTGTGTCTGACGCTGTTCTTCAGAAGAGTCATGGTGTGTGGTTGTGATATGAATGGTTCAGTTATATAGACGTATCATCTCTTCAAAACTTTAGTTGGAACTTCTGCTCAGATTAAGCAAGGGTCTGAGCAGTAAGCAAACTGATATGATGGCCTCAAGGACACCACCTATGTGGACACAGAGAATGGATGAAGGACACCTAATAATACTCATCACATGTGACAGATTGATACAGACTTACATAAATGCGGATGAAGTAACATAGACTTTTGGCATGACTTGAAGCAGTAGCAGACATGATCGCAGATGGGGACAATATGGGTGCATTCATAATCCATGTGCTTCAAGCACAGTCAGCATTCCTACACTCTGTTATCAGCTGAGGCAGACAGAAGATCTGTATTCATGTCCCATGTTATATACATCAATCAAAAACTACACCCCTATGCCACGTGGTTACCTTTTTATAATGAACTATTTTGCCTCTGTGGTTTTTGGAATTTAGTTTTTATTAGTTCTATGAACAGAAAACAGTTTAACCAATACTAGAAACATTGTTATATACTTCATGTGTTGTGCAGAGATATGACGTGATGGAAATTAAGCTATATAAACATATGGAAGTGTTCAACAAGAGAAAGCCTGTGTGTGTTGTATCAATCAGTATCTGTGTTCATCTGTCAACAGCTTGTACAAGAGGGATGCCAGAGCCATATTTCTGTACGTCCAGGATATCTCTGATGATGATTATCACATTTTCTTTTCCTCGGATGTGCAGGCTCAGAGGTGAGTGCTCTGTTTAATAGCTGTAGATTGTCGCTATTTACATTGTTTCTTGTTATGTTTCATTGTCATAAATGGCATATAGTACCCCAAAAGATGATGTAAACAAAGTTCCCCTATTTGTATCAGAATGTTGAAATATTTGGGTACCTTTGAGCAGGAGATGGAAGATGTATTAAAGAGGTGTAAATGTGCAATACCTTATAGTTGAAGAACTTGAGTTGATTAACAACAGATGCCCACCATCATCACGGGGAGTTAAGAGAATATTAATAAACATTTACGAGCTTACATTGGAGATCATTGCAACAACCTTACAGAATAAGCCTGAAGCTGACAGGTTGGCAAGACAATATTTACTGTGGCATGTTTCTATTAACCCATGGTTTAGAAGTGGGTTGATGAGTGCCAGATGTCCTTCACTCCGTGTTTCTGGTCACTGCATCTCTGGGGGTCTCTGAGGGTCTTTCAGACTCGAAGCATGTCAGATGTCTGGCCTTAGGCAGGCGTCATCACATCATAGCCTCACTTCCAATTACTGAGCCTCCTGTTCGTCACTGGCTATGCCTTTAGAGACCAGCATGAAGCAAATCAGAGACTTGAGGCTGTGATGGTTTCCACACAATCAGCTGTTTTGTCCAGCAAGACATTGTTTGCCACATAAATGCTTTGGGACATCAGATATAACTGATTTGGGATATACAGGGGCCTTCCTCCATTTTCAGCAATGTTCCCTCTTGTAGTACCAGCTCTCTGTTTAAGTAGGAGAGTTTTGGTGGACATTTTAACTGATTGTCATTTAGTAGGACATCTGATCATTGACATTTGAACCAGTTTGACATTTAGTAGGAAACACACTCAATGGACATTTGATATTTGAATACGTTTGTCATTCAGTGCGAAACACACTCAATGAACATTTGATATTTGAACAAGTTTGTCATTCAGTAAGAAACACACTCAATGGACATTTGAACCAGTTTGTCATTCAGTAGAAAACACACTCAATGGACATTAGAACCAGTTTGTCATTCAGTAGGAAACACACTCAATGGACATTTGGATTGGTTTGTCATTAAGTAGGAAACACACTCAATGGAAATTTGAACCAGTTTGTCATTCAGAAGGAAACACTCTCAGTTGACATTTGAACCAGTTTGTCATTCAGTAGGAAACACACTCAATGGACATTTGAACCAGTTTGTCATTCAGTAGGAAACACACTCAATGGACATTTGAACCAGTTTGTCATTCAGTAGAAAACACACTCAATGGACATTTGAACCAGTTTGTCATTCAGTAGAAAACACACTCAATGGAAATTTGAACCAGTTTGTCATTCAGTAGGAAACACACTCAATGGACATTTGAACCAGTTTGTCATTCAGTAGAAAACACACTCAATGGAAATTTGTACTTGTTTGTCATTCAGTAGGAAACACTCAATGGACATTTGAACCGTTTGTCCCGAATGCTGTGATGTCGGTTCCTAAATCAATTAATCAATCAATCAGTAGGAAACATGCTCAATGGATATTTGAATTGGTTTGTCATTCAGTAGGAAATTCATACAATGGACATTTGAACCAGTTTGTCATTCAGTAAGAAACACACTCAACAGACATTTGAACAAGTTTGTCATTCAGTAGCAAACACACTCAATGGACATTTGAACCGTTTGTCATTCAGTAGTAAACACACTCAATGGATATATACTGTTTTGTCATTCAGTAGGAAACACACTCAATGGACGTTTGAACCAGTTTGTCATTCAGTAGGAAACATACTCAATGGACATTTAAATTGGTTTGTCATTTAGTAGGAAACACACTCAATGGACATCTGAACTGCTTTGTCATTCAGTAGGAAACACACTCAATTGACATTTGAACTGGTTTATCATACTGTAGAAAACACACTCAATGGACATTTGAACAAGTTTGTCATTCAGTAGAAAACACACTCAATAGACATTTTAAGCAGTTTGTCATTCAGTAGGAAACACACTCAATGGACATTTGAATTGGTTTGTCATTCAGTAGGAAACACGCTCAATGGATATTTGAATTGGTTTGTCATTCAGTAGGAAATGCACACAATGGACATTTGAACCAATTTGTCATTCAGTAAGAAACACACTCAACAGACATTTGAACAAGTTTGTCATTCAGTAGGAAACACACTCAATGGACATTTGAACCATTTGTCATTCAGTAGTAAGCACACTCAATGGATATTTAAACTGTTTTGTCATTCAGTAGGAAATACACTCAATGGACATTTGAACAAGTTTGTCATTCACTAGAAAACACACTCAATGGACATTTGAACCAGTTTGTCATTCAGTAGAGAACACTCAATGGTTATTTGAACCAGTTTGTCATTCAGCAGTAAACACACTCAATGGACATTTGAATTGGCTTGTCATTCAGTAGGAAACACACTCAATGGACATTTGAATTGGCTTGTCATTCAGTAGGAAACACACTCAAAGGACATTTAAACTGGTTTGTCATTTAATAGGAAACACACTCAATTGACATTTGAACTGGTTTATCATTCTGTAGGAAACACACTCAATGGACATCTGAACTGTTTGTCATTCAGTAGGAAACACACTCAATGGACATTTGAACCATTTGTCATTCAGTAGGAAACACACTCAATGGACATTTGAACCATTTGTCATTTAGAAGGAAACACACTCAATAGATATCAATCAATCATGTGCCATGCCGGAAAGCGTAGGCGGTCATGACTCGTTGTGTCATTCAGTGGAATTCATACTTGATGGACATGTTATCAATCATTTCCCAGGACAAGTTTTAACCAGACATCATTAAGCCATGGTTTAAGAATGGGCTGATGAGTGCCAGTTATCTTTCACTTTGTGTGTCTGATCTCTGCAGCGCTGGGTGTCACTATCTCTCAGGTTTATGTCGGGTAGGTTCAGGCCTGAAGTGCCCATATATCTGTGTGCATGGTGAGGACAAATAACAAAAGTGCTTTATGGAGTTCTGTAACACAGGCACTGAGCAAGCTGGTGCTCGATGTGAAGTTAGGGGTATCCCTGTACATGCAACACAATGACCTTGGCTTTCTACCATACCTGTGACTGAAGTCACCACATCACACAGAAGATAATTGAACTACTACATATGGGTTGCTGAGATTGGTTCTAGAATGCTGAGGACATCAGTGGTGTATAGAAAAAGTAATGAAGACCTCATGAAAGAATTTGTAAAGTGAACTATTTATTGGTATCATTCTTTGTATGTGTCATGAAAAGGAAAAACTGGAATATTCCATGCTAGTTGAAGGAGTGATAGTTGGTCATGTGATGAGAAGAGAGGCATTGGAGAACATCATGATGACTGGAAAGATCAAGGGGAAGAGAAGCAGAGGCAGACCAAGAGAAATGATGCTGGATGGATTGAGACGGTGACATGAAGGAATATCAGAAGCAGAGTTGATCCAGAACACCAAAGATTGAGATCTGTGAAAAAGCGTGAACGCCTACGCTGGCAGGCATGGCACTTGATGATGATGAGTTGAAGGAGAAAATAAATAGACAGGGAAAAGTTTCTTCTAGTGTAACTTTAACTCTGTTGACCATTTCTATTAGAATATGTAAGCACTTCAAACAATAACTACCTGATAGTTTGATTGGTTTGTTGATTGTTGCAGATTTTACTCAATGATGGGTGAGCTTGCAATCAGCCCTGACTGTCTAATTGAAGATGATATTGAAGACATTGTTGATGTAAGTAGTTTCTCTGAACTGCTCTTGGTTTGTATTTAGTGGTTGGTGTCTTTATTTCAGGATTTCATTGATGGTAGTTTTTGATTTGTGACAGTAGTTAATTTGATTGTATTTCTAGTTCTGGGATTATCATCTCATCTCATTCTGTAACTGTGGACATGAGTCGTAATGCTGCCATGATGGAAGCACCAGTAATCAAATCTTCCACTGTTTCCTGTCTTCAGAAACAAGCACTTTAATTTAGAGCAAGGACATAAATACTTAATTAAACACTGTATCATAAGAACACAGAATTAGATGATTCATTATCATATCACAAATTTAACTTGGACCAAAAAATTAGATAACATAACTCAGACCATATCATAAGAGCAAAACATTAGACGATTAAATATCATAACATAACTTTGACTGATTGTAAAATTAGATGAGTTGAGCTAAGAACTGACATCACCGCATTCAGGTCATTCCCATATGCGCTTCGTTTAAAAATAGATAACATAATTCAGTACCATATCTGTCTGATTAGACAATTAAGTATCATATCACAACCTTGACTTAGAAAGAGCAAGAAATTAGATAATTAATTGACCATCGTTTCATAACTGTAAACTGGAAAAAAACAAGGCATTATATCCTTATTTAAGCACTGTATCATAACTTTAAATTGGAAAGCACAAGAAATTATACTTACTTAAGCACCATTTCATAAATTTAAATTGTGGAAAGCACAAGAAATAATACTTATTTATACACTGTATTATAACTTTACATTGGAAAGCACAAGAAATTATACTTATTTATACACTGTATTATAACTTTACATTGGAAAGCACAAGAAATTTTACTTATTTAGGCATCGTATCCTAACTTTAACCAACGTCTATAGCTTAGGGGATAGTGAAATGCACAGTTTCATAATTCCCTGACATACCGAGTTGAGGGTTCAAAATCAGCTGCCGGCCATTCAGAAGCAGACCGCTTTGCATTGTTTTCAGTGGTATGAGACATCAGCCATTCAGAAAGCAATGGTAACCACCACATCCTCACTTTACTTTGGAAGTAAAAGGAATTATATATTTAAGTAACCGCCACATCACTTTATTTTGGAAGTAAAAGGAATTATACATTTAAGTAACCACTACATCATCATTTTACTTTGAAAGCACAAGGAATTATAATTAAGCACCATATCATCAGTAGAGTAAGCATAATACTCATAGTCTTATTTTATGCATGTAGTATTAGTTGTACTAAGTTTGCTAGATCACTTCTATTTAATTGAAGTTGCTTGTTTATGTTCAGTACATTATCTTGTCTGCCATGTCTGGTTTAAAACTGAAGGTAGGTATGAAGTTGTTAGAACATATGACCCCATGACTTCCACATTCATGTCAGAGATAAAGATGTTTGTTTTTTTTCGCGCTCGCTCACTTTGAACTCAAGCGTAGTCCATACACACTATTTATAGTAGTGATTGACTGGTAGTCCATACACACTATAGTAGTGATTGACTGAATTTTGCGTGTGGATTAGCTTTCCTTATTAACAGTGTCCCTCGCCATCAGGCAGACCCACTCCGACTTCAGGTACTTGTAATTTATGTTCCCAAGTCAAGGACGACAGGTCAACATTTTAGTCCAGCTGTCTGGTGAAGGGGTTGAACCACTTACCTCGGCATCAGCAAACTGGATGTTTAAGAACACGCGTTCTTATCCATTCGACCATGCTGACCTGCAAAAGATGTTTAAAATATTTTATTGTGGGCAGATGTTCACATGTTTTAGATTCTGCCAGGTTTTGGTCAATTCTTAGTGTGGGAGACTGTACACATACACCAGATGGCAAATGGTGGAGTGGTGTCTAGATATAGAGGTTAGCAACAAATATCTTGAATAAGCCCTCATGGATCAACACAGGTGATGGTCATTGAAAGGATGCCTTACAGGGTTTGTTTCTTTAGGTAAAGGCGAGAGTTGCTGAAAACATTAGTGTTCAATAAAAATGAAAAAAAGATCTGGTAGAAAAACACATCTAATCTCCACAACAAGCAGGATTCAGAAAGTACAGATCCACAGAAAATCAAATAACCTACATAGCTCAGGAAATAAAAGATGCCTTTCAAGAAAGACAGCACACATTAAGGGTCTTGGCAGATTTAGAAAGAGAATTTGATAAAGTATGGAAGGAGATCTACAAATTGATGGGAAAGACCTTAGACTTGTAAAAAACATATATTGGAAACAACAAGCTGCCATAAGAGTTGATAATGAAGTAAGCCAATATCAGCCTATTAAGAGAGGTGTTAGACAGGGATGTGTAATGTCTCCAGATCTGTTTTCCCTGTACAGTGAAAATATTTTCAGAAATATTGAAAATATGGAAGGAATCAACATTGGGGGACGATGCATCAATAACATTAGATATGCAGATGATACAGTCTTGATTGCAGACAATGAACAGGACCTGTAACATTTAGTAGATGCGATTGTTGCACACAGTGAACAACTAGGGTTAGAATTAAATTGTAAAAAGACACAGATTATGGTCGTCACTAAGAAGAACGAAATACCACAGTGTAATATACAAGTAAATGGGAATATTCTTCAACAAGTGAATAGGTACAATTACCTCGGAACAGTAATAACATCTGATGGGAGATGCCTTGAAGAGATTAGAACAAGAATCGCCATGGCAAAAGTAGCCTTTAGCAAGATGAAAAACATACTGACCAATAAAAAGATGTCAATTGAAACGAGAAAAAGAGTGTTGAGATGCTACATAGAACCTGTACTTTTATATGGATGTGAAGCTTGGACAATGAGCAGCCAGGCTGAAAAACATCTGATGGCTGTAGAAATGTGGTTTCTGAGGAAAATGCAAAGAATACCATGGACAGCCAGAAAGACCAATGAACAAGTCCTTCAAGAAACAAATGAAGATCGTAAACTGATCAGAGACATTAGACGTAGACAGTCACAATTTTTTGGGCATGTTATGAGAAGAAATGATTTGGAGAACTTGGTGACAACTGGTAAGATCGAGGGGAACAGACCAAGGGGAAGACCTAGAAACAAGTATCTGGATGGCTTGGCCTTGTGGCATGGTCGAGACAGAAACACGGAACTGATCCACGACTCTGTTGATCGAGTGAGATGGCAGAACATGACCGCCCACGCTTACCGGCATGGCACATGATGGATGGATGGATGGAAGGAGGGACTGAAGTTAAAATTGCAAAAAATACAGGTGTGTAGGAATATTTACAGATGGAAGAGAACTGCCAGGACAAAGTACAAGAACAAACCAACAAGAAGATGTTGGTATAAGTTGTCCTCCAAGGAGTTCTTTCACCAACATTTTTCCTACCATATATAAATGGCGTAACAGAAAATTCCTCTGCCAAAGTGCACACCTCCATCTATGCAGACAATTTAGCCATGTGGTCTACTGAAGGATATATGAATACAGCCAACAACAGTTTGCAGCAAGCCCCATTAATGCTAAAGGTATGGTACAAAAATGACTGGTGAAGATCAGTTAGGAGAAAACAACATGCATGGTTTTCTCCCTCTCAAATAAATTTTGGCAAATTAAGCTATTAATTAGACCAGTTGTGCTTTATGGCTCTGAAACCTGGAGTACAACGAAAGGAGACGAAGCCTTGTTACAAACCTTTGAGAACAAAGTTTTAAGACGCATCTTTGGACCCATTAGAGATACACAAAGTGGAGAGTGGAAAAGAAGAAGTAACAAAGACATTTATGATATGTTTAAGTCCCCGCTAATCACTGGTATCATGAAGGCTAATAGACTACAATGGCTGGGGCATATAGAAAGAATGGAAGATAATAGGGAAACTAAACTCGCTTACACTCAGGAAATAAATTACCGTAGAGCCCGAGGTAGACCAAGAAGACGGTGGAGAGATAATATATATACAGACCTACAAGCACTTGGAATCAGCGACTGGCAAGAGAAGGTCAACCAGAGAGATGAATGGCGACGGCTTGTATCTACAGCAAAGAACCTCAATGGCTCGGAACGCTGAAGAAGAAGAAGAAATTAAGCTATTGTTGGATAGGTAAATAGTGCATCAGGAAGAAGCCCAAAATACCTATGTGTGCCCTTTGATCATTACCTAACATGGAAAACACATGATGAGACAAATCGAACAACAGCAAATCAACGAATGGCGATCAAGAAAAAATTTGCTGGTACAACATAGGGAGCAAATAAGAAAGTTCTCAAGTCGCTATATATTGGACAAATGAGACCAGTCCTTGAATACCACATTGCAGTTTGAGCAACAGTGGCTAAGTCACACCTTAAGAAACTAATCAACATCCAAAATCAAAGAATGTGGATCATAACTGGAGGCATGAAAACACCTATTACTAAATTGAGAAATATTGCATGTCTACAACCTATGCAAGGCAGAAGAGATAGCAGACCCAAACAACTAGCAGAAAAATTTAAAAGATTGACAGACCACCCTAGGCACCAGATGTTAATAGTTTGAAAGGAGAAGACTAAAGTGAAACAACTTTGTAGAATCTCCAGGGTAGGGATCTATAGCCTAGCCTGCTTTGCTAAGGATGAAAAGCTAGGATGTCTTATGTTTATGAAATGCATGTTATATTCCCTGGAAGTTGGAAACCATGTTTGCTTCAAGCCTTTTATATGTCTTTGTATTTTATTTGATTAGACTGTGTGTTAGCTGAATTTCATTTCAAGCCTTAGATTTCCTTGCAATATTGTGCTTGTAATAGCCATACTTTTGTTTGTTTGCTTTGTGTCTGTGTTAGCTTAATATTCTTACAGTATGTCTATGACTTGGATGATAGAGGGAACCGTATATTGCTGGGTCGAGGCACATTTGGTGCAGTGTATGCAGCAAGAGATAACAAAACACAAGTCAAAGTGGCAGTCAAGGAGGTGCCAGAAAAATTCCAACAGTAAGTTGATCTCTAGCTCATGCCAGGAAAAACAGCCAGACCGGTAGATCGTATTAACACTGATTGATTGATTGATTGATTGATTGATTGATTGAACTTTATTTTCAAAAGGTCACAAATTGGGCACGCAGGCCCGTCTTACATTAGCCCTTCCAATCGCTCATCTTTCATTCATCAATAGTGCATGATACATTCACATTGGAAAAAAACATTGTCAAATGAATATTGTAAACATAATGCATATTACCGTGTTATGAGACACATCCCCCATCCACACCCACACATCCCCCATCCACCCCCCCCCCCCCCAGGCACACATACATTCCTCCATCCACCCACTCATCCCCCACCCACACACTGACATTTCCAGCACAGTAGTTACCACAGAAATTATGATTGCTCTATGGGGTCTATTTACACTGCTATGTGACCCAGGCCTATCAGGGAATCAAAGAAAACTAACACTATAACCTGACATGAATGTCTAAGAGATGGCTAAGGAGGGGTGATGTGAGACCGACCACCTCATCTTGTAGAAAACTCTAGCCACAATTTCCAGCCAAACACAATTTACAAACGGCTTTGTGTGAATTGATTTAGTGTCTTGCTCCATTGAGAGATGAAAGGGAGAATGAGCAGCCAGCAAGAATAGAATCTGTTTACCCAGGAAGGTTAACCCGGTCAACAAATACCTGAAGATGACTGATGTATTAGCCGAAAGGTGTAAATATAGCAGCTCTGCTGTAAATAGGCACATCGCAATTATGTCCATGACAACATTCGGACGAATGCAGAAGAAGAAAAAAAAAGAAGTAGAATCTATTTGACTCAATGATGTATGCCTTCTCTTTTGCACTTTCATAAGTATTTTTCTGGTTTGAAAAGAATGATAATTTTTTTTATATTTGGGATTTCTTCCTGTAACTGAATGCCAAGTTGTTGTGGCTGCATGTATTGTGGGCTGCTGTCAGACAAGAGATGTTATGAGTGAAATATTGTGTGTAAGAGGGGAGAGACGAGAATGACAGGAAAATAGATAGGCTCGTTTGCTCGATTCACAGCTTTTCAAAATATAGTGTTTTTCCATTCATTCAAGTATTCATTCATTAGTTCCTTGTCAAATATTCTGGAGGAAGACATGCTTTTAAAATTAGGTGCTGGACATTCATCAACAGGCTCACGCGGGCGTGGGCACAGTTAATACTCTGGTGTGTATCCTGGTTGGGGTCTGTTCAGTTATCTGTTTTGTGTTTGTAGCCTGAAAAGTGTGCTTGATCTCTTTTGTAGAATTGCTGTTTTCATGTGGATCACAACTTTTGCTACACAACTTGCTACCCATAGCGCAGTTCGTAATCCCGCATACCCATGTTCAAAACACAGCTGCGAGCGATTTGGCAGCAGACCACCATGCATTGGTTGTTTACAAAATGTTATGGGTGCTGGTCGTTCAGAAAGCAATGGCAAACTACTGAACTTAAACTTGCCAAGAGATCACAACAGCAAATAATGCTGGTGTTGACTGCAACGTCCTGTAAAGGATATACAACTAACTTACCCATAGAATTTCTCCCCATGGCCCACCTTTTTAGCTAGTTTTCATAGTTTTTCACCTGTTATTTATGTGTTTGTTTTCTAAACTGTCTGCTAATTCTACTTCAAGTGCCAGGTCTGGAGCCGACATTGGCAATTGTGATTCTCCACTCCTCTCTCTCTGTTATCTGATATTTAAATGATGTTGCTTACTTTATTGGTTACCAACCTGTCTTCCTTTGCTACTCTTTGTTAGTATCTTCGACACATAAGACTGGTTTATTAATTTCACCTCATCTGTTGATTTGCCCCATAAATTTCACTTGAGTTTTTCCTGTAGTTTTGATGAGTGATCTACTAATGCCTGCATATATCAATACCTCTAGCCATGATATTCTCAACATTCTCTCTCAAAAGCTGTGTATTTTACTGCCTACAGTTTCCCTATCATTTCTGGACCCAGTGGTCAGTTGTCTGTCTATTTAATGTCAGTACATGATTTTTTGCGTTTAACCACACTAGATATTCTGCTTATTTAAAGGCTAATTCTCTCCTTTAGTAAATGTAAGTCTGTATGTCTTACCATTTATATATATAAAAGACTGCTTAGTAAAACAACCTTGGGTTAGGGTTTATTGCGATCGGGTTCAACCCCTACACCGGACAATTGGACTAAAATATTGATTTCTTGTCCTTGACTTGTTGATGTAAATTACAAGTACCTCAGAAGTCGGAGTGGATTCGCCTGATAGTCAGGGACACTGGTAATAAGGAAAACTAATCCACACACAAAAATCAGTCTAGTACACTATAAGTAGTGGCACATAATGGACTATTCTTGAATATAAAGTGTGCAAACGGCAAAATAAATACAACAACAAAAAAGACACATTTAAATATATTTAAAAAGTTAGTTGCATATTCTTTACAGGATGTAGCAGACAGACCCATCATTTTTTGGCTGTTTGTGATTCCTGGGCAAGTTTACATTCAGTAGTTTGCCATTGCTTTCTGAACGACCAGCACCCATACCATTTCATAAAAAAACCAACGTAAGGTGGTCTGCTACCAAATCGCCCACAGCTGTGTTCAAACGCTGTATGCAGGATTATGAACTGGCGTCCGTAACTCCTTTGCCATGGAGTCATAAATACATATATATATATCCCTTGAAACAAGTAAAGAATTTCAAGTACCTAGGAAGTATAATATCATCAAATGGCAGATCAGAAGACGAAATTGAAAATAGGTGCAATAAGGCAAATCAACTCATTGGACAAATGGCACCAATACTAAAGAACAAACATGTATCAATAACTACTAAGAAAGCACTTTACAACACAATCTTCCTGCCAACTCTATGTTACCAATGCCAAACCTGGATAATGACAGAAAAAGAGAAAAGAAAAATCACAACAACAGAAATGAGGTTCCTGAGACGAATACTCAACGTATCAAGAAGAGATAAGATCAGAAATGAAGAAATCAGGACTAAAGTGGGGGTTAAAGCAGCACTAGATTTTATTAGAAAGCAGCAAGTCAAATGGTTTGGCCATGCAAGTAGGTTACCAGTCAACAGCATACCACAACAAGCAATGATGTACAGACCAGATGGAATCAGAGGAAGAGGCCGACCACGTAAACGTTGGACGGAGGGAATAGCAGAGTCCAAGGGAATATCGATATATGAAGCCCATACTCGGGCACTCTCACGAAGTTTATACTTCACCTCGACACCGCAAGGTACAAGAGGAACATGAAGAGATGAGATGAGATGATATATAAGAGAATGTATGTCTGTCTGTCTGTATGTCCTTTATGCGTTCGCGAACGGTCCATCCGATTGAGATGAAATTTTCTACACGTCTTCCTCTCATTTCCGTGCTGCCAACTGTCATAGTTTTTTTAGTGTACAAACATATTTTCTTATTATTATTTAATATTTTAATTTACATTATAATGTATATATAGCGAGGGGACATAACTTCTAATAGAATTGCTATATATGTAAAATTGTTGCATATTTCTCAAATAGGTGGACCTTTTCGCTGCAGTTATCTACAGGCATATGCGTTATAATCCTCCTCCTCCTGCTCCTCTCCCCTCCTCCTCCTCCTACCCTCCTCCTCCCCTTCTTCCTCCTCCTCCCTCCTCCTCCCTATTCCTCCATCCTCCTACCTCCTCCCTCCTCCTCGCTCTCCTCCTCCCTCCTCCTCCGACACCTCCTCCTCTCTCCTCCTCCCCTCCTCCTCCTTCCCCTTACCTCCTCCTTCTCCTCCCCTCATCCCTCCTCCTCTTCCCTCTTCCTCCCTCCTCCTCCTCCCCCTCCTCCTCCCTTATCCCCCTCCTCCTCCAACCTCTCCTCCTCCCTCCTCCCTTCTCCTCCTCCCTCCTACTCCTCCCTTCTCCTCCCTCTACCTCCTCTCTCCTCCTCCCTCCTCCCTCTTCCTTCCTCCTCCCTCCTCCCTCCTCATCCTCCCTCCTCCTCCTCCCTCTCCTCCCTCCTCCTCCTCCCTCCTCCTCCCTTCTCCTCCTCCCTCCTTCTCCCTCCTCCTTCTCCCTCTTACTCCTCCTCCTTCTCCCTCTTCCTCCTCCCCTCTCCTCCTCCCTCCTCCTCGCTCTTCCTCCTCCTCCCTCCTCCTCCTCCCTCCTCCTCCTCCCTCCTCCTCCTCCCTCCTCCTCCTTACTCCTCCTCCCTCCTCCTCCCCCTCCTCCTCCCCCTCCTCTTCCTCCTCCCTCTTCCTCCTAATACCTCCTCCTCCTCCCTTCTCCTCCTCCCTCCTTCTCCCTCCTCCTCCCTCCTCCTCCCTCCTTCTCCCTCCTCCTCCCTCTTCCTTCTCCTCCTTCTCCCTCTTCCTCCTCCCTCCTCCTTCCTCCTCCTCCCCTCTCCTCCTACCTCCTCCTCCCCTCTCCTCCTACCTCCTCCCTCCTCCTTGCTCTTCCTCCTCCTCCTTCCTCCTCCTCCCTCCTCCTCCTCCTTACTCCTTCTCCCTCCTCCTCCCTCCTCCTCTCTCCTTCTCCTCCTCCCTCATCCTCCTCCCTCTTCCTCCTCCTACCTCCTCCTCCCTCTCCCTCCTCCTCCTCCTAATCTCTTCTCCTCCCTCCTCCTCCTGTCTCCTCCTCCCTCCTGCTCCCTCCTCCTCCTCCCTCCGCCGAATATGAATTAAATGATATGCTCCCCACCAGGGACTGGCCAAAGCCGGGCCGGGTCGTTTTTTTTGGGAACGGGAGCAGGGGCCGAATATGAATTAAATGAGACGCTCCATTTACCCAAGTTAATTGTTGGGGGAAGATGTAAAGATCTTTCATGTGCTCTTTCTAATAATAGACAGACAGTAGATAGTCGGGAACGGGAACGGGAGCTTATATGACTACTTATATGAATTAAATGAGATGCTCCCCACCAGGGTCTGGGCGAAGCCGGGCCGGGTCAGCTAGTGTATATATATATATACATGAAAGATCTTTACATCTTATATATATATATATAGTGCACACACACAAAAAGAAGGAACACAAGGAGAAATAGTGAGGGGCAGGGGAAAAAAAAGAGAAAAAGACTTCCGATTTGTATACATACTAATGAAATAACAGTGTACAGCTTGCCATATATATCTTCCCAAGACATAATCTTCAGACTTATTTTAGGGACTGTCCCAGATTGTTGGTCTATAAGAGACAATGTCTTAAAATACCTTACGTTTGCAACTCCTGGGTAACACATGTTTATCATTTTCTTTCAGAGAGGTGCAGCCACTTCATGAGGAAATTAAACTCCACATGCGGCTGAACCATAAGAACATTGTTAGATATCTTGGCTCAGTTAGTGAGAGTGGACTCTTTAAGATCTTCATGGAACAAGTTCCTGGGGGTATGTTAGCATGTCTTAACTAGTGAGGTTGGATTCTTTAAGATCTTCATGGAACAAGTTCCATGGTGTATGTTAGCAAGTCTTAACTAGTGAGAATGGATTCTTTAAGATCTTCATGGAACAAGTTCCATGGTGTATGTTAGCAAGTCTTAACTAGTGAGAATGGATTCTTTAAGATCTTCATGGAACAAGTTCCAGGGGGTAAGTTAGATATCATGTTTTAACTAGTGAGGTTGGATTCTTTAAGATCTTCATGGAACAAGTTCCAGGGGGTATGTTAGATATCATGTTTTAACTAGTGAGGTTGGATTCTTTAAGATCTTCATGGAACAAGTTCCAGGGGGTATGTTAGATATCATGTTTTAACTAGTGAGGTTGGATTCTTTAAGATCTTCATGGAACAAGTTCCATGGTGTATGTTAGATATCATGTCTTAACTAGTGAGGATGGATTCTTTAAGATCTTCATGGAACAAGTTCCATGGTGTATGTTAGATATCATGTCTTAACTAGTGAGGATGGATTCTTTAAGATCTTCATGGAACAAGTTCCATGGTGTATGTTAGATATCATGTCTTAACTAGTGAGGATGGATTCTTTAAGATCTTCATGGAACAAGTTCCAGGGGGTATGTTAGATATCATGTCTTAACTAGTGAGAATGGATTCTTTAAGATCTTCATGGAACAAGTTCCATGGTGTATGTTAGATATCATGTCTTAACTAGTGAGGATGGATTCTTTAAGATCTTCATGGAACAAGTTCCATGGTGTATGTTAGATATCATGTCTTAACTAGTGAGGATGGATTCTTTAAGATCTTCATGGAACAAGTTCCATGGTGTATGTTAGATATCATGTCTTAACTAGTGAGGATGGATTCTTTAAGATCTTCATGGAACAAGTTCCATGGTGTATGTTAGATATCATGTCTTAACTAGTGAGGTTGGATTCTTTAAGATCTTCATGGGACAAGTTCCAGGGGGTATGTTAGATATCATGTCTTAACTAGTGAGGTTGGATTCTTTAAGATCTTCATGGAACAAGTTCCATGGTGTATGTTAGATATCATGTTAGATTTCATGTCTTAACTGATGAGAATGGATTCTTTAGAACCCTCTTGGAATAAGTTCTTGGAGTTATATTTCATGGCTCAGTTAATGAGGCTGTTTTCTTAAACATTTTCATTTAAAAAGTTCCTCAAGGTATGTTAGATGTCATGAATCATTTAGCGTGGTTTAAAGAAAAAAGTAAATGAGCCTTTTCTGCTCCTGGAGGTATATTGGGTATATGGTCCTAGTCCCATATTTGTATGCACTCAGTGGGTGCTGTCCCATATTTGTATAGCCCAGTATGCACTCAGTGGGTGCTGTCCCATATTTGTATAGCCCAGTATGCACTCAGTGGGTGCTGTCCCATATTTGTATAGCCCAGTATGCACTCAGTGGGTGCTGTCCCATATTTGTATAGCCCAGTATGCACTCAGTGGGTGCTGTCCCATATTTGTATAGCCCAGTATGCACTCAGTGGGTGCTGTCCCATATTTGTATAGCCCAGTATGCACTCAGTGGGTGCCGTCCCATATTTGTATAGCCCAGTATGCACTCAGTGGGTGCCGTCCCATATTTGTATAGCCCAGTATGCACTCAGTGGGTGCCGTCCCATATTTGTATAGCCCAGTATGCACTCAGTGGGTGCCGTCCCATATTTGTATAGCCCAGTATGCACTCAGTGGGTGCCGTCCCATATTTGTATAGCCCAGTATGCACTCAGTGGGTGCCGTCCCATATTTGTATAGCCCAGTATGCACTCAGTGGGTGCTGTCCCATATTTGTATAGCCCAGTATGCACTCAGTGGGTGCTGTCCCATATTTGTATAGCCCAGTATGCACTCAGTGGGTGCTGTCCCATATTTGTATAGCCCAGTATGCACTCAGTGGGTGCTGTCCCATATTTGTATAGCCCAGTATGCACTCAGTGGGTGCTGTCCCATATTTGTATAGCCCAGTATGCACTCAGTGGGTGCTGTCCCATATTTGTATAGCCCAGTATGCACTCAGTGGGTGCTGTCCCATATTTGTATAGCCCAGTATGCACTCAGTGGGTGCTGTCCCATATTTGTATAGCCCAGTATGCACTCAGTGGGTGCTGTCCCATATTTGTATAGCCCAGTATGCACTCAGTGGGTGCTGTCCCATATTTGTATAGCCCAGTATGCACTCAGTGGGTGCTGTCCCATATTTGTATAGCCCAGTATGCACTCAGTGGGTGCCGTCCCATATTTGTATAGCCCAGTATGCACTCAGTGGGTGCCGTCCCATATTTGTATAGCCCAGTATGCACTCAGTGGGTGCCGTCCCATATTTGTATAGCCCAGTATGCACTCAGTGGGTGCCGTCCCATATTTGTATAGCCCAGTATGCACTCAGTGGGTGATGTCAGTGTCAGGTCTGCTGACTCTACTTCCCTCAACATTTTCTTTTACCCATTTCAGACTGGGTGGACCAGGTCAATTTGTTAGAAATCCTCACATTGAAGGGGATTTGAACTCATAACCCCCAGGCCAGTAAACTGGTTTTCTGGCCACTGTGCTACCACATCCCTCAATTATTACTGAGGGTGGATTCTTTATCATCTTTGTAGTATATATGCCTGGATCTGTCCGGTTTTATGGCTCAGCTAATATGGTGGACTTTTACAAATCTGTGTAGAATAAGTTTTTTGTAGTAGTGTTAAATATTGTGACTCAGTTAGAGAGGGTGGATTCTTTAAAATCAGTATGGAACAACTTTTTTGAGATTTATTAGATTGTATGGCTGAGATAGTGATGGTGGATTCTTTGAAATGTTCAACAAGCAAGTTACTTGAGGTTTGTCAGATTTTATGGCTCAGCTAGTGAGTGGATACTTTGTATTCGTTATGGAACAAGTTCCCTTGATTTATGTTGGATAAAACCATAATAGATATTATGGCTGAGATAGTGAGGGTGTGGGAGTTTCCGTGGTGAAGTGGTTAAGCCGTTCGACTCGGGCTCCGAAGGATGTGGGTTCGATTCCGGGCCGCGTCCTTCGGTTCACGAGTGAGATTTTTCGGAGACTCCTGTGGGTCGTCGCTAGTACTACGGAGTTCATGCTTGGTGCGACGCTTTCCGCACTGCGGAAAGAGACTGAGCCATGTGAGGTGAAACCCGGTGCAATGAAGTCGACCCTCTCGACTTTTAAGCAACTTTTTTTTTAGTGAGGGTGTATTCTGTAAAATTTTTATGGCACAAGTTCCTTGAGGTATGTTAGATGTCATGGCCTAGTTAGTGAAACAATTCTTTCAAATCTTCATAGTTCCTGATCCAGGGAATGGCAGATTTTATGGCTCAGTAATGAGAGTTCATTGTGTAAAATATTCATGGAACAGATTCCCGGAGGTGTACATTGTTGAGAGTAGTACTATTATGCAGAAATTGCATCATCATACAAGGGACAACATTATAGGTCCTCAGTCTGGTTCAATAGATTTCATATTTGTGTGAACACTGAGGAAGGAGAGATTATTACAAATGTTAACATTAAAAAAAAACTGCATTTGTTTTAATAGACATCTCCCGTTATAGATAGTAATGTTGATCAATCAATTGCTTTTGATATTTTATAATTAATATAATTTAATTGCTTTCATTCACCATTATTTCCAGGCAGCCTTTCCCAGTTGTTGAGATCCAAGTGGGGTCCATTGAAAGATAATGAAGCTACAATAGCGTTCTACACAAAACAGATTCTTGAGGGACTCAAATACCTGGTAATACTTTATCAGTAATCAGGAGGAATAACAGTAACATTGATTATATCTACCGAGTGTTTATAAAGTCTTACTACACTTTGTATGTAGAACAAATTTGAAAAATGAAGTTCATGTTGTCAAAAAAGAAAATGTACTCCAGTCCATCGTGAAGCAATATGCAGTGAATGGCTGTTGTCTGCTGGAGTAATCATTTGCACTCCAAACAGAATAGTATCATCAACAGAAGAAATAATTGTTTTTATCTGGTAGGCCTGCTGTGTCTGAAAAAAAAATTCTAGATATCCAAGACAGAATCCTGAAGAGTCCAAGTAAGTCCTTAAGGATAATGTCGCAACAAGTGAACTTATCAGTGAGCAAAGTGCACACAATTCTTAAATAATGATTAAATGTTCATCCATACAAGATTTTTGTTGTGTCTGAACTAAAAGAGTGTGATAATCAATCCAGAGTCAACTACTCCATGTGGTTTCAAGTATTTTTAGCTAAAGAAGAAGAGTCAGTTCTCGATGTAACATTCTTCTCTCATAAGGCATGGTTTCATCTATCTGAATACTTTAATAGCCAAAATAATCATATTTGGGGCACATTTAATCCCAATGCATTTCACAAAGCGCCTCTACTCAATGAGAAAATTTGGGTATGGTGTGCCGTCAGTAGAAAACGTGTTATTGGACCAATTTTCTTCAATAATCCCAGACCATCTTGTTGGTAAGCTGTTGTTCACTTTCCTCTTACACAATCATAGCTCATGATTTTATTAGTGAAGCACAAAACATTAATTCATTATGTACCATGCCGATATGACATGTTCTGCCATCTCACTCGATCACCAGAGTCATGGATCAGCTCCGTTTTTCTGTCTCGATCATGCCACGTAGCCAAGACATCCAGGTATTTAATTCTTGGTCTTCCCCTTGGTCTGTTCCCTTCGATCTTGCCAGTTGTCACCAAGTTCTCCAATTCATTTCTTCTCATAACATGCCCAAAAAATTTTTAC
This sequence comes from Cepaea hortensis, assembly GCA_963921405.1. Taxonomy (NCBI): domain Eukaryota; kingdom Metazoa; phylum Mollusca; class Gastropoda; order Stylommatophora; family Helicidae; genus Cepaea; species Cepaea hortensis. The sequence continues at coordinate 42,078,421 of OY992886.1, forward strand.
TGTCTACATCTAATGTCTCTAATCAGTTTACGATCTTCGTTTGTGTCTTGAAGGACTTGTTCATTGGTTTTTTCTATCTGTCCATGGTATTCTTTGCATTTTCCTCAGAAACCACATCTCCACAGCCATCAGATGTTTTTCAGCTTGACTGCTCACATCCATATTAAAGTACAGGTTCTATGTAGCACTTCTTTTTCTCATTTCAATTGATATCTTTTTATTGGTCTGTATTTTTTTCATCTTGCAAAAGGCTACCTTCACCATGGCAATTCTTGTTCTAATCTCTTCAAGGCATCTCCCATCAGATGTTATGACTGTTCCGAAATAGTTGTATCGATTCACTTGTTTAAGAATATGCCCATTTACTTGTATATTACATTGTGGTATTTCTTCCTTCCTAGTGACGACCATAATATGTGTCTTCTTACAATTCAATTCTAACCCTAGTTGTTCACTGTGTGCAACAACCGCATCTACTAAATTTTGCAGGTCATGTTCATTGTCTGCAATCAAGACTGTATCATCTGCATATCTAATGTTATTGATGTATTGTCCCCCAATGTTGATTCCTTCCATATCTTCTATATTTCTGAAAATATGTTCACTGTACAGGGAAAAAAGATCTGGAGACATTACACATCCCTGTCTCACACCTCTTTTAATAGGCTGATATTGACCTACATTGTTATCAATTCTGATGGCAGCTTGTTGTTTCCAATGTATGTTTTTTACAAGTCTAAGGTCTTTTCCATCAATTTGTAGATCTTCAAGCATCCTTGTCATGTTGACATGTCTCACTTTATCGAAAGACTTTGTGTAGTCAATGAAGCAGAGGTGTAGATCTTTGTTTACTTCTATAGAACGTTCGATTACCGTTCTCAGTATATACACAGCATTTACTTTACCCTTGCCTTCTACAAACTCACATTGTTCCTCTCCTATTTCAGGTTGTATTTTCTTCCTAACTCTTTGCACGATAATTCTTAGCAAAATCTTCGTGGTGTGACTCATACTAATTGTTCAATGTTGATCACATTCCAAGGCTATTGATTTCTTTGGGATTGCAATAAATACAGAATTACATAATTCATGAGGTATATCTCCAGTATCATATATGGTATTCAGGAGTCTGGTAACTTTATCTATTCCATATTCTTCTAAAGCATTAATCATTTCTGTTGTGATGCTGTCTAAACCGGGGGTCTTGCCAGATTTCATATGGTTAAGAGCATTCTGAACCTCCATCTTCAAAATTGATGGTCCTTCATTATTATTTTGAATATGATACTGTTCCTCTCTGTTATCATCATAAAGGTTTTTCACGTAATCTGACCTTACATGTAAAATCTGATCTTTTTCTATTATGATTTTTCCATCTTTTGTCTTTAGGGAGCTGATGTATGTGTTCTTTGATTAGTAAGCTCCTGAATTCTTTTGTGCATTAGTTTGGTATTTTACTGTTATGTTGTGTTTCAATTTCTATGCACTTTTTCTCGAGCCATGTTTCTTTTGCCTCCTTACATAATGTTCTGACTTTTCTGTGAATTTCTTTATATTTGGCAGGATTATTTTTGTTCTGTCTTCTTGTTTCCATTAGCTGTAAAATTTCTTCAGTCATCCATGTCTAACACACTTTCTTTAATTTTGGAATAGTTTTTTCTGCAGCTAAACTGCTATTTCTTTGTCAGTTTTCAATTTGCACAAATCATATTTAGTGTTTCTGGTTGTATACTTGACTTTCTTTAACTTTACCCTCAGTCTGCCTGTAATTAATCTGTGATCACTATAACAGTCTGCATTGGGAACTGTTAGCGCATTTCAAAACCTTCTGCTAATCAGGATGTAATCTATCTGATTTTTAATCATGCTGTCTGGACTCTTCCATGTCCATAATCTTCTAGTATGTTGTTTAAACCAGGTGTTTCCTACAACCATTTCTTGTTCTTTTGCCCATTCTAAAAATATCTTTCGTTTCGCTCTCCCAAACCATGGTTGCCCACACTGCATCCATCGCCTTGATTTCCCAATTTTGCGTTGAAATCATCCATTATAATATTTAATTCTGATTTTTTACATTTCTTCAAAACAAGCTCCATGTCATTATAAAATCCAAAAAACAGAACAGCAGAAAACAGAACATCATAAATATATTGTGACTAACAGTGCTTTTAATTGAACTCTGCAGCATGATAACAGAATAGTGCACCGGGATATCAAAGGAGACAATGTGTTAGTGAACACTTACAGCGGGGTGCTGAAGATCTCCGACTTTGGCACCTCCAAGAGGTTGTCAGGCATTAACCCTTGCACTGATACATTTGCAGGTAATGTATGCGTTCACTGAACACTCTCACATTAACAGCACTCTTTTTTCTGTTACATTCATTCACTCTCCTGGTTTTTGAACATTTTCTGTCTCTGTTGTTGTTACTTTTCTTCAGTCCATCCTTACTTTAATTCAGTCTTTCCTATCATTCCTTTAACTATGTCTATTTTAGTTATTATTGTAACTCTTTTAGCTTCAGACATGTAGGCCTTCATCAGTAACTGCATGGGACAGAAACACCTATGAGTTTCTATTCCGTACTGTATTATTTTCAGATATTCCTTCGAAGTTTATTTTACTGCTTACTCTCACACTATTGAGATGGGTCTACCAGAAGTAAGGTCACTTCAACACGCTGAATTGTGATTAGATAATTGACTTGGTTGTTAATTCAGGAAGAGAAAGGCCATGAGGGATGGAACTGGTCACCCTGCTGATAAATCTATGACCTAATATATGTTAATTATTTAACATTTCAACAGACAAATCATCATAACTGGAGAAAATGGAGTGGCAAGGAGTGACCAGAGGATCTTGCCAACAATCAGTACTTTGAGGAAAGGTCAGATGGACACATAATGTGACTATAACTGGTACCATTAGTATTGGGACACTTCACCATGGGAACGTCCACAGTGCTGTGATGTTTGTTCTTCAGAATTTCAACTAACATTTGAACATATACTACAGTGTCTTCAGGGATTACATTCATTTTCAATATAGTTTTCTTCATGCAGTCTTTCTTTCTTTTCTTTCTATTTTTGTTAAAGAAGCTTTAATACCCAGTTCTTTTCCTTATTTAGTTATGTAAATTCAATTTGTTTGTATGAATAATGAAAGGTGGTGACAGATATTTAGGAGTTAATTCACGTAACATGTGCCAGTGCAGGTTTTCATAGTACAAACAACATGATGAACATACTTATTGGACATTCATCATCATCATCATCATCATCTTCCACTTCTGCCGTCAAGCGTCGTGGGGAGGAATAATTGGACATTAAATAATATAAATGTTACGTTAATATAAAAGGTTATGGCTAAATGTTATTGTTTTCTATTTTATTCTGTCAAAGTGTTGATTATCCACAGGTACCATACAATATATGGCCCCGGAAGTGATTGACAAAGGCACCAGAGGTTATGGGCCACCAGTAAGTTGTTGTCATCTTGTTACATTTGCCATTAAAACTCAAATGAAATGTTAACATTTAAGATGCAGGATTAGGGACTTCTAGAAAACAATCTTCCAACCAGGCTGACAGAGATGTATAGCATCTGTTTCTAACTTGACAAATGTTAGGTCTGTATTCATTTTAGAACAGTATTTATCTTTTTTCCTCCTCCTCCTCCTCCTCCTCCTCCTCCTCCTCCTCCTCCTCCTCTTCTTCTTCTTCTTCTTCTTCTTCTTCTTCTTCTTCTTCTTCTTCTTCTTCTTCTTCTTCTTCTTCTTCTTCTTCTTCTTCTTCTTCTTCTTCTTGATTCCTTCTTCTCCTCCTTCGCCTGTCTTTCTCCATGCCTGTTTGTCTTCTTAGTGTCAGGTATAAGATGGAACAATTGACGAAAGCTCTGGTGTGTACTTCATGCACAGTGTTATTCATAGCCTCAGATATTCCATCAATTGTGGGGGAAACTTGCCATGCTTCTATTGTATTTAAGACCTAGAGCTCTGTCCAGGACACTGCCTTGAGAAAATCTTGTTCATGGCCAAATTATCTGATTTGCTGTATAGTTTTAAAATATTGTCTGGTGCTTCTCTCATCTGCTTCCTAATTTCATTGTTTATGATCTTTTTTCTTATTACACATAGAATTCAATGTACAAAGCTAAGTCAGTATATGAATCACAAAATACTATGTAAACAAAATTTACGAGATGCAAACTTGAATACCATTTATTATTGTACTTACATTTCTTCTTATTTCTCAACAAAATCTCTCCAAACATTGATGCATTTATCCCATCATTTTGTCACTCCCTCAGATCTTGCACCATAGAAGTCTGTAGGCTGCTGCCTTCGCCATGTTCACACCCTATGCTCGACTTCTTATTTATCAGCAAATCAATTTCCTGTGAAGGTTGTGTACCCCTTTTTTACAAGAAACACTTGCTACCATAGATAGGAAACATTTCTTTTTGAATATCCTTGCTGTAAGTCCTATGGCCCACAAAATCTTACACGCTGTTCTTCAGTGCTGCAATCTTTGAATATGTCTGCCATTTTCAACACTACATTGCATGAACTTTTGTATGTGCATATGTATACAGCAGTTATAATCTGCCACACATACACATCACATTTTATGGATACGCCTCACAATGACACCTTTATAATCTACCAACAACCATTTCTCAACTAATTGATATCATTTTGTGACTTACTTACTGACATACCCTCATAGGTATTTCATTTCAGTTGATTACATTTTTCTGTTTTCAATTGTGGTTATTGTCCATGTCTGACATTAATGGTATCACATTTCAATAGTTGAACAGTGATCTTTTTGTGTAATTTGTTACATGTTTATTCTGCAATGTGTGTAACATCTGTTCAATAATTTGATATTTTGTAACATCTGTGATTGATTTCGCCTGAGAACTATACTTTCAGAACGTGTTTTATTTTTAGAGAATCTGATGATGGCAGGCACTGCCCTGATGTTTGGATAGTAAATTAGATAGCTAGCAGCCTCAGATATTAACCACAACCTGATAGATGATATACTCATCAATAATCCTTCGTCAGAGAATCTGATACACACACCCCTGCCAGGTGTCTATGACTGCTTTAATCTCATTTACTGCATCTTCTGTCTCAGACTGGTACAACTATTGGAAAAGCACCAAAAACAATTGCCATCAGGATCTATAAGTAACCACAAACTAAATGAGTTCAGAAATGAATGAGACTGAATGAATTACAGATAAGCAAATCACACACTCGTGAGTGATTCCAATGCTGGATTAATAGAGACTGGATGAGAAAGATCTAGACTACAGCACAATATTACACTATATAATGAAACAAAAAGGTATTTTTAGATCATGCACAGACACCATAAATACAAAATTATGTACATACCTAACCACCATGGGACAATGGGTACAAGTAGTATGATATATTTTTTTAAAATATAATAATTAATAATTATGAATAAGGTGAACAAATAAGATATAACATAACACACCTGTCTGATGTTTCAGTAATTGAAACTTTTCTCAAGAACAATTCAGTGAATAACAGTAAAATTAATATGAGATTAAAAATAAATGAAACTCAAGTGTTTGCAAAGGGGGGAGGTGAAAGACAAGTACGTGACTTCTGTGTATAGCAATAATGCACAAAAGTTTAAGTGTGAAATTAGGAAAAATATAACTAAATATGGGCAATGTCAGACCTATATAAAGAAGTAAAAATTAACAATTACATAGGCATGACATGACAAGAGAAGGAAAGATGGCCAGAAGTAACAGGAAACAAGATTACCTCAGGTAAACAATGGCGTCCACAACAGTATTGATTCCTGCTGGATGGACACACCCCATGATGGACAGATAAGCCAATGTCACATGTGAATGATCCAAAGGCTGGGCAATTAGGATGAAAAGATCATGCATGCCAGAAAAACAAACATGTATCAATGAACATAATCTCCTAGTATGTTAGAGTTGATAATCATTTACAGTTTCCATTACATTAAGGACAAATGATCCATTGTGTAACTATTCGGTGCAATAAAGTTAGTCCATATATGTGATATATTGAGGATATATGTGGCTCATATTTGCAGTGGCTGAGCAGTTTAAGAGTGTTAATATTTCCATTAACACAGAGATTTTCTGGTGCCTATTCATAAGACTGGGCCAACTACTAATCCAAACTGGAGGTTGAAGCTTAGGTCACTGCATTGGTTAGCCGGTGCACTAACCACTTCATCCATGGCTGTGCACAGTGCACCTAGTCACTGTCACTGACAGTTGCCATGCAAGTTCTGTGGTATCAATGAGAACAGCTTTATTTTTAATAAAGTGAAGCATGGGCAGTGTCGTTTGTAGTTCTAGGAAATTGATGTCAAAGAAAACAATGTTGATTGATGGAACATTTCTCCGGTGCAGTTACAAAGGAAAGACTGCAACAATTCCAGTAAAAGATAGAATTTGCCACATTTAAAAAAAAACTTATCATTGTGGCATTTGTATGCCACTGTTACATAAATGGCAGGATTTATACAGGCCAGACTATACAGTCTGATTTTCCTGTGTGACTCCATTTTTTGTGTGTTGCTAGATTTTGTATAGCCGGTGTTGAGAACTTGTGTCTTTGGAAGTGTAAGAGATTGGAATTCTAACCACTTGACTACTTATTCCTCATAGACCACAGTTTACAAAGAAAATGTTAAAATACATGTAACAAGGTAACCCTGAGGATAAAGAGACAAGAAAGCAAGTGAGTGAAAGAAGTCGCTGACAGAGTTTTTTGTAATCACCAGAAGCAATGCAGAACTTATTCGATGATCCTCATTGTAATGTGATATTGACACTTGTGTGTATGTGCATGTGTAAGAGTACATTATTTGATGATACATTGATATGTAATTACACCTTGCCTTGACATCTCATATTGTGTACATTATGCAGGCAGATATTTGGTCTCTGGGTTGTACTGTGATTGAGATGGCTACAGGCAAGCCTCCTTTCATTGAGGTAAGTTTGGGACAACAAAGTGTGATCTGCTTTAAATATGTAGAGTCATCAGCATCATCACGCAGTAAACCTTTACAGAACGTCACTCTCATCACAGCCCTTGTATGTTGTTTTAAAATGGAGAATTCAATTTTATGAGTTTTTGTAATCAAACATATTTTTGGGTATCTTCACATTTATAGTTGTGGAAAAATAAAGCCATGATAAAATGTCAGTGACATTTCACCTGTCGACTGTTGAACGGGGCCATTCTTCTCACGAATTGGAATTGGAATTTCACCTTCATAGCAGAATTAATATTCTGTCGAATCCATACATTAACGTATTCAGTAATCTCTTGAAAATTGTCATGTCTTAGCCAGAATTATGAAGAACCAATCCTGACATATTGAAGTAAATCATAGACAATCTAAACAGGGTGTGAGATAACTTTGAGGCTGCAGAAATGTGGTTCAGTCGAAGAATACTAAGAACTTGATAGACAGGTTAAACAAGTGATGAAGATGTCCAGAAAGAAAGCAACACAAGAAAACTAGCTACAGGCAACAGAAGTCAACAGTCCACATAGTGGCATGGAGAAATATCAGTATTAAAATATGATTGGCAGTTTACAAGACAGGAGGCTGTGGACATTTGGGACCACCAGCACCTTGTTCTGGGAAAGTAGAGGCAGCTGTTGTGATACAGACCACATCATCCACTGAATGCCGATTGATCTATAAAAATATGGCGCTAGCACCATATACCCAATTGAGCTCAAGGTGTGTAAAAGTATTTTATTTGTACTAATCCCATACAACTGGGACTACAACAACAAGGAGGTCATGGCCATTGTTCAGCATTAGAATTACTTAGTATAGACTGAGTCTCCCAGGATGCGTTCATAAGCACATTTTTTGCCTTCAGTTTTCATTTTCTCTTCATTGTTCTCATCTTTTAATCTTTTCATTCTTCTCATCCCATTCACATGCGTTAATGTAATCAATGTGGTGTGTTTTCCCTGACTATATGTTGTATTTTGTGTATGTATTTGTTTGTTGATGAAGGCTAGTCACCGCAATATCCTGTGTTTTCCATAATTGTGTTCTGTAAAGCTTTATTATTTGTTATTTTATATTGTTTACATGTAAGAGAAAAATACGAATAAAATACATTGAAACAGTTCTTGACCCCATTATTTAGTAATTTATTTTGATGCTAACATATATGAGAAAAGTACCAAGAAAATGCAATGACATAATTCTTTGACCCAATTTAGTAATTTATTTTGATGCTAACATGTAAGAGTAAAGTACCAAGAAAATTCAATGACATAATTCTTTGACCCCATTATTTAGTAATTTGTTTTGATACTAACATATAAGAGAAAAGTACCAAGAAAATACAGTGACATAATTCTTTCACCCCATAATTTAGTAATTTATTTTGATGCTAACATGTAAGAGTAAAGTACCAAGAAAATGCAATGACATAATTCTTTGACCCCATTATTTAGTAATTTATTTTGATGCTAACCTATAAGAGAAGTACCAAGAAAATGCAATGACATAATTCTTTCATCCCATAATTTAGTAATTTGTTTTGATGCTAACATATAAGAGAAAAGTACCAAGAAAATACTATGAAATAATTCTTTCATTCTATAATTTAGTAATTTATTTTGATGCTAACATATAAGAGAAAAGTACCAATAAAATGCAATGACATAATTCTTTCACCCCATTATTTAGTAATTTGTTTTGATGCTAACATGCAAGAGAAAAGTACCAAGAAAATGTAATGACATAATTCTTTCACACCATAATTTAGTAATTTGTTTTGATGCTAACATGCAAGAGAAAAGTACCAAGAAAATGCAATGACATAATTCTTTGACCCAATTTAGTAATTTATTTTGATGCTAACATGTAAGAGTAAAGTACCAAGAAAATTCAATGACATAATTCTTTGACCACCATTAATTAGTAATTTTTGATGCTAACATATAAGAGAAAAGTACCAAGAAAATACAGTGACATAATTCTTTCATCCCATAATTTAGTAATTTGTTTTGATGCTAACATGTAAAAGAAAAGTACCAAGAAAATGCAATGACATAATTCTTTCACTCAATAATTTAATAATTTATTTTGATGTTAACATGTAGGAGAAAAGTACCAAGAAAATGCAGTGATATAATTCTTTCACCCCATTATTTAGTAATTTATTTTGATGCTAACATGTAAGAGAAAAGTACCAAGAAAATGCAATGACATAATTCTTTGACCCCATTATTTAGTAATTTATTTTGATGCTAACATATAAGAGAAGTACCAAGAAAATGCAATGACATAATTCTTTCACTCCATAATTTAATAATTTATTTTGATGTTAACGTATAAGAGAAAAGTACCAAGAAAATACAGTGATATTACCCTTAGACCCCATAATCCACATGTTTCAGTCTATGTGCTACTTTTCTATGTGCCATACGTCCACATTATCTGGCTGTGGTTATCAATCTTATGCCAGATCAAGCTTAAAATTCAACCATTCACAGTTTTGCTTTTATTGGATTGATGGAATAGCTGTCAACAAAAAATGTCCCCTGTAGTGGAAATACTGTGTACTGTGTACTCAGTTATCTGTATGAACTTTGCAGTGGGTAAGATCAAGACAAGTTCTCTAAGTGCATGTTATCTACAAATGTTGCATGTTATCTACAAATGTTGCATGTTATCTACAAATGTTGCATGTTATCTACAAATGTTGCATGTTATCTACAAATGTGGCATGTTATCTACAAATGTGCATGTTATCTAGAAATGTTGCATGTTATCTACAAATGTGGCATGTTATCTACAAATCTGGCATGTTATCTACAAATGTGGCATGTTATCTACAAATGTTGCATGTTATCTACAAATGTTGCATGTTATCTACAAATGTTGCATGTCCTTTGTAGGTTGTTGCAAGCAACCCCCAACCTCATGTTGATTTACTAGGCAGTTTTACATTCAGTAGTTTGCCATTGCTTTCTGCATGAGAAGTCTACTTTACAGTCCAGCTGACTGGTGTAGGGAATGAACCCTGTACCTCACCGAACCGGTGTAGGGAATGAACCCTGTACCTCACCAAACCGGTGTAGGGAATGAACCCTGTACCTCACCGAACCGGTGTAGGGAATGAACCCTGTACCTCACCGAACCGGTGTAGGGAATGAACCCTGTACCTCACCGAACCGGTGTAGGGAATGAACCCTGTACCTCACCGAACCGGTGTAGAGAATGAACCCTGTACCTCAGCGAACCGGTGTAGGGAATGAACCTCGAACCCTGCCATCAGTTAAATGGGAGGTTGTTTTTTTGTTGCACTTGTTTTGAACTCAAACGTAGTCCATACTCATTACTTCTAGTAGTGCTGGACTGAATTTTGCGTGTGGATTAACAGTGTCGCTCACCATCAGGTGAACCCATTCCGACTTCAGAGGTACTTGTAATTTATGTCCCCAAGTCAAGGACGATTATTCAACATTTTATTCCAACTGTCCAGTGTAGGGGATGAACCCCTTACTTCGGCATCAGCACACTAGACCGGATGTTTAAGAACACGTGTTCTTATCCATTCACCCATGCTGACCTACGAACCAGAAGTTTAAGTGCATTAAACCCCACAGCCGCACTGACTTCTACTTGTTATCTTGCCACGAAAAATGTAGTAGATCTTCTTCTTCTTCTTCTTCTGCGTTCATCCGGATTTTTTTTCCGGATGTGATTGCGTTGTGCCTGTTTACAGCAAAGCTGCGTTCTTGCGCCGTTAGGCCGACACATCCGACTTCTGCGGGCATTTGTTGACCGGGTTAACCTTCCCGGTATAGTAGATCTAATTTGTTTCTTTTATGGGAAATGTTGCAAGCTCTGGTAAATAGGGCTCAAGGGGGGAGGGTGTTTATGTCAGGATTATTCAATAGAAGAGATAACAGATGGCCGAGATAATGTGTGTAGAGATGGTCATGTGATGTGAAATCTCAGCTACCTCCCTCGGCAGCTCACATCAAAGGTTTATGAAGGTCAAGAAGACCAAGAATCCAATGGTTGATTCAGAAAACTGCGGCTTATTGAGCGGCAATTTTAAGGGGTAGTTTACTTCTATGGTCTACATATGAATGGTTACAGACATAAGTAGGTATGTGTATAACAGACAAGGAATGGGAGGCTATTCCAGCTGATAAATAAAGACAACTTAACTCTTGGGGTTGGTTTATTATAATATTTTGTTCTTGGTTTTTCCCATTAAGCTTGGTTCTCCAGAAGCTGCCATGTTCAAAGTTGGATTTTTCAAGATGCATCCTCAAATCCCAGAGTCAATGTCACCAAAGGCAAAAGAGTTCCTTCTCAGGTGAAGTTTTATTTCTGGTAAAAATGTAGTCATAGAAGAGTGACTGTTAGGTAGCACTTTACTTTTTAATTAAAGGATCATTATTTTTCTTCCAATTCTTTTTTCTCTCCTGATCTTCCTTCTCCTCCTCTTTGTTCATCCTGAAAAGTATGTTGCTTGCAAATTGTGCTTTGATAGTAAAGTAGAGATATTTTAGCAAACACAGTAGATTTCAACAAGGCATTTGTTTTACCTGGATTTACCTGACTTCTTTGCTTCCTACAACTCTGACCAGAGTTCAGTGATCATCATCATGTGCCTTGCCTTGGCATAAGCTTTCTTGTATCTCCACAGATCTGGATCGTTGGTGTACTAGTTGAATGTGTGTGATGATACTACTCTGTGTCACTGTCGTAGGCCAGCCATCATCATTTATCTCAGTCTGCCTCTGCTTCCTCTACCACAGACCTCTCCAGCTATCACTATATTTTCTAGTTCTTCTCTTCTCATTACGTGACCAAAGATCATTGTTTGTCATTTTCTTATGGTTGTATAGAATATTCTACTTTCATCAGCCTTTTCCATGAAGTTGTTGCTTGTTGCTCTGGCATTCCAAGTTAGTCCCAACATTTACCTCAAAAACCACACCTTTGTTGCCTCCAGGGTCTTGTTATTTGTTTGTTCATGTGCCAAGATTCACTACCATACAACAAAACCGGTTCTTTATAACATTTCAGTACTCTCTTTGCAGAGATGCTTATATACAATGAAACAAATAGGTATATTAACATCCTGTGGGGAAACAACAAACACATGTACATACCTGTAGGTCAGCATGGCCGAATGGATAAAAACGCATGTTCTTAAACATCCGTTGTGCTGATGCTGAAGTAAGGGGTTCAACCCCTACACCGGACAGTTGGACTAAAATTTTGACCTATCATCCTTGATGATCTGATGGTTTTATGATTTTGATTAAAGCCGGTCTCCCTGGCGAAGGCATTTACGACTTTCTCCGCAATTCTATATATCTACATGGGGAACACAGGTTCGGTAAGGATCGCGTCATGTTGGTTACTTACAGGGGGTATGTGAGCCGGTCGCTCAGAAAGCAATGGCAAACTACTGAGTGTAATCTTGCCAAGAACATCAACAGCAGCTGAAAAATGCTGGTGTTGACTGCAACGTCCTGTAAGGGATTTACAACTTTTAAAAAAACATCGTCCTTGACTTGGGGATGTAAATTACAAGTACCTCTGAAGTCAAGAGTGGGTTCACCTGATGGCGAGGGACATGGATATTAGGTAAAGCTAATCCACACACAGAATTCAGTCTCGCACTACTAGAAGTAGTTTATGGACTACGCTTGAGTTCAAAGCGAGCAAGTGCCAAACAAATGTACATGGCTGTTTTCACACTTGGAAGTAGAGTAGGATGTTGGTCAGTTAGGATTTGCTGATCTTGATTCAAGCAGACAAGATTGAAGTTTCCTAATAGATTCATCTCTTTAGGTGAGTGTTGTAATTCCATGCCAATATACAATTATACTGTATGTTACCTCCGCCACTACAGATTACAAGAGGACAGATTTAATGAGGCTGCAGTGTTATTATATTCACTTTTTGTATCTATTTCATAACAATTTGCCTGATTATTTTGTATTTTTCTTTAATAGATGTTTTGAGCCAGATCCCCAAAATAGAGCTACAGCTACAGAATTATTGCAACATTCGTTTTTGTTTGAGTAAGTATTCTCAGCTTGCTTTGGTTTTTTTTTCATGTAATCTTCATTGTTGATTTAAATCGCCTTGCAGTTTTAAAAAATATATGTTGTAGTTCTCAGTATTGAGCTTGAAATTGTACAAATATGTATGTGCAGAAAAATATTAAATCAAGAATAAAAAGCATTGTACTTTGGATATTCTCACTCTTGCTCCATCTCATTCTTCAGCAGCCAACAAAGAGCCAGGACAGTCTTGTAGGACATGTCTTGGAGTTTGCTTGAGTGCTCCACACTTGCAGGAGATAAAATTGTAGGACATGTCTTGGAGTTTGCTTGCAGGAGTCAGTGAGACCCATTTGTTAGAGATGTGCTCTGAGCCCACAATGTCCTATTCTGAGTTTGAAGATTTTGGTCTGTGCATTTCTGTGAAGCTTGTTTATGTTGTCATGTTCTGGTCTGTAGTCTTTTCTCCATATTGTCTTCACAGACTCAAGCGTACCCCATACACACTACTTATAGTAGTGCTGGACTGAATTTTACGTATGAATTATCTTTTACCTAGTAACAGTATCCCTCATTTCCAGGGATACCACAGTGGACTGGACCCACTGCAAGACTATTTTTGTTCATGTAGACATAATTCTAATGCTGTCTTTTAGTTTGTGGATGTTGATGTCCTGTGTGGAGTGTGATGGACTGATGATGTTAAAGAGACAGTACAAAAACATTGTTTAACAAAGAAACAATTATGCATTCAGACCATGAGTGAGACATTCTCCTCTTCTCTCACATTGTCTTGTAACAGGCTGAAGAATTGATTAAGTGTGCATCATGCTGCTAAATAAAATAGATAGGTCCATCAGTCTGTCAATGGTCAGTCAGTCAGTTGACTGATTGTTTGGTCAATGAAAGGAAGGAGGAACAGATGAACAGACACAAAGTTAGATGGATGTAGGGACAGATGAATAAACACACAGACAGACAGATCAGTGGACAGACAAGCAGACTGACTGATTGTTATATATCAATCTATATTATATTTCTTCTTCTTCTTAAGCGTTCCGAGCCATTGAGGTTCTTTGCTGCAGATACAATCCGTCTCCATTCGTCTCTCTGGTTGACTTTCTCTTGCCAGTCGTTGATTCCAAGTGCTTGTAGGTCTGTATATATATTATCTCTCCACCGTCTTCTTGGTCTACCTCGGGGTCTACGGTAATTTATTTCCTGAGTGTAAGCGAGTTTTGTTTCCCTATTATCTTCCATTCTTTCTATATGCCCCAGCCATTGTAGTCTATTAGCCTTCATGATACCAGTGATTAGCGGGGACTTAAAACAGATCACAAATTATATTTTTTAAATATTTATATAATATAAATAATTATATTTATATTATTAAAATTTCATTGTGCACAGAAACCTAGGAACCAGAAGAAAGAGAGCTAGAAAAACCAAGGATGAGCACCATGATTATCTGAGAAGTGTCTCAGGCAAGTTACTTTTTGCATTCTAGATTCAAACATGCCTGTATGTGTCCATATGTGTAAGCTTTTGTCACTTAAGAACAGTTCTCGAACTTAAAGACGGGCAGTTGCGTACCTTCAAGTGGCTGTTATTGTTTTCATGGCAAACTCTACGTTGTCAGGTTTCTTGTATTGATCTTGTTTTTGCTTGTATTGTAATTTAGGCATATTTTTGTACAACAGCTCTGTGATTGTTCCAGTATGTGTGTATAGGAAATCAGACCTGTTCCACCAAAACATTGTATAATAACATAATACAATCTTCTGCCTTTGACCTCCCAGTGGAGCAGAGGTCTTCAGGCCAAGCCCTCCTGTCGTTTACTATCTCCTGCAGCTCCTTCCGTGTCCTTTTAATATGATATATTCCAAGATGTTTTGTTAACCTTCACTCGCTTTTAACTCAAGCGTAGCCAATACTCATGCTACTATGTCTTGTGCACTGGACTGATTTTTTCGTGTGAATTCGCTTTCCCTATTACCAGTGTCCCTCGCCATCAGGCAAACCCACTCCAGCTTCTCTGGTACTTGTAATTTACACCGCCAAGTCAAGAATAAAAAGTCATAATTTTAGTCCAACTGACCAGTGTAGGGGTTGAACCCGCTACCTCAGCACCAGCACATCAGAAGTTTAAGAGTGAGCACTCTGATCCTTTCTGCCATTCTAGCATGATATTCCCATTGGTCTATACAAATATACTCATTTATACTAGCATCATATTCCCATTGGTCTATACAAAACAAATATACTCATTTATACTAGCATCATATTCCCATTGGTCTATACAAATATACTCATTTATACAAGCATCATCTTCCCATTGGTCTATACAAATATACTCATTTATACTAGCATCATATTCCCATTGGTCTAAACAAATATACTCATTTATACTAGTATCATATTCCCATTGGTCTAAACAAATATACTCATTTATACTAGTATCATATTCCCAATGGGCCTAAAGCATGTCAAAGGGACCTTTACTACTTTACTTTTGTTTTTAAATAAATCCTTAATATTTTGTTCATCAGAGCCAATGGGGAAAAACAGAAGCAATGATGAACTCAAGCTTAGAATCCCAAGAATTACCAAGTAAGATATTGTTTTAATGTTATTTTCTCAGATTGCAGCCTTAAAAATGATAGAATAAATTGATAAAGAACACTGCACATAATGACCAAGTCCTACAAGAAACAAATGAAAACCGTAAACTGATTAGAGAAATTAAATGTAGGCAGTCAAAATTTTTTGGACACATTATGAGAAGAAATAAATTGGAGAACTTGGTGACCACTGGCACGATCGAGGGGAAGAGAGCAAGGGAAAGGCAGAGAAGTAAATACCTGGATTGCTTGGCCACTTGGTATGGTCGAGACGAGAATACTGAGCTGATCCATGACCCTGGTGATTGCATGAAGTAGCAAAACATCACCGCCCATGCTTATCGGCATGTCACATTATGAATGAACACGTTTTTGGCATCTTGAAATAATGGCCTCACATTCGTGATAGAGTATGAAAAGATATAGCGATTTGCCACCATTTTAGGATGTTTTATACTGCCAGCACTACTATGTGCCTGTGAATCACACTAAATAATAAGATTAGGAAAACACTAGACAGTCTGTTGCTGTTGATAGAATCTGTCTAGAAGAAGTCAGTTTTGCACAAAGGAATGCCAGTCGGACATGTTGGCCTGTGAGTTATGGAGTGCATAAAGGAATGCCAGTCGGACATGTTGGCCTGTGAGTTATGGAGTGCATAAAGGAATGCCAGTCGGACATGTCGGCCTGTGAGTTATGGAGTGCATAAAGGAATGACAGTCGGACATGTCGGCCTGTGAGTTATGGAGTGCACAGAGGAATGCCAGTCGGACATGTTGGCCTGTGAGTTATGGAGTGCATAAAGGAATGCCAGTCGGACATGTCGGCCTGTGAGTTATGGAGTGCAAAAAGGAATGCCAGTCGGACATGTCGGCCTGTGAGTTATGGAGTGCATAAAGGAATGCCAGTCGGACATGTCGGCCTGTGAGTTATGGAGTGCATAAAGGAATGCCAGTCGGACATGTCGGCCTGTGAGTTATGGAGTGCATAAAGGAATGCCAGTCGGACATGTTGGCCTGTGAGTTATGGAGTGCATAAAGGAATGCCAGTCGGACATGTTGGCCTGTGAGTTATGGAGTGCATAAAGGAATGCCAGTCGGACATGTCGGCCTGTGAGTTATGGAGTGCATAAAGGAATGCCAGTCGGACATGTTGGCCTGTGAGTTATGGAGTGCACAGAGGAATGCCAGTCGGACATGTCTGCCTGTGAGTTATGGAGTGCACAGAGTAATGCCAGTCGGACATGTCGGCCTGTGAGTTATGGAGTGCACAGAGGAATGCCAGTCGGACATGTCGGCCTGTGAGTTATGGAGTGCACAGAGGAATGCCAGTCGGACATGTCGGCCTGTGAGTTATGGAGTGCACAGAGGAATGCCAGTCGGACATGTCGGCCTGTGAGTTATGGAGTGCATAAAGGAATGCCAGTCGGACATGTCGGCCTGTGAGTTATGGAGTGCATAAAGGAATGCCAGTCGGACATGTCGGCCTGTGAGTTATGGAGTGCATAAAGGAATGCCAGTTGGACATGTCGGCCTGTGAGTTATGGAGTGCATAAAGGAATGCCAGTCGGACATGTCGGCCTGTGAGTTATGGAGTGCATAAAGGAATGCCAGTCGAACATGTTGGCCTGTGAGTTATGGAGTGCATAAAGGAATGCCAGTTGGACATGTCGGCCTGTGAGTTATGGAGTGCATAAAGGAATGCCAGTCGGACATGTTGGCCTGTGCCAGTCGGACATGTCGGCCTGTGAGTTATGGAGTGCATACAGAAGTTTAGGAGCTGCAGTAGCTTTGCGACTAGATGTTTACCTGCTGGCCCAGTGGTCAGGGGTTCGAATATGCATCATGGGTAAATTTTTTATTGATCAGGGCTCCCAAGTTGAGCCAGCATAATATGGGTACCAGGAGATGTCTGAGGAAGTAAAGAGAGTCATGTGACACAGACCACATTGCTCACTGAATGCCGATTGGTTTATACAAATATGGGTTTAGCACCATATGCCCATGCATAATAAGGAGCATAAAGGAGTTCTTTATCATAACTAGATGTGACTGACTTGCTTCCTGGGGGAAATGAAGAAGACAACTGAATATGTTTGTGACTTAGCTAACTTAGGAACACATGAATACGTAAGAATAATCATAAATAAGATGATGTTTTACTTGCCTGCTACTTGTGTGGTTTGTAAATATGTTCTTGTAATTGTATTGTAATCCAATCAGATGATTGTAAACTAACTGCCCTTAACTTTATTGGATAAATGTTGTTCTGACACCAGAACTTGTTCCAGAACTCTCTCAGATGCTCATCCTGAGAGGCACACAGGAACAAGACATTAGAACTAGTGTTCCTATCCCTGTCAATGTTGCGTTTTACATTGCTGGTTATAATAGTTTTATTGTGAGCATGTATGTTTGTAGTTTTGTTTGTCTCTTTTTTTCTCTCTCCACCTCCATGCACATTTGCATTACAAAGAGAGAGAGAGTGAGAGAGAGAGAGATATTATATGTAGAATCACGTGAAGACAAAATAGCACATAACGTCATATCTTCTTCTTCTGCTGTGTTCATCCGGAGTTTTTTTTCCGGATGTGGTTGCTTTGTGCCTGTTTACAGCAGAGTTGCATTCTAGGCCGACACATCTGACTTCTGCGGGTAACGTCATATAATAAGTAAAAGTCATTAGAGGGCCCTGTACACGTCGTAAAGTACATGGGGCTTATGTTGCTAGACACATATTCTTATAGACCAGTAGGCACACTAGGGTGGTATGGTCAGTATTAAGCCGGACGCCTTTATTTCCCAAGACATTTCCTGGTACCCATTTTAGGCTGGGTCAACCTCGGTGCCCAAGTCAGTGTTAAAAATTAAAATCCACCCTGATTGGATTGAACCAGTGACCAGCGGGCTGAGAGGCAAGCATCTATGCCACTATGCCACCAAAGCTATTGTCATGTAATGTATGACATTAAAACATTTGGCTTGTACATAATTTACATAACAATCACCATATATGCATAACACGGCAGTATACAAAATTAATTCATGCTTTATGTTGCTTACATTGTCGAATAATATTCTGGAGTATTTGCTTACTGCAGCCATGACAGCTAACAGTGAATGTTATTATGTCTTTGTTAACTTACAATAACTGCCTATGTAAAATTAGTGGAATTATCCAGAATTCAAAAAGTGAGTTGGACAGAGACAAGATCAAATAAAAAGTCTTAAAGACATTGGGTAAAATACAAAGTGTAGAAAGTAAGCTGCTTTTTTAAAACTAACAATATAAGACATGGAGGTCTGTGACTGATACTGAAGGACAAAATCCATGGGAAGAAGAAGAGAACATCCTAGAAACAACTGCATCACACAGCTTGCAAGAACATTGTGGTTTAGGCTTAGAGATGAAGAAAATTCCATAGACCAGGAGAGTCCAGAGGGACACAATCAGACAACTTCAACACCAGTCTGACAAACCTGAAGATGAATATGTAAAACAGGAATGCTTCTATTATTATCTGTTTGAAGGTAATTGTGTATTTATGTGTGCTTTGTTTCCTGCATTTCTGTGTCTTGCTTTTGCTGCTGCTGCTGCTGCTGCTGCTGCTGCTGCTTGCACCTGTACTACAGACTGCGATCAGAAGTGGCGGGCAGTCATGACAACCTCGCTGATGACCTTGACACAATTGAAGAGGGCCGGTAAGTTAAATATCCTTTGCATGTGCATCACAGCATGCCTTTAAACCTTCTCTGTATAAACATACTACTAATTTGATTAGAAAACTTGAGGCATTTTGGAATACAGACAAACTGAAATACTTGTCAATATTTTAGGGCATTTTGGAAAACACACTGACTGAAATACTTGTCAATATTTGAGGCATTTTGGAATATACACCAAGAGGCTTTCTTGTAAAGTTTTCAGGCATTTTGAAATATACAGAAACAGATATTTGTGTACAGATTTGAGGTATTTAGGAATACACACATTTAAGAATACATACATTTAAGAATGTTCACAATCATTTTAAAATGAGCACAATTCAGAATATAGACTTGCATATATCCTTGCACAGAATGGAGACATGAAGGGGTAAACACTTGTCAGAATATAGACTTGCATATATACTTGTACAGAATGGAGACATATAGGAGTAAACAGTTGTCAGAATATAGACTTGCATATATACTTGTACAGAATGGAGACATTTAGGGGTAAACAGTTGTCAGAATGTAGACAGCATATATACTTACACAGAATGGAGACATGTAGGGGTAAACAGTTGTCAGAATATAGACAGCATATATACTTGTACAGAATGGAGACATGTAGGGGTAAACAGTTGTCAGAATATAGACAGCATATATACTTGTACAGAATGGAGACATGTAGGGGTAAACAGTTGTCAGAATATAGACAGCATATATACTTGTACAGAATGGAGACATGTAGGGGTAAACAGTTGTCAGAATATAGACAGCATATATACTTGTACAGAATGGAGACATGTAGGGGTAAACAGTTGTCAGAATATAGACAGCATATATACTTGTACAGAATGGAGACATGTAGGGGTAAACAGTTGTCAGAATATAGACAGCATATATACTTGTACAGAATGGAGACATGTAGGGGTAAACAGTTGTCAGAATATAGACTTGCATATATACTTGTACAGAATGGAGACATATAGGGGTAAACAGTTGTCAGAATATAGACAGCATATATACTTGTACAGAATGGAGACATGTAGGGGTAAACAGTTGTCAGAATATAGACAGCATATATACTTGTACAGAATGGAGACATGTAGGGGTAAACAGTTGTCAGAATATAGACTTGCATATATACTTGTACAGAATGGAGACATATAGGGGTAAACAGTTGTCAGAATATAGACAGCATATATACTTGTACAGAATGGAGACATGTAGGGGTAAACAGTTGTCAGAATATAGACAGCATATATACTTGTACAGAATGGAGACATATAGGGGTAAACAGTTGTCAGAATATAGACAGCATATATACTTGTACAGAATGGAGACATGTAGGGGTAAACAGTTGTCAGAATATAGACAGCATATATACTTGTACAGAATGGAGACATGTAGGGGTAAACAGTTGTCAGAATATAGACAGCATATATACTTGTACAGAATGGAGACATGTAGGGGTAAACAGTTGTCAGAATATAGACAGCATATATACTTGTACAGAATGGAGACATGTAGGGGTAAACAGTTGTCAGAATATAGACAGCATATATACTTGTACAGAATGGAGACATGTAGGGGTAAACAGTTGTCAGAATATAGACTTGCATATATACTTGTACAGAATGGAGACATATAGGGGTAAACAGTTGTCAGAATATAGACAGCATATATACTTGTACAGAATGGAGACATGTAGGGGTAAACAGTTGTCAGAATATAGACAGCATATATACTTGTACAGAATGGAGACATGTAGGGGTAAACAGTTGTCAGAATATAGACTTGCATATATACTTGTACAGAATGGAGACATATAGGGGTAAACAGTTGTCAGAATATAGACAGCATATATACTTGTACAGAATGGAGACATGTAGGGGTAAACAGTTGTCAGAATATAGACAGCATATATACTTGTACAGAATGGAGACATATAGGGGTAAACAGTTGTCAGAATATAGACAGCATATATACTTGTACAGAATGGAGACATGTAGGGGTAAACAGTTGTCAGAATATAGACAGCATATATACTTGTACAGAATGGAGACATGTAGGGGTAAACAGTTGTCAGAATATAGACAGCATATATACTTGTACAGAATGGAGACATGTAGGGGTAAACAGTTGTCAGAATATAGACAGCATATATACTTGTACAGGATGGAGACTGCCAGGATATGACGGGGACTATCTGAATGAGCTACTATCGATACTTGTGTAGCAACACTTCTCGTGTCCAACAGGGGATGATTTATTCTTCTATTCTTCTCCAGTCAGCACCCTGGTCATCTCACAGCACATGAGTATATCATGGTTACTCGATCATACGTCATACACCTCACCCACTCGAACTCCAGTTAACTCGAACAAGAGTGAACACAAAGACTGTTATAAGTTTCCTACGTATAATCTACACAATCACATATCACATTATCAAATATACCATCACTTATTCAACAGTCACATCACGTTACACTACAGCATGATCTAAATGCATGGCTCAATGTAGAACCATAACGCTGTATACTTTTCACCATGTCCACCCAGGACGATGGATCAACGCAGACTGCCTTGGCCCGAGCTTACTTCCTGTCACCTGGGAAGTGAGTTCCAGCGTTTTCACGTTGTGTGGAAAGCCCCTGCTTTCCACGTTCTCGTGTTCACTTCCGAACACAGTCGTAACCTTTACTCTCTGAATTAGGTTATAACTGAACCATGCCATGACGTCGTCAGGCTCATGGCAGAGACATGTAGGGTAAACACTTGTCAGAATGTAGACAGCATATATACTTGTACAGAATGGAGACATGTAGGGGTAAACACTTGTCAGAATATAGACAGCATATACTTGTACAGAATGGAGACATATAGGGGTAAACAGTTGTCAGAATGTAGACAGCATGCATTGATAATGCACATTGGGAGCAAGTCACCGCTGAACGTGTTGCATCGAGGGCAAACATCAGAAATGGAATAAAGACAAAGGAGAAAATTATTGCAGATAAGTCACACACCGAGCGTGTGAGACATAAGATGGTGCATGATGGTGGAAATGACCATGTGTTCACATGCACCCACTGTGAACGAACATTTACAGCGCGAATTGACCTTATCAGTCACATTCGCTACCGCCATAGGTAAAAGTTATTATGCCTTTTTAAAGCACAAACTATCGTCTGTCAAGACGGCAAGGTGCCAATGATTAGACATCATGTATACTTACACAGGATGGAGACATATAGGGGTAAACACTTGTCAGAATATTCAAAGGCACATATACTTGTTCAGATTTGCGGAATGTAAAAGTGAACACATGACAAAGCTGGAGTCATAAGTGTAGTGGTAAGATGCTTGCTTGCTGGCCTGATGATGATGGGTTTGAATTCACATTAGGACAGTTGTGCATGTTTCCAGGACAAGTCTTGGGAAGTAAATGTGACCGGCATGGCATTGACCACATGACTCAGACCACATGACCCACTGAGTGCCGATTGGCCTATAAAATATGGGTGTAGCACCGGATGCTACATGCACCTTGAGACATGTAAAAGGTCGTTTACTCACTCACGTCTAGACACAGAAACCACAAACAATGTGTTGCAATATTTATTGCCTGCAAATTTCGCTGCACCTCAGGTACAAACAGCAGAGTTATACATCATATGAAGTGGATAAATGAATAATATGTTAGCTGAAACAAATAAAAAACATATAGTCTGCGTTTACATTCACTAAGGGAATACATTGTTTTGAATTACTTAATCTATTGACATATAAACAGTGGCAGAGGGTTATGTACTTCATATATCGATCATGACAAACTAAACTATGGGATATAAGCTTTCCCACACGCCAGCACCCCTCCCCATTTTGTAAGGTTTCTAATGGTGTTGCATATAAGTTTTTGCCTCTGGAGTGTTGACTACATATATATCTTACTCACGCTACAGCTGCTTGTCGAACTATTCTCTAGGTATCTTCTCAATGGTCAGTTAACTTTGACAACGGCCAGTTAGTCCTGCTTGTGCTTCATGTCCAATTCCTCCACTATTAAACCGTGTATCGTGCCCTATATCCTTTCCGTTTGTTCTTGATAGATATATTCGCATGTTCCTTCATCGTATACTTGAACTGTCTCTTCCCGATGTTGGCGATCAAGAATTAGCCTCTCAGAACTCTGCCGTGATGATCTTCCTTCTTGCTGTCCTTTCTTGATCTCCTCGTCTGTCCGTTTTTTACGTCATCGTTTCTAAGTAAGCGCTTGTGCGTTCAGTGTGCGCGCTATACTTTTTCTTTTAACTTCCTGATAATCTATATCTATACGTGCACTTGCTGCATTCTCTATCCTGCGACACATGGTCGTAGGTATGCATTCTTTCTATGATGTCAGACATTTCAGAATGAGCACCAATACTTATACAACTTTGAGCGTTTATTAAATGCAATAAAATGTACATAGTTAATCATGATTTGAGGCTTTATAAAATGCATATTTGTACCAGCTTGTGGGTTATCCCCAAAGTGTTTTGATATTGGTGGACTTGCGTTGCTACATAAAAGTAATGGGAGCAACTGCTTTCTATTGTATACACTTTGTTTCATTTATATGAAGGGACGTGTCGTGAATATAAATGCATCATTCTGTACTGGTCATTATGGTGTGACTGAAGAGTTACTATTCACTTTTTTTATATTTATGTATCTGATGATAGAGAGCAGACTTCCCCCCCCCCCCCCCCATTTATTTCATCATCATCATCATCATCATCATCATCATGTAACAGGTGCTTTGCAGAACGATGGTCTCATCATGGCCGCCGAAACATTTCTCAATCCTTGGCCAGTTTTCCTGCATTACCAAGCCTAATATGTCTGCAATGTCCTGTGCCCATTGTCATGCAAAATAACCACTGCCTCTTCTTCCAGGAACCAAGCCTTCCATCCCTGTTCTGTCCAAGCCACTGTGATGTTTAATATACCCAAAGCATGTCAGTTTCTGAGACATCATGTTGTTTAGGAGCCAGTTTTCTTACATGTTCAGATCTTGTAGACTGCCAGCTATCTCCTGATATATTTCATCACCACCTTCAAATGTTTTTTACAATAGCCATGGGCTTGATGCTTCTCCACAGTTCTAGTTCTCTAGCGGACTGTATTAATCCATATTCTGCCATCTGTCCTTGCATTGATGCAAAACTGTACGCAATATGTCTGTTTCCATTTATCTTACCAAATGTTACAGAATGGTCCATGTTGTCTCTTCTCATAGAGTGACCCAAAAATGCTCACTACATCATTCTGATGTTTGTTATAAATTGTTTTTGTGTCTAAGCCTCTAGTTTGTATTTGCAGCATACATTTAATTATCAGAAAACAAGTTACTTTGATTCTTTTCTTCTGCATGTGCTTGATCCTATATTTTACCATAATTATTTTGTTTCTTTCAGCAAGCAGTTCAATATTCCAATGACAATGTGAGCATGTCATTATGTTGCACATTTTACACTGGAAGTTGATTGGTTCTTCACTTTTGTGGGATTTCTTCATTATTTTTAACTGGTTTTTCTGTCTATGGTTTTAACTTGTAGTTCTATTAGATAATGGTGACTGTGGATCATTTGTGAATTTATTCAACCATGTTGTCAGAATATAAATGGATAGATAGCCAGACAGAAATGTGACATAAACAAAAATATTCTGACACTTAAAATTTGTATAATTTTAACTCTAAAGTGGGAAGTAGGACGCCATTTGTAATTACAAATGTGCTGTTTAAACAGTACATAAATAATAATTACATTTTGAAAATTTGATAATGTGATACAAGCAGAAAAAAATAATTAGAGGAAAGAGAAAAACAAAGAGAATTTAGACATCATATCAAATGAATATACGTTCTTTCTGTAACACAAAGTGATATCTGAACATACTGAATCTTGTAGTGATGAATTGTGAGGGAGGCTGTACATATCGAAATTTTGATAATAATGTGATACAAGCTCAAAAAATAACTAGAGGGTAAAGAAATACTAAGGGAATTACGCATTAAATAAAATGTGTATATGTTCTTATCTGTAACACAAAGTGGTATCTGAACACATTCAGGCTTGTAGTGATGAATTGTGAGGGAGGCTGTAGTGATGAATTGTGAGGGAGGCTATAGCGATGAATTGTGAGGGAGGCTATAGTGATGAATTGTGAGGGAGGCTGTAGTTAAGTTAGTGAACTCTTCAAGAATGAGAGACCAATATGTGTGGCCAGTTGTTCCAACTCTTTGTTGGAGGAAGCCAGTATTTGTCAGTGGTACATCTACGAGAAGAGAAACAATAAAAGTTACTTTTTATGGTGACATTTGGAAAATATCAGAGAATCAGGCTTTAAGTGAAATGCCCTCTAAGTAGGCCAGATCAGACTAAGCTTTAATATACCTGAGACAAAAACTTAGTGAAATCTCAGAGTTACACATCCTGGGATAAATACTGGTTAATGGTGTAACAAGAAACTCTTTTCTTTGGAACCCACAGAGGCAACAGCAATTGAAGGCGATCTTTAAACATAGAGAAGAAAATTTGAGACAAGGATGGGGATAATATCAGGTGAACATTGTGAAAGCTGCAGGAAATGGCAACAGATAGGAGGGCTTGACGTGGGTTGGTTGATGGCCTTGCTCCAGTGGTAGAATAAATGACAGGAGAAGACTAGACATAGACAGTGATAGAGACAGGGTGTTGTACATGCTACTGTCATGGCATATAAAACTTAACAACATAAGTGATAAACAGTATCAAAAGTGCTTTATCCCCATTACTTTTGATTTGTTTATCAATATGATGTCTTTTCATTTGTTGTTGTTGTTGTTGTTGACCTATTTGTGTATTACGTCTAACTTAGTCTGTGTAATTAGAATTTGCTTTTCTTCTGGTTCCACATATTTCATTAACTCTGGATGTTGGTTTTGCAAAGATGTTTAGTTAGCTTTATGTATTGTATACATATTAGGTGCTCTTCTAATATTTTGATTGTAGTCATTATGTTCCATGATCTACTAACACAGAGTTTATGTAGTTGTTAACTAATTCCCAGATTCATTGCATATTATCACACTGTTCTAATAATTCCATTTGCCATATTGTCTACTTGCTGATGGTGATTTTAGACATTTTCTGTGGTCATGTAATATGTATACGTTTTAGTTTGTTTGTTATATTAATTTTGTTGTTTAAAAGAAAGTAAATCTGGAGGTATATGAAAGATGTTGTATTGAGCTCCATGGTATGTTTTCCAGCTTGCACAAAGCTACTTTTGTCATGCGATCCTTGTTCTAACCTCTAGAAGGCATATTCTGTCAGATGTTATAACTATTCCAAATATATTCACCTGGTTAAGAATGTTCCCATTAGCTTGCATGTTACAATGCAGCATTTCT
The DNA here is from genome assembly GCA_963921405.1 of Cepaea hortensis. Classification (NCBI taxonomy): domain Eukaryota; kingdom Metazoa; phylum Mollusca; class Gastropoda; order Stylommatophora; family Helicidae; genus Cepaea; species Cepaea hortensis. The sequence continues at coordinate 42,105,305 of OY992886.1, forward strand.
GCATGGAGATGACCATAACCTCTGTTTTCTTACAATTTGATTCTAACCCTAGTTGCTCAGTTGTGTGCAATCAATAATATATCATCTGCACATCTTATCTTGTTAATGTTATGTCCTCTGATGGCAATTCCTCTCATATTTAAATTGCCCATGATATTTTCACTATATTGGGGGGGGGGGGGGGGGGGAAGAGAATGTCAAGAGACATTACACATTCCTGTCACACAGCTCTCTTGGTTGGCTGGCATTGATTATAACATGAGGTTATTTCATTGTGTTTATAACATGCAGTGGACACTTTATCTTTATAACTTGTATAGCTTTGCCCAGTGCCACATGAGTGGATTATAAGGTGTCAGAAGTGCAACTTTGTGTATCCCAAGTCTCTGAGCCAAAGTTGTGGCTTGATGTTTTCTTCATTTCAGTGCAATTGATCACATTTATGCACTGAAGCATGTCAGAGTGCACTCTATATGAGCACTTATGTGATATTTTTTTGATATTCATATTGCACAAATCTGATTTCATTGCTTGCTTTAGTAGACAGAGTCAATATTTCAGCATTTAAAACCCAAATGAACACAAAATATAACTGCGCACTAGAGACATGCAGATACAAGCGAACGTTTGAACAAGGCATTATCAACAAACAACTAAACAAGAATACTTACCTGAGTAACTTTAATATCACAATCACAGATAATGATAAGTAATCCACATGTTGTGCAACAAATAATGAAAATAAGGAACATGTAGCGATGTTGAAATATGAAACAACAGCAACAAAAGATTTTGGTTTTTTTTTTTAACCCAAGAAGGAAAAAGCACTTGAGTAAAGAATGAAGGTTAGATACATGTGTAAATGTGCTTAAGAAAAGAATGAAGATTAGATACATGTGTAAAGCACTTGAGAAAAGAATGAAGATTAGATACATGTGTAAAGCGCTTGAGAAAAGAATGAAGATTAGATACATGTGTATATCCATTTAATAGATATTTATATACATGTGCTCACATCTGCACACCTACATATAATTTCATATATATATATATATATATATGCACATAGGAGTATATATGTATGTATATATATATATATATATATATATATATATATATATATATATATATATATATATATATATATATATATATATATATATATACATACATACATATATACTCCTATGTGCATATATATATATATATATATATATATATATATATATATATATATATATATATATATATATATATATATATATATATATATATACTCCTATGTGCATGCATGCATACACACAGATATAAGATGGGAGAATGCTGTATTTTGTGGGTTAAGAATACCTGAACTATGATTGAGGTGATTTGCTAAGGTTAAACAAGAGGTGGTCACAGGAGCCAGATTGTAGGAAATCATTGTGTATCACTTATTTTTATTTGATGAAAGCTCTTGTCTTGCATGGAAAGTGTTAATGAATCAGCATTCATTGAAAGTTTGGTTTGCCAACCTGTCTAACCTTGAACTGTGTTTCAGCCTCACGCCTGCCAGCAGTGCAACAGAGTTGAACTCTTCGGAGGAGCTTCCCAGGTATGGGAACAGTATGCATGTTGTTTTCTCCCTGTTTGTCTTGTCTGTGCACCTGGGTTTGTCTTGTCTGTGCACCTGGGTTTGTCTTGTCTGTGCACATGTGTTTGTCTTGTCTGTGCACATGTGTAATCAAATGTAAATGTCTAAACCGCAAACGTCAAACTATAATGTAGTTTAACATGAATGATCTCAAGTTTAAAGTTTCTGAGATTTATATTTCATCATCATCTATTCTTTTGTAGAGTGGCAATCAACAAGTGTGATTAATGATGTTGATAAAATGATTATAAATTTAAAGGATAACATAGAACAAATGTACTAAAGTGAGTAAAGTGTAATTGTGAGTATAATCTTCAGAAGAAGCATAAAATGATTATAATCTTAGAAAGTTACATAATTATTTCAATCTATGAAAGTGTTAATGAGTAGTTAACGTTTTAAAGGTATTATGTTCTTATTGTAGCCTGGCATAATTTTGCTATACTAAAATAAAAGTAATAGAGTTCTAGTTATCAAGAAAGATATTTAACAGACACTGTTGAAGCATACAATGAGCTATGCATTCTGACAGTGAATAATGAGATGAGACTTTTCAATAAGTGAATAACAGAATTAGAACTATCTGTGGGTGAAAATACTTTTATTTTATGTGGTGGAAAGCCTCTTTTAAATTAGCTTTCACATAGCTTGGCTTGCTTTTAGATTCTGATTTTACCTTGCCATCTCCTGCATACTTTTAGCATATTTCAGAGCTTGCTTTCATAATTTATGTTTTTAACATTACTGAAATGTGTGATATAACTTGGTTGAATCTTGGAGATTTATTAAAATTTAACTGTGAGTATGATGATAATCTTTTGTTTTCATTATCCCTTTAATGATTCAGTAAAGTACAAGATTAAAGTTTGAAGAAGACAAAGGTTGTATTTAGGGCATAGCAGAGAGTGAGTGATTGTATTTTCTGAATAGGCTTTTGTTGTGATTGAATTGGTGATGTTTCTGCTTGGGGATTAAGTTCAGAAACGACATATACGTCAGACATTTTCAGTGATATTTGTGTTTGGCTAGTGCATATGGAGAATGGGAGCAGCAGTGGTATGCCAGTCAGCCCAGTGGCCATCGGTTTGAATGTACATCTAGGTGGATTGCGTCATTGACCTGGTCTGCCAGGTGCCAGGAAATATCCTGAACAATCAAGATGGCCGCCTGCGTGATACTGACCACATCATCCATCAAGTGCCAGTTTGTCTATTCAAATATGGGTCTAGCACCACATGCCCTCCATGTCTCCAGGTATATTACAGGGTCCTAGACTTTCTTATGTGAAGAATCAGCATTTTTTGTGTGGTCATCTTTCTTGGCTTATGTGAAGAATCAGCATTTTTATTGGTGGTCATCTTTCTTGGCTTATGTGAAGAATCAGCATTTTTTTGTGTGGTCATCTTTCTTGGCTTATGTGAAGAATCAGTATTTTTTGTGGTCATAAAGGTCCTAGACTTTCTTATGTGAAGAATCAGCATTTTTTTGTTGTCATCTTTCTTGGCTTATGTGAAGAATCAGCATTTTTTTGGTGGTCATCTTTCTTGGCTTATGTGAAGAATCAGTATTTTTTGTGGTCATCTTTCTTGGCTTATGTGAATGAATGGACATCTTTGTGGGTATGTTTTTGTTAGTATGTGCGAGTAATTAAATGCACTTATTATTATTATCCTTTAATAAATGTTGTTTGTGTAAATTTGTGAATTTTTTTGTTAGCATTTGTGAATGAATGGATATTCTTTGTTAGCGTTTGCGAATGAATATTCTTTGTGGTTATTCTTTACTTGTATTTGTGAGTGAATGAATATCTTTGTGGTTATTCTTGGTTTATATATGTGAAAGAATGGATATTTTTGTGGTGATTCTATTTTAGCATATGTGTATGAATTAATAACTTAGTAACTAATCTTTATTAGTGGTTCAGCTGCCTGCAGCACGCTCTGAAGGTTGTGGATTCAATTCTGGACTCCGTCAGTCGGTTCATGAGTGCAATTTTATTGGAAACCGCTGGGGGTCATCACTAGAACTATAGTGTTTGTGCTTTTTGCAATGCTCACGTCAGGCCGTTCTGCAGAAAGAGACCTAGCCATATGGGATAAACCCGGTGCAAGGAAGTCAATCCTCTTGTCTTTAAACCTCCACCCACCTTTTGTGTATGTGTGTGTGTGGATGCAATATGTAAATGAGTAGATGTTCTTTGTGGTTATTCTTTGTTAGTATATGTGAATGGAGTGGCTGTTGTTTGTCCATCAAGAATGATGATGACCATTCATTTCATCCAGTGGGGTTGAAGGTGTGGAGCCGTGGGTTCTAAGATGGCTGATAAGGCCTATTTTGGCTCGAAATGTTCTTTGACAATGTGGGCAAAGAATGCTTGACGTCTCTGGAGGAGGATTTCCTGCAGTGGTTTTTCTGTCCTGCCTTTTCTTCACAGCTCTTGCAGTCCTGGTTGCCTCACATATGACTGCACCCTTGCATAATGATGCACGCCACGAATTTCGGTCTCTGGCTGCAGCCTCCCAGGTATCATGATGAATTCCAAAAGCATTCAGTGAAATTTTCAGAGTGTCTTTAAAACGTTTCCTCTGGCCACCTAGGGAGCGTTTACCACAACGCAGTTCGCTGTAAAAAATTCGTTTAGTGAGCCTGTGATCTGGCATGCGAGTCAAGTGACCAGCCCAGCGAATCTGATTTTTCATCTGTAGAGTGTGGATACTGGGCATGGATGCTCTTTCTAGGACTTCAGTGTCTGGAATCTTGTCTTGCCATTTAATCTTCAGTAGCTTCCTTAGGCAGACTGTGTGGAAGTGGTTTAATTTCCTAGCGTGTCGCTGATAAACAGTCCAGGTTTCACAAGCATATAGCAGTGTGGATAATACAACTGCTTTGTAGACTTTTAGCTTTGTTTGCAGGCTTATTCCAGGTCTGTCCCATACATTCTTGAACAGTCTGCCAAAGGCTGCACTGGCCTTGGAGATTCTTGCATTCACTTCGTCATTGATTGTGGCAGCTTGTGACACGGTGCTGCCAAGATAGGTGAACCTGTCCACAACACTTAGTCTATGATCATTCACTTTGATATTCGGCACAGTGTGATTATTCCCTGGAGCTGGCTGGTACATAACTACAGTCTTCTCCAAGTTGATATTGAGCCCAAAGTTGGCACAGGCATGTGAGAAAGCTGAAACATTATGTTGCATGTCCGCCTCTGAGTTGGCGTATAGAGCGCAATCATCAGCAAACAGGAGCTCTCTGACGGTGCCGCTGTTAATTTTGGTTTTAGCTTTCAGCCTTCTGAGATTGAATAACTTTCCATCCATACGGTAGTTGATGTCTATTCCAATGTCGTCGTTCTCGAAGGCATTCATCAACATGGCTGAAAACATGAGGCTGAACAGTGTTGGTGCCAGGACACATCCTTGCTTCACTCCATTGGTGACAGGAAAGGGTTCAGACAGTTAACCATTTTCCTGTACTCTTGCCTGCATGCCGTCATGAAATAGCCGCACTATTTGGACAAACTTTCGTGGACAGCCATATTTTGCCATAATCTTCCACAGTCCTTCTCTGCTGACTGTATCAAAAGCCTTGGTAAGGTCAATGAAAGTGGAGAACATTTCGCAGTTCTGTTCCTGACATTTCTCTTGCAGCTGCCTTGCAGCGAAAATCATGTCAACAGTTCCACGTTCTTTTCTGAAGCCACATTGACTCTCAGGAAGAAGACCTTGATCGAGATGGGCTGTGAGGCGATTGAGAATAATTCTGGCGAGTATCTTCCCTGCAATTGAAAGCAAGGAGATGCCTCGGTGGTTGTCACAGGATTGGCGGTTTCCTTTACGTTTGTAAAGGTGGACTATTGACGCGTCCTTAAAATCTTGTGGCATGGTCTCGTTCATCCATATGTTTGTGAAGACTTGGTGAAGCTGCTCTGTTAGGACCGGCCCACCTGCCTTGTATATCTCTGCTGGGATGGAGTCAGGACCAGGTGCCTTGCCGCTGGAGAGTTGCTGGATGGCTTTGTTTACTTCCACTATGGTTGGCAGGTCATCAAGTGTCTCATTGGTGGGAACTTGAGGAAGGCAGTTGATGGTTTAATCATCGAAGAAGGAAGTTGCATTTAAGATTTTGCTGAAATGCTCAGCCCAGCGTTGAAGGATTTCTTTCTTATCGGTGACCAATGTCCCCCATCTGCACTGAGGAGGGGAACTATGCCTGGTGATGTAGGACCATAGACTGCTTTCAGTGAGTCGTAGAAGTTTTTCATATCATGTCTGTCAGCAAAGCCCTGAATTTCATCAGTTTTGTTGCTCAGCCAGGAGTCCCGCATGTGCCGAAGTTTCTGCTGCACTACTCTCTGAATGTTCTTGAAAGCATCTTTTTTTTATGTTGACTTTGGGTCATTCAAATGTGCCTTGAGGAGAAGATGTTTCTCGGCCAGCAATTGGTTGATGTCTTCGGAATTTTCATCAAACCAGTCTTTATGCTTTCGGGGGGCTGGACCCAGGATTTCCATAGCAGTGTTGTAAATTATGTCCTTTAGGGCTCTCCATTCTGTTTCTGTATCCTGTTTAGCTTCAGCATTGGGCTTGAGGCGGTCTTCCAGCATATTTTCAAACGACTGCTGCATTTTCTTGCTGTTTAGGCGGGTGACATTTAGCTTTGTTTGCATTTTCGCCCCTTGAGGACGCCGTGGTGGCCTGATGTGGATGTTCATTTTCGAGACAATGAGACGATGGTCTGTCCAACATTCGGCACCACACATGGATTTTGTCACTCGAACGTCTTGTCTGTAAAGAGAGTGTATGGAGAGAAAGTATGGAGTGGCTACCCCATACTTGAGTCACCAAAACAGTCAGAGTGCCTGTTTTTCAGTCCATATTGCATAAAGTTCAGTGTGAACAGATATGACATAAACACAAGTCTCTTACAAGGACTTACATGGGTATACTGTCCTGGCATGCTGGAGTGTGAGGCAACAGGTGAGTGGATATGTTGGCTTCAAGAGCATGAGTGTTGAGCTGAGTCAAGAACTGACGTCACAGCACTCAGGACATTCCCTTACATGCTCCGTCCTCATCTGCAACAGCCAGCGAAGAGTCCCAATACTAATGGTAGCAGTAGCAGTCTGTCTGGCCTTTCCTCAGTGTTTTGAGAGTTGGCTAGATCCTATGGTGACTCCCTGCAACACCATTCTCTCCAAGTTGTTATGATCTACCTGTTCTTCTGCACTATAGACATGATTGCAAAGGGCCCTGATCACATCTGTCTTATCATGCACCAATACCCCACTGAGCAGTACAGACCCAGCAAATCATTCCACCTGCTCATTTCCCACCACACCAGCATGTCCTGGGGACAAAATCCAACAGAGCCCTCTATAGTTTATTGTTGAATGGAAGCCTGCTAGTGGCAGGTGGCAAGAGCACTATTAGGTCGAAAACTTATGATGGACAAGAGAGATATTTTGAAGGTTACCTTTGACTGACTGACAGTTGAAGACACAAACACATTTGAAACATCACATTTAAATATGCTTGAATGTTGGACTTAAGGTTGGTTCTAGCCAGGATGGACACACAAGGGAATGAATCCAGCATGCTGAATCATGACCTGACATCCTAGTATGCCTCTCCAGAGAAGTGAGGTTCCAGTCTGGCAAACCCCACGGGTTCTTGAGAAGGAAATGAGAGCTCTGTAAGAGCCCCCATTGAGATGACATTTTAATAAATGGTTGGGAGAGCAGTATCAGCACCAGTTGCATTCTAGTAGATACAAGCCCTTGTCAGGGCTTAGGTGACCTGCATGTCAGTGCTTGGGGTTAAAACATGACAGCTCAGTCATCCAGAAAATTCATAACCAGCAACTCACAATGAGGGTGTTGTTGGAATGATCAACATCTACACCATACAACATTTTCTGTGGGAGAGAGAACATCTGTGGGGTGGCCCAGAGTGCTCAGATGTAGATTTGTTGTACACCATAACCAACCAACTCACAATGATGGTGTTGGAATGATCAGCATCTACACCGTACAACATTTGCTGCGAGGGAGAGAACAGTGTGCCCAGAGTGCTCAGATGTAGATTTGTTGTACATCATAAACTATTTGTACAAAAGTTTGTCCACATAGTACGGCTTTTTCATGATGGTTTGCAGGCAAGAGTACAGGAAAATGGTGAACTGTCTGAGCCCTTTCCTGTCACCAATGGAGTGAAGCAAGGATGTGTCCTGGCACCAACACTATTCAGCCTTATGTTTTCAGCTATGCTGACGAATGCTTTCGAGAACAATGACATTGGAATAGACATCAACTACCACATGGGTGGAAAGTTGTTTAATCTCAGAAGGCTGAAAGCCAAAACCAAAACTAACAGCGACACCGTCAGAGAACTGCTTTTTGCTGATGATTGCGCTCTATATGCCAACTCAGAGACAGACATGCAACACAATGTTTCAGCTTTCAAAGTTTTCCTGTGCCAACTTTGGGCTCAATATCAACTTGGAGAAGACTGTAGTTATGTACAAGCCAGCTCCAGGGAATAATCACACCGTGCCGAATATCAAGGTGAACGGTCATAGACTAAGTGTTGTGGACAAATTCACCTATCTTGGCAGCACATTGTCACAAGCTGCCACAATTGATGATGAAGTGAATGCAAGAATCTCCAAGGCCAGCGCAGCCTTTGGCAGACTGTACAAGAATGTACGGGACAGAAATGGAATAAGCCTTCAAACAAAGTTGAAAGTCTATAAAGCAGTTGTATTATCCACACTGCTATATGCTTGTGAAACATGGACTGTTTATCAGCGACATGCTAGGAAATTAAACCACTTCCACACAGTCTGCCTTAGGAAGCCATTGAAGATTAAATGGCAAAACAAGATCCCAGACACTGAAGTTCTAGAAAGAGCGTCCATGCCCAGTATCCACACTCTACTAATAAAGAATCAGATTCGCTGGGCTGGTCACTTAACTTGTATGCCAGATCACAGGCTCCCTAAACAAATTTTTTACAGCAAGCTGCGTTGTGGTAAACGCTCCCAATGCGGCCAGAGGAAATACTTTAAAGACACTGTGAAAATCTCACTGAAAGCTTTTGGAATACATCTTGACACCTGGGAGACTGCTGCTAAAGGCCGTAATTCGTGGCATACATCATTACATAAGGGTGCAGTCACTTGTGAAGCAACCAGGACTGCAAGAGCTGTGAAGAAAAGGCTCGACAGAAAAACCACTGTGGGAGATCCTCCTCCAGGAACGTCAGTCATTCTTTGCCCACATTGTCAAAGAAGATTTTGAGCCAAAAGAGGCCTTATCAGCCATCTTAGAACTCACAGTTCCATACTTTCAACCCCACTGGATGAAATGATTGGTCATCATCATTCTTGATGGACAAACAACATTTTTGAAGGAGTAAATGTTCCTTGTGGTTACTCCTTGTTAGTTTATCTGATTGGATGGATGTTCTATGTTGTTATTCTTTGTTACTGAGCGTGAATGTGATTTGTGGTTATTCTTTTTTAAGATGTGTCAATTAATGGATCTTTGTTGTTATTCTTTGTTTGTATGTGTAAATTATGTAATATTGTTTATCAATCAATCAATCATGTGCCATGCCAGAAAGCGTGTGTGGTCATGACTTGCCATTTCACTCGATCACCAGAGTTGTGGATAAGCTCAGTGTTCCTGTCTCGTCCATGCCATGTGGCCAAGCCATCCAGGTATTTTCCTCTCGGTCTTCCTCTTGGTCTGTTCCCTTCGATCTTGCCAGTTATCACTAAGTTCTCCAATCCATTTCTTCTCATAACATGTCCAAAATATTTTGACTGTCTACGTCTAATTTCTCTAATCAATTTACGATTGTCATTTGTCTCCTGTAGTACTTGGTCATTGGTTTTTCTGTCTGTCCATGGTATTCTTTGCATTTTCCTCAGAAACCACATTTCTGTAGCCATCAGATGCTTTTCAGCTTGACTGCTCATTGTCCAAGTTTCACATCCATACAAAAGAACAGGCTCTATGTAGCCCCTCAACACTCTTTTTCTCGTTTCAATTGACATCTTTTTATTGGTCAGAATGTTTTTCATCTTGCTAAAGGCTACTTTCGCCATGGCGATTCTTGTTCTAATATTTTTTATAGCCATTTGTAAATATATTTTAATGAATGGATCCAGAAAGAGAGTGTAAATGGATTTATTTTAAGAAAATCAAGCGTTTGTTTAAAGTTACAGAAATGAGGTTTCTGTGAAGAATACTCAACGTATCAAGAAGAGATAAGATCAGAAATGAAGAAATCAGGACTAAAGTAGGGGTTAAAGCTGCTCTAGATTTTATTAGAAAGCAGCAAGTCAAATGGTTTGGCCATGCAAGTAGGCTACCAGTCAACAGCATGCCACAACAAGCAATGATGTACAGACCAGATGGAAACAGAGGAAGAGGCCGACCACGTAAACGTTGGACGGAGGGAATAGCAGAATCCATGGGAATGTCGATATACGAAGCCCATAATCGGGCACTCTCCCTCTGTTTATACTTCACCTCGACACCGCAAGGTACAAGAGGAACATGATGAGATGAGAGATGAGATGTTTAAAATTACTATTTACAGCATTTTTTATATCTGCTTTTATATATTTTTTTTAAAAGTCTATGTTATGGTGTTTTGAAATGACAGGAAATTATTATTTTCATTATCAAAAAGTATCTGGCGTTATCAATCGTTACCTGTCTGTAGTTATAAGTTGTCACTTTGAGGCAGGGTGATTAAATGAATCAAGTGATGACTGTGAATCTGCAACCTTGAGCAGACTGCAAGAACATCAAGTCAAAAGTAGTGACGCCAAACAAAGAAGAATAGTAAAGCAACATAGAACCAGTATCATTGACTGCTGTATGCTGAGGGAGATACTTTGGATGGAAACTGAGCATTTACGGACTGAATGGCTCAGTGTGCAGTGAGCATAATCTAACTAAACTAACTAAATAAACTAAACTAAACTGACTAACTAACTAACTGACTAACTAACTAACTAACTAACTAACTAACTAACTAACCAAACTAAATTAACTAACATAATTTGCCACCACTTTTCTTCAGTCTGGAGTTTTGGCAGTTGAATCCCTGTTCTGTTGACATACATTAGCATATGACGTTGATGTATTCATTCGTTAAAAGATCTAATCTTGTGAAAGCTGAGAAAAGTCAGTGACAGATGAGCAAGAAGTAGGTAACAATACAAGAGAGAAGATAACATCAAGAGATAATCAAACAGCAGTCTGCCAGTGTACAACCAAAGTGAGATACTGAGAGTGTTGAACATTCATTGCAGCCAATCTTCATTACACATTTGGTGCCTGATTGGGGGCCGTGGTGGCACGGTGGGTAGCATGCTTGCCTGCCAGCCCGTGGTCATGTGTTTGAACCCCTGCTGAGGTGAATTTGTCAAATGGACCTGGGCTCCCAATTTGACCCGGCTTAAAATCGGGACTAAGAAATGTTCTGGCAAGTGAAGGCGGCCGACGTAGTATTGACCACATGACTGGTCAAGTGTTGATTGGTCGATAAATGTTTGGGACTAGTACCATATATCCCGTATACGTTGGGTCATGTGAGTGGGTCCTTGACTTGATTGGTTGATTCATTTATTTCTAGATGTGTATTTACCCATGCTTGTGTTTTTAGTGACTCACTTTCGCCTTGTTTTAATAACTAACAACCATTTCACTTCTACTTCTCATCCTTGTATCCTGTTTATGTGTTTTTTTCCTTCCCGCTGCGTTCGATTGCTTTTGTGTAACACCACATAGTACAGACTTTCGACGTCGGAGTCTCTCTGATAGTTGTGCCAGAGGGTTGCGAAGAAGGTGAGATATTTATTTCACAGCATGTGACAGCCAGTTTCTTTTGACCCCCACCTCTCCACAAATGGGTCACATTTTAGTCTAATGTAACTTTGTAATTTGCACAATTTTGATTGTTTTAAACTGTTGATTTATAAACACATTGCTCAGTGCATGTCTTGCCATGTCTGTCTCAGACACCTGTTGCTTAACTCTTGATATCTGAACTAGTCACAAATATGTCAGCATGAAGGAGGTAGAGAATGGCACTATGGGACACGAGTTGTTAAAGTACCACTGTGGATAGTGTGCAGTAATGTAACAGTTGCCAGGACAGGGGTTCAGAAACGTATGTCTTGTATGTGAAAGGATCCTTTAACCCACTTTGACACATATTGGGTATATGGTGCTCGCCTGGTATGTGTACAGCCCAGTTGGCGCTCAGTGGTTGAGGTAGTCAGTGCCATGGTGGTACGTTCTCCGTACTCATGATAGGCTGGCTCTACCTGGAATCCAGGTCAGGTTTAGAAATCTGCCTGGGGGATGTGGGCTAACCACTGTTCTACAATGACTGCCTATGTTGTGTATGGGGCAACCAATCAACGCGTGGTGCCTTGCTGCGATCAGAATTAGTTCACTTTTTAGAAATATGTTCCTTTGTCTGGCATGATATATTCATTGTAACATATACATTTCGAGCCAGGTTTGCTTGAAACATGTAATTTCATTCCTTGTTTTATGCTGAAAAACACAATAGCTACCCCAATTAATTCATTAAGAACTGAATTTTTTACATTTCTGTGCAAGAACATCTGAAAACTTGAGGTATCTATAATCTCAGTTATAACCTGAGGTGTGTCTATAGTACAGTAAATTACTCTTTTACATGCTTTAAAGGACATTGGGCTTACCATGCATGTCCCACAATTGTATATTCTAACTGGGGGAGAGGGGGGGGGGGGGTTGATGTGGTAAATACCTCAGTGGCTACCTTTACTTCCCAAGACATTTCCTGGTACACATGTTAGGTTTGGGTCGTTTAGGCTGGGTTGTTTAGACTGGGTCATTCAGGCTGGGTTGTTTAGGCTGGGTCGTTTAGGCTGGGTCATTCAGGCTGGGTCATTCAGGCTGGGTTGTTTAGACTGGGTCATTCAGGCTGGGTTGTTTAGGCTGGGTCATTCAGGCTGGGTTGTTTAGACTGGGTCATCCAGGCTGGGTTGTTTAGGCTGGGTCATTCAGGCTGGGTCGACCTGGGAGCCTAAATCAATTTTGAACATTCAAATCTGAATCCATGACCTCTGGGTAATCTCAGTTAAAACCTGAGATGTGCTTATATAATCTTGGTTAAAACCTGAGTTGTGCTTATTTTTTAAAAAAAACTGTCATTCAATGCTAATATAGTACCTTGCAGTATATGGCACGGGGTCTTGAACCTGAGGAATTAAGGCCGTCTGGCTAGTGCACTCACCACAAACTGCAGGTTAGAGTATTCTTTTTTCCCCCAACAGAAAAAAACTCTACACCTTACCAAGAATTTGAACCAGAGTCTCCCGGAGGAGAATCTGGCATTCTAGCCACTCGGCCAGCCGCTCCTCACGTGGAAATCTGAGATGTGCTTATAATCTCAGTTAAAACCTGAGATGTGCTTATAATCACAGTTAAAAACTGAGATGTGCTAATAATCTCAGTTAAAACCTGAGATGTGCCTACAATCTCAGTTAAAACCTGAGATGTGCCTACAATTTCAGATAAAACCTGAGATGTGCCTACAATCTCAGATAAAACCTGAGATGTGCCTACAATCTCAGATAAAACCTGAGATGTGCCTACAATCTCAGATAAAACCTGAGATGTGCTTATAATCTCAGTTAAAACCTGAGATGTGCTTATAATCTCAGTTAAAACCTGAGATGTGCTTATAATCTCAGTTAAAACCTGAGATGTGTCTACAATCTCAGTTAAAACCAGAGACGTGCTTACAATCTCAGATAAAACCTGAGATGTGCCTACAAAAAACCTGAGATGTGCCTACAATCTCAGTTAAAACCTGAGATGTGCTTATAATGCACTATTTATTCTTCTTCTTTGTTCGTCTTTCACTCCGCATCACACCCAGTTATGCACCTCAAAGATCAGTGTGTTCGACTTCGGCATGCTTAAGTGTAAGGTTTACTTCCTCTTGACCAGTGGTTCTCAACCTTTTTTGACCCATACACCTCTTCACCATATGCTCAGAATGTCTTCCCCCCCCCCCTTTCATATTTCCTCCCTATAAATCCCCTTCCCCCTCCCCCCTCTACACAGTATACACAGTAAATGGAAGCTAAATTTAATAACACATACTAGAACAAGTGTAGAAGTCTACATAAAACTTGATTTGCGGGTCTACTTATGTTATAAAACGAATTTCAGAAGGGCGAGAAGTACAGAACCATAAAGTATGGAGGGAAAAACAATATCAAGTAATCGGTTCTTGTATTAACACGATCTTGAAATTATCTTAATTCTCCTCCGGAAACCCTAAAATTCCCCACCAGTTAAGAACCACTGCTCTAGATAGATTCCATCCAAGCTACTGGGCTCTCTCTATCCATGGGTAGTTTTTGTTTCCTAACAACTTGACCAGGGCAGCAGCCTACATTTTGCTGTTTCCAACTGCCATGTGATTTTTAACTTCTACAACTTGCACACGAGACCTCCTGTCTTTTGCCCTTATCCAAGCAGGCTAGGTACCCGATCTCACTACTCAAGAAATCAGGTGGCCGTGGGATTTCATTAGATACTAATGGCTCTTGGAAAAAATGCTCAGGCCATTGCTGAGATATCCCGTACCTTCAGAGCCTGTAGGAGACACCGGAATATCTGTCACGCCGCCTCTCCTAGTCTTAGTTAAAACCTGGGGTCTGCCTGTAGTCTCTTTTGTAGTTTTCACTTTCCAATGGTTGTTTTCCTGTGATTCTTGACTCGTCTGGCTAAGTCACTGCAGATCTTTAGTTCTCTATCCAACTGCATGGATTTTGGTACTATCAGCAGCTTGTGATAGTTAATGCTTTCATTAAATATCAATATCAATTTGCATATTAGAATTGTGGAACCATGTAGTGCAGTGGCTGGTACATTTGCCTGCCCACCCGATTGTTATGTATTTGAATCTCCTCAGGGTTGTTTTTTTTTTTAAATTAGACCTGACAGGTCGACCCAAGAAATTACCTGGGAAGTGTAGGTGACTGGTATGATATCGACCCCATCACCCATTAATTAAGTGCTGAGAAGGTCTGTATGAAACTAGCACTATATGCACAACATGCTTCCAAACATGGACATGATTGCTTTACATTTTACTATATTAGAATGGTGTATTTCATGTATGTTTACTGTAGTATGAAATATACCAATATAATACATCTCTGGGAAAGTGGGAAGCATTATATGAAAATTATAATTGCTTAAATGTCATGAACAAATACAATATCCATTATCTGATTTTTATTTTTTTAACGCTCGCTCGCTTTGAACCCAAGCGTAGTCCATACACACTATTTATAGTAGTGATGGACTGAATTTTGCGTGTGGATTAACTTCCCCTATTAACAGTGTCCCTCGCCACCAGGCGAACCCACTCCGACCCAAGTCAAGGACGACAGGTCAACATTTTAGTCCAGCTGTCCGGTGTAGGGGTTGAACCGCTTACCTCAGCATCAGCACACCGGATGTTTAAGAACATGTGTTCTTACCCATTCGACCATGCTGACCTGCCATTATCTGAAATAATTATAGACACTATATATCCCAATAATATCCCAGTGGGTTGAATCGGATATTACAATTTTTTACCCAAAATAACGGATGTGGAAACACAAATGTTGAAATTATTCACAGTCTAAAGTATGAGAATTACAATAGTCATAACCAATTTCATCATCATCAAGTGTCTTGTCAGCTTTAGTGGGTGGTTATTCTTCTGCACAGTTTCTGGTCTCTAACATTGTAGCATCTCATATGTTGATATTCCCTGCCAAGATGCATTATCAGTCCAGAATCTTCTCCCAGCCTTTCTTTATCTCTGATCTCACTATTCTTTCAAGTTCTTAACAATTAATCTTGTTTCTGCCCTTGCCATTTACTGATATCTGTGCAAAGATTTAAAGCCATAAATTCCCTCTGTGCCAGGGTCGAAATCTGTTGACAATGACATCCTAGCAAAGATTTAAAGCCATAAATTCCCTCTGTGCCAGGGTCGAAATCTGTTGACAATGACATCCTAGCAAAGATTTAAAGCCATAAATTCCCTCTGTGCCAGGGTCGAAATCTGTTGACAATGACATCCTAGCAAAGATTTAAAGCCATAAATTCCCTCTGTGCCAGGGTCGAAATCTGTTGACAATGACATCCTAGCAAAGATTTAAAGCTATAAATTCCCTCTGTGCCAGGGTCGAAATCTGTTGACAATGACATCCTAGCAAAGATTTAAAGCTATAAATTCCCTCTGTGCCAGGGTCGAAATCTGTTGACAATGACATCCTAGTAAAGATTTAAAGCTATAAATTCCCTCTGTGCCAGGGTCGAAATCTGTTGACAATGACATCCTAGCAAAGATTTAAAGCCATAAATTCCCTCTGTGCCAGGGTCGAAATCTGTTGACAATGACATCCTAGCAAAGATTTAAAGCCATAAATTCCCTCTGTGCCAGGGTCGAAATCTGTTGACAATGACATCCTAGCAAAGATTTAAAGCCATAAATTCCCTCTGTGCCAGGGCCGAAATCTGTTGACAATGACATCCTAGCAAAGATTTAAAGCCATAAATTCCCTCTGTGCCAGGGTCGAAATCTGTTGACAATGACATCCTAGTAAAGATTTAAAGCCATAAATTCCCTCTGTGCCAGGGTCGAAATCTGTTGACAATGACATCCTAGTAAAGATTTAAAGCCATAAATTCCCTCTGTGCCAGGGTCGAAATCTGTTGACAATGACATCCTAGTAAAGATTTAAAGCCATAAATTCCCTCTGTGCCAGGGTCGAAATCTGTTGACAATGACATCCTAGTAAAGATATAAAGCTATAAATTCCCTCTGTGCCAGGGTCGAAATCTGTTGACAATGACATCCTAGCAAAGACTTAAAGCTATAAATTCCCTCTGTGCCAGGGTCGAAATCTGTTGACAATGACATCCCAGCAAAGATTTAAAGCCATAAATTCCCTCTGTGCTAGGGTCGAAATCTGTTGACAATGACATCCTAGTAAAGATTTAAAGCTATAAATTCCCTCTGTGCCAGGGTCGAAATCTGTTGACAATGACATCCTAGTAAAGATTTAAAGCCATAAATTCCCTCTGTGCCAGGGTCGAAATCTGTTGACAATGACATCCTAGTAAAGATTTAAAGCCATAAATTCCCTCTGTGCCAGGGTCGAAATCTGTTGACAATGACATCCTAGTAAAGATTTAAAGCCATAAATTCCCTCTGTGCCAGGGTCGAAATCTGTTGACAATGACATCCTAGTAAAGATTTAAAGCCATAAATTCCCTCTGTGCCAGGGTCAAAATCTGTCGACAATGACATCCTAGCAAAGATTTAAAGCCATAATTTCCTTCTATGCTTGGGTTGGAATTTGTTGACAATGACATCTATGCAAAGATTTAAAGCCATAAATTCCCTCTGTGCTTGGATAAATATTCATTGCATAAATCCTTGCTGTAAAATTGCAATGAATAATTGGAAAAAAATAAGTGGAAGGGGTTTGTTTTGCAAGATCATGTTCATAAATAGCCAAAAATATTGCAGCGATAAGACCTGCACCAACAAACAAACAAAACAGGCAGAGAGGATATAAAAATAACTACACTCCAGAATAATAATATGTAAACATGTCCAACAAACATGAGGGAAAATGGTTTGAAATGAAATGTAAGGTACTTATCTAATTGTGAGGCAGATTGAGAGAAGAGGAAATAACAAGACCCCCCCACACACACGCACGCACACACAGCACACACGTACACGTAAAAGCATGGCTACATGGAAGAAAGTGATGACTTTCTTGTTTATTTGACAGCACAGCTTTCAATAAGCCTGAACCCACACATTTCTTCCTGACCCTCCCCACTTGTGTATTTGTTTTTTCTTATTCATTGCATTATCACAGTTTGATTGCAGTTAACCCCTACTTCATTTGTGTGCAAGAACATTGATCTTATGTCTGCTTTACTGCATCAGAAGCAAATTTGGGTATGTTCTTTTCAACAATGTGAGCTGTATCTACCATTGTTCTTTCACACCAGTGTCACTGTTGTCTCCTTTGTTTATGGTGTTTCATATATGCCAGTTTACATGTCTTTGTCAGTGTGTTTATATCTCTGCTTATTTCTATAGCTTTAATTTTACTATTGTATAATGTGACTTTGGGTAATTACTTCTTTCTGAAATCAATAGCTATGAATTTATGTCTTTATTATCAAAATAAGTCTCATTTTACTGCTAACTTCACACATATAACTCACTGGAAAGTAGGCAAAAGGAGATTTTCAAATGTATATTATGAATTATGCATGTAGATAAACATATTGATCTCCTCTCGATGTAGGCGATTAATTCATCCCCTCATCATGTTCTTAGAAAAACATGTTATTTTAAATTCCTTTTAACATGTTGCCATGTTTTTTCTGTCTATTATTTATTATTTATTTATTTCAATTACTCTAGAAAAGGGAGTACCAATTATGCAATATGATAACACTTTCATTCTATACAACTGGGCTGCAACACCTGTATCCACACCCATTAATCATTGTTTGGCTGATTGTATATCTAAACACACTTTATCAAGTTCTTTTAATGATTGTATATCTAGACAATCTAGTGACAATATTTTCAGAAATGTTGACAATATGAAAGAAATCATCATTGGGGGACATAACATAAATAACATTAGATATGCGGATTAAACAGTATTGATTGCAGACAATGAGTAGGATCTGCAACTTTTAGTAGATGCAGTTGTTGTGCACAGTGAAAAACTTGGGTTAGAATTAAATTGTAAGAAGACATAGATTATAACCGACACTAAGAAGAAGGAAATACCGCAATGTAATATGCAAGTAAATGGGAATATTCTTAAACAAGTGAATCAGTATAATTATCTCAGAACAGTCATAACATCTGATGGGAGATGCCTTGAAGAGATTAGAACAAGAATTGCCATGACGAAGGTAGCCTTTTGCATGATGAAAAACATACTGACCAATAAAAGGATGTCATTTGCAACGAGAAAAAGAGTGTTGAGGTGCTACATAGAACCTGTGCTTTTGTATGGATGTGAAGCGTGGACAATGAGCAGACAAACTGAAAAACATCTGATGGCTGCGGAAAAGTGGTTTCTGAAAAAAATGCAAAGAATACCATGGACAGACAGAAAAACCAATGACCAAGTCCTTCAAGAAACGAATGAAAACCGTAAACTGAAATTAGAAGTAGACAGTCGCAATTGTTTGGTCACGTTAAGAGAAGAAATAAATTGGAGCACTTGGTGACAACTCGCAAGATCGAGGGGAAGAGAGCAAGGGGAGGGCTGAGAAGTAAATACCTGGATAGCTTGGCCATGTTGTATGGTCGAGACAAGAACACTGAGCTGATCCACGAGTCTGGTGATCGAGTGAGATGGCAAAACATGACCGCCCACATTTACTGGCATGGTACATGATGATGATGATGATGATGATATCTAGACACATTTCATGAATTTCTTTAATGATTGTACATCTACACACATTTCATCCAGTTATTTTAATGAGTGTATATGTAGACACATTCCATGAAGTTCTTTTAATGATTGTATTTTTACACACATTTCATCAAGTTCTTTTAATGATTATATATCTAGACACATTTAATCAACTTATTTTAATGCTATCCCTGTTTATATTCCTTGGATTTTTCTGTTCCATAGTCCCTACCTAAGTTCAGGTATATTTAAGCACACAGTTGCTGAAAATTAAAGAAAGGTAGGCAGGCGAGAGTAAAATTACATTTTGACTATTCCTCTGAAGGAATACTTTATGCTATGATGACATTACACCTCTCCCTCGTCCCCCTGCCTTTCCTCTCCCCACCCCTACCCACCATAGTTTTCATTTTTAGTTACCCCTCCCTGATCCAGTTGTAGTGAACCACATTTCTAGGTTTCTCTCATAATAGCTGTTGTATAATAACCATTTTAATCTAAATGTTATAGTTTGATGATTTAACACATGTAAATGTTATCATTTGATGATTTAATGCACATAAATGTTATAGTTTAAGGATTTAACACACGAAAATCTTATAGTTTGATGATTTAACACATGTAAATGTTATAGTTAGGATTTAATGCACATAAATGTTATAGTTTAAGGATTTAACACATGAAAATCTTATAGTTTGATGATTCAACACATGTAAATGTTATCATTTGATGATTTAATGCACATAAATGTTATAGTTTGAGGATTTAACACATGAAAATCTTATAGTTTGATGATTTAACACATGTAAATGTTATAGTTTGATAATTTAACACATGTAAATCTTAAAGTTTGATGATTTAACACATGTAAATGTTATAGTTTGAGGATTTAACACATGTAAATGTTATAGTTTGAGGATTTACCACATGTAAATGTTATAATTTGATGATTTAACACATGTAAAAGTTATAGTTTGATGATTCAACACGTGTAAATGTTATAGTTTGGGGATTTAACAGGTGTAAATGTTATTGTTTCATGATTTAACAGGTGTAAATGTTATATCTTGATTGTTTGAAAGATGTAAGTGGCATACATTTAAAAGATGTCACAGTAATAGTTAATAGTGTATAGAGAAGTTGCATGCCCAAAGTAAATATGTGGCGTGTGTGTTCATATGTGTAGAGTTTATAGTGATTTCCTGAGTATTTGATGGACTCACAAATGTGTTGTCAGTTTTTACTCTGTTTATGGTCATTGTTATATGTGTGATAAGTTCCATAGAATTACATTATTTTTGTTTCCCAAGTTTTAACCTTTTGTTTTCACAGCTACTTTTCTGTTGGCAACATTTGCATTTGAACATTGGCTTGTTGATGTGCATGCTATATAACATTACCAGTGCATTTGTTAACACTTTAGTAATTTTTGTAGTTTGTAAGATTGTTAACATTTGTGTTGTGTCTTAGCTTCATAACATTCATAACACATGCATATCTATTGTATGATGTCTAGATTACATACATTCACAACACATGTGTAGCCATTGTATGATGTCTAGATTACATACATTCACAACACATGTATATCTATTGTATGATGTCTAGATTACATACATTCACAACACATGTATAGCCATTGAATGATGTCTAGATTACACACATTCACAACATATATATAGTTATTGTGTGCTGTCTAGGCAATTTCTGTGTTTTCATTGTTAATTGTGATTTTTGATTGACAAATAGTGTTGTTTATAGATGCTGTGTTTGTTTTTTGTTTTAAGTTCAGAAAAAGATTGTGGTCATTGCTGCGTCTTTTGACAGACATAATTAACTCTTATATTCCCTTAGCACTATTGGATGCTTGTTCATGGTGACTGTTTACACTAGCATGGTACTATATATATCTAATGTAACAGTCACCGTGCTTCTGTCAACATTGTACTATAGATAATGTTACAGTCACTGTGCTTCTGTCAACATTGTACTGTATCTAACGTAACAGTCACCGTGCTTCTGTCAACATTGTACTATAGATAATGTTACAGTCACTGTGCTTCTGTCAACATTGTACTGTATCTAATGTAACAGTCACTGTGCTTCTGTCAACATTGTACTATAGATAATGTTACAGTCACTGTGTTTCTGTCAACATTGTACTGTATCTAATGTAACAGTCACTGTGCTTCTGTCAACATTGTACTATAGATAATGTTACAGTCACTGTGCTTCTGTCAACATTGTACTGTATCTAACGTAACAGTCACTGTGCTTCTGTCAACATTGTACTATAGATAATGTTACAGTCACTGTGCATCTGTTAACATTGTACTATAGACAATGTCACAGTCACTGTGCTTCTGTCAACATTGTACTATATCTAATGTAACAGTCACTGTGCTTCTGTCAACATTGTACTATAGATAATGTTACAGTCACTGTGCTTCTGTCAACATTGTACTATAGATAATGTTACAGTCACTGTGCTTCTGTCAACATTGTACTATAGATAATGTAACAGTACTTTGCTTCTGTCAACATTGTACTATAGATAATGTTACAGTCACTATGCTTCTGTCAACATTGTACTATAGATAATGTTACAGTCGCCGTGCTTCTGTCAACATTGTACTATATATATAATTTAACAGTCGCCGTGCTTCTGTCAACATTGTACTATATATAATGTAACAGTCACTGTGCTTCTGTCAACATTGCACTACATATTTATATAATGTAACATTTGTAGAACTTCTGTAAAAAATGTTATGATCCACATTATTCATTATTGTGTAATGTTTCTTCAGCTCAGAGTCAAACATGTCCACAGACACCAGCCCAGTGCAGACCTATCTACTATCCCCAGATGTGGAGACTCACGAAGCCTCATATATGAAAGAGGGTGGCTTCTATTTGTTAAGGAAGGACTCTGAGAGGAGGCAGACATTAGTGCACATCTTGGAACAAGATTCACAAAAGGTAAATCCTGTACTTCTTTATAAGCAATCACATGTTTCTGTGATACCTTTCAACATCATGCTTGATTGAGATTTCTAGAAAATTCAAGTGTGTGTCAGTATGATGTTTGTTGCCTCAACATTGTCACTTGCCGGTACAGCATCTTTATTCACTCCAGAAAAGGGCTTTGAGTTTATAGTAAACATGAAACTGACAATTCTAGCCTGATTAAATGACTTAAGCTACTACCACTCTACAAATGCTTGCTTTTCAATAAGATCAGACTAATTTGCAAAATAATGTTACCAAGTTCTCCAAGTTTCCTTTGGCCATTGTTCAAATATAATTGTGACAATTAAAAGATTACTGAGAAGAGAGATTGAGGATGACATCAATAGATTTTTGATAGTCTTTTATCATGCATAGAAATAATATCAATATGAGATGTGGAGACGTATGACAGCATGCAAATGTTAGCAGATCTACAAATCAATGGCAAACAGTCTTTAATTGCCAAGAAAATATATTCAAAACCATACAATGCCATAACAATTGATAATGAAGTAGATTAATATCATCAAACCAAGAAAGGCATGTGACAGGGATGTGTTCCTACATGTTTTATTTTCCTTGTGCAGTGAAAAACATGACATCATAAGAGGAATGGGAGGAGTAGTCATCGGACATAGTAATAAGATATGCAGATGATACAGTAATGACTGCAAACAATGAAATAAAGGTCTTTAACATCTAGTGAATGCTGTGGATGCAGGCAGTGGTAAGAAAGATTTATGACTAAACTGTAAAAAACAGAAACCATACTCATCTCCAAGAAGAAAGAAATATAACAAGGCAACATACAAGTAAATGGAGAAAAATAAGTGAAATGTTTCAGTTGCCTGCACTCATCATACCAGATGGAAGAAGTCTTGTACAGATTGGGAAAATCAGTTTAGAAAATGATAGCTTTTATAAAGATGCCTTACCAACAAAAGGCTGCCAATTATGGGGAGAAAGTGTGTGTTAAAGTGCTATATAGAACATATACTACTGTATGTAAGTCAAGTTTGGAAGATGAGTAGTCAACTTGCAGACGCACCTGGAGGCAGCAGAGATGAGATGTGGTCTCTGAAATAGATGCAGAGAATACATTGGACTAGAAAAACAGCAAATAAAGCAGTCCTTCAAGAAGTATAGAAAATCACAAATTGTTTAGAGAAATTACATGTTCACAATCATGGTCTTCAAAATATGGTGACAACTGGAAAAGGGCAAAGATTACATACTTGTTAGCCGTTTCTGAGTACCAGCATGTTAGAATTGTGTAATGTCTGCAAAACAAGAGAAATAGTATTTAGAAAATGCATTGCATGAAGCTGTTAAGTTTCTTCATATATTTAAAAGCCTTTAGTTTACACTTGTATTCACTACCATCATTTCTTCCTCAGATTTGTTACAACTGGCTCGTTATGCTTCATAGAGATGCCACCATATCCAGCCCAAAACTGACATCTGTAAGTAAATTGTGTGTGTGAAAGGATTTCAAAAATTCAAGTAGGAAAATCTCGTTAAAATTGTGAAACACTTCTGTTATGTAAGTTGGGAGTATTTGTTGCTAGGGACATCATGAGAGTGTCTTGCAGGTTGCATCAAGGTGCAGATGAATCACATGACAGCTGTCACCGACCGTTAGGGAGTTTCTATTGAAATAGACAGAAATCCCTATCCAAGAGTTTGCCGACAGTCTCTAGAAAGTATGGCTCGTTATCAAAATGTCTAAAGGGATGGTCCCGATAGGAGAGACTGGGATTCACTTGGTAGACAAAGGCAGAAGGTGAAGAACACTCGTGTATGTAGGAAGACCTAACACGAATGTCTAGTTTATCTGTCGGTGATCCTTCGTCAATTGATGGAGCCCCCTGTTTTAAATACTTTCACGCACTCACGCGCACACCTTGCGTTCAAAATGATCACGAGTGGAGTACGTTGGTGAAAGTATAAAACAATAATACTCTTTAATAGTAAAAGAGATAATGAAAATTGTCGTTCAAGTGGTGAACTATGACAGTTACAATTATGTTACAGGTACAAAAATAAAACAGTTTTCTGATGCTTAGCTAGATCGCATATCATCATTCACACCATCCAGACAGTGACACACTCAGAACACATGTAGACACAGAGTCACCTGAGATAATCTGATCTCGTTTCGGAATAGTGCTGGCTTTCGTTTGAATTATGTCTTGGAGTCGACCCTGGCATTCGACAGGTGTACGATGCTCCTCCGGATTCCAGGTTCCGTCTCCACTAGTTGGTGGCTGTAAGTTTCGGTAACCGGACCAGTTAGGTTTCAGCAGTATCAGCAGCGAGGCTCCTTAAATCAAACAAACAGTTGCAGACTCCTTAGTGTCTTGACAATAACAATGTGTCTGAGTGTTGGTGTTGTGTGTCTGTTGTGTATGTGTCAGATGCAGAATAGGAATAAAACATAGTTCCTATCTGCGATTCTGTATCAAAAGCAAAGGGCCAATAGCTCCTATTAGCTTGGTTATACATTGTATGACATGGTGATACAAGGTGAAAAAGGGTCCAGAAGTGGACACCTAAGACCACATGGTCCACTGGAGTAGAACATGTAGACAAATCTTTGTTTGAAAAAGGCATTACAAAATGTACATGGTTGTAAAACCTGAAGTGACTCAGTTGCAATAATTACTGGTGCATTCCTTAACACCATGGTGAGGAAGTCCTGGGCAGCCAGGATGGTTCCCTAGATAGCTAAGGAAGGGCCAACAATAATTCAACCTAATCCCACATCAGTCATTAGGCATAAAGCAATCAAGTGTCGCCATGAAGTCGTGAGGTATACCCCACAGAATATACGAGCTAAAAGATAAGAAGGCCAGCAGGCAAGCAAGGGGGCTGAGATATTCCAGGCATTGGGCTTTAGGATGTCTCAGTTATCCCTTGTTGAGTTATTTACTCCCCAAATTCTGATTCCTCACCACATGGTATTTGCTTTGAACTTATGACCATCAGTGTCGTGTAGTTCGGCATGGCGGTGAATTAGGGGTAAGCAAATTTATGTTTGAATATAAATCGCCTAGTAATATTGCTGGCATGTGAGAATCATGTTCCACATGTCTCTTCTACTTCTGCCCACATGGCAAAATCATGTTATCATATTTTCAACAAAATATACACGTAAATACATTCACAAAATGCATATGAAAATAATCAGTAAGGTTTATACATTATATCTATATATTTTTATCTATAAATATATCTAGGCCTCACATGGTTTCTCTCAAGGTCTTCTCTTTCAACTACCACGTTTCATAAATATACATGGTCGGGAAAGTTTTGGGTTTTCCCAGTATCAGAATATAAATGTGTACACACTTCTTACTATAATCATAATTATTATGTTACTACACTCACCCCCAGTCTTATTGCAGCATTTAAGATAGGTTTTGGTATAATCTACCAAGGATGCAATTGGATATGGCAGCTCACTTAATATAAGGTCTGCTTAGCACAGCAGCTATGGTCGTTGTGAACCGGACGGAAGTTGTTAGTCACAATTTCCGGCGCAGCCGTACTAATAGCATATCGCCGTATTCCCGTTGCTAGGGAGTGACGGACCTATATCCCCAGTCATTAGACTTGATATTAATAAGGGCTGAAGACAGGGGATTTCCCTTGTGACATCATTTGATGATGACGTAGAAATGTGCTGTCCCCAATAGTACAGTGTGTAGTTTTAGTGCAGCAAATGTCTGCGTCGCCAATATGACGTCATTATTAGTAATTTAGCTGCCTACTGAATCCAGAATGTAAATAGTAATTCCACTAGCGCAGTAGTGGTGGGGTTTGCATAGTGATCTAGACTCATCCCGTCACATATGCCGTCCCTAGAGAAAAGTACGGCTCAGCGAACTTTTAGGGTGGATGAGCCTAGATCGACTATGCATTCTCACCAGATTATATCTGAACCCATTGTTCCCCTTTAGAGAAGGATCTATTAGACTTCTTTCGACTCCGGGGCTGGCTTGGTACCTTGGTATGACCTGGCGTTTCTCCAGATAAGTTTAGTGAGGATCCAGTCAGAGGTGGGTATGGAAAGCTAAGAGGTTCTTCCCTCCTCCCTACTTTCTGAACAACATTTAGATCTACCAGATGTACTGGTCGTTCTTTTGCTCTGTCATAATATTTGCGGAGCAATTTAATGTGGTAGATTTTCATCTTACCTTTCATGAAGATTTTATATTTGGTGTTGGACACTTTCTCCATTATGGGGAATGGTCCTTGCCACTCAGTCTCCTTATTAGTCCCACTAGATCTTAAGAGTAACACTTTGTCCCCTACCGCTAGTGAACGTTTTGAGGAAAATAATTTCCCTCTCTGGAGAGTCTTCCTAGCACTAGGAAGTTGGTTACAGCCAGGTGTTAGAGTTGGGACATGGGTCAGTGCACTCCCTACTATCATGGGAGTGGATGGTTCCCCTAAATAAACATATTTACTTCCCAGTATCATGTCATAGATAGGATCAATCATCACGGCTGCCGATATAGTTCCCTTAACAAATCTAGAGTTAACTAACACTTGGGCTATTGGTAAAGTTAGGGTAGGCGAACTTCTTGTCGCACCCATAACTTCAACCATGTTTTGCGTCAACTGACCAGGTTTTACTAAGTGTGATGCTATTATGGCATCATACGTTAAACCCGTATCATGCAGACACTCGACCACCTGTCCATTGACATTGATCTTCTCTACCACTCGATGTCCTCTCATTTCGGGAGGCGGTGGTAGTGTAGTGGTTTTCTTCCCTATCGAGAAGCAAGCCGCAATCTGGGGTTTTGCTCTGCGCTTGCAGTCTGCCGTACTGTGGGAATTATTATGACAATTCGTGCAGTATGGTTTTCTAGCCCCAGATGTGGTTTGTGTTTTATTATGCTGCTGCTGAGGTTGCCTCTGGTCTGCTGGTATATTGCTAAGGGTTTGTCCCTGATTGGTTGGAGGTGGGTTCTGTTGAGGTTGGGGAGGTTGCGTTGGGACTGAGTCCCCATGGGCAGTCAGATATCTTTCAGCCAAGACTATCATTTCCTCCAGTGTTTGTGCCCCTTGTTCAACGATGAAAGTTTCCATCGGCTTCGACATACAGTTCCTCAGCTGCTCACACAAAACCATCTCCCGCAAGCCCGCATAGGAGTGTTCATACTCTCCCAATGTCTCCCATTTACAGAGATAACTCTGCAGACGAGCGGACAATTGTGAGAATGACTCACCGTTCAGACGTCTTGCGGCTCAGAATTTCCGCTGATAAGCAGCTGAGGTTAACTCATATCTCTTCAATAAAGCCGATTTCAAACTTTCATAAGAATTTTCATGGCCTGGAGGTAGTCCCTGAAAGACTACATACGCTTGTCCCCTCAGTGCCTGAGAAAGCTTCAAGTTCCAGTGTTCCCTAGCCAACCCAAATGACTCAGCTAATTTCTCGAATTTCTGAAGGTAACTATCCAATTGTTCCTGATTTTCCTCGAACGGCATCAAAGGAAAACTCATAGGACCCACATGAGAAGTCGAATGTAGCTGGGTTTCAATGCTGGGTGCCGGAGAGCTGGCGTTAGAACAGGTTGCTGATAGAGCTTGGTTTTCTAGCTCTTTCATCCTCAACTCGTGCTGTCGGATTTTATCGTTTTCCTGTAACTGCCTAAGTTCTTTCTCAGCCTCGATTTTCTTAAGTTCTGTTGCTGCTTCCAGTTTCTTAAGCTCGAGTTCATGCCTACGTATTTTATCTTCCCTGTCTTCTTTCCTTAACTCCCTCTCCATATCATGGACATATTTGGCTGCTTCGGGCTCCGATAACCCCATAGCTACCGCTGCTGCGTGCAAATCTGCTGATGAACTCATGATTGAGTTTTGACTGAGAGGGTGAGTGATCAGTGGACTACAATTTCTATATCAATATTATACTACTTCCCAATTCAAGTTATACTAATACAATTGCAATAATTTACAAATCTTATTAGTACATACACAAAAATGGTTAGTACAAACAATGATACAAAACACACTTTCACTCTCTCAATCGAATGGAAACAACTAATTACAGAGTTTCCTAAACTACTCTACCCTTTACTGAGATGAGAAAAAAAAATTTTTTGTACCAAGTAACACAATTTATTAGAAATATTTCTAATTAGGTGGGTAGATCCCGGACCGAGACCACAGTTGTCACCGACCGTTAGGGTGTTTCTATTGAAATAGACAGAAATCCCTATCCAAGAGTTTGCCGACAGTCTCTAGAAAGTATGGCTCGTTATCAAAATGTCTAAAGGGATGGTCCCGATAGGAGAGACTGGGATTCACTTGGTAGACAAAGGCAGAAGGTGAAGAACACTCGTGTATGTAGGAAGACCTAACACGAATGTCTAGTTTATCTGTCGGTGATCCTTCGTCAATTGATGGAGCCCCCTGTTTTAAATACTTGCACGCACTCACGCGCACACCTTGCGTTCAAAATGATCACGAGTGGAGTACGTTGGTGAAAGTATAAAACAATAATACTCTTTAATAGTAAAAGAGATAATGAAAATTGTCGTTCAAGTGGTGAACTATGACAGTTACAATTATGTTACAGGTACAAAAATAAAACAGTTTTCTGATGCTTAGCTAGATCGCATATCATCATTCACACCATCCAGACAGTGACACACTCAGAACACATGTAGACACAGAGTCACCTGAGATAATCTGATCTCGTTTCGGAATAGTGCTGGCTTTCGTTTGAATTATGTCTTGGAGTCGACCCTGGCATTCGACAGGTGTACGATGCTCCTCCGGATTCCAGGTTCCGTCTCCACTAGTTGGTGGCTGTAAGTTTCGGTAACCGGACCAGTTAGGTTTCAGCAGTATCAGCAGCGAGGCTCCTTAAATCAAACAAACAGTTGCAGACTCCTTAGTGTCTTGACAATAACAATGTGTCTGAGTGTTGGTGTTGTGTGTCTGTTGTGTATGTGTCAGATGCAGAATAGGAATAAAACATAGTTCCTATCTGCGATTCTGTATCAAAAGCAAAGGGCCAATAGCTCCTATTAGCTTGGTTATACATTGTATGACATGGTGATACAAGGTGAAAAAGGGTCCAGAAGTGGACACCTAAGACCACATGGTCCACTGGAGTAGAACATGTAGACAAATCTTTGTTTGAAAAAGGCATTACAAAATGTACATGGTTGTAAAACCTGAAGTGACTCAGTTGCAATAATTACTGGTGCATTCCTTAACACCATGGTGAGGAAGTCCTGGGCAGCCAGGATGGTTCCCTAGATAGCTAAGGAAGGGCCAACAATAATTCAACCTAATCCCACATCAGTCATTAGGCATAAAGCAATCAAGTGTCGCCATGAAGTCGTGAGGTATACCCCACAGAATATACGAGCTAAAAGATAAGAAGGCCAGCAGGCAAGCAAGGGGGCTGAGATATTCCAGGCATTGGGCTTTAGGATGTCTCAGTTATCCCTTGTTGAGTTATTTACTCCCCAAATTCTGATTCCTCACCACATGGTATTTGCTTTGAACTTATGACCGTCAGTGTCGTGTAGTTCGGCATGGCGGTGAATTAGGGGTAAGCAAATTTATGTTTGAATATAAATCGCCTAGTAATATTGCTGGCATGTGAGAATCATGTTCCACATGTCTCTTCTACTTCTGCCCACATGGCAAAATCATGTTATCATATTTTCAACAAAATATACACGTAAATACATTCACAAAATGCATATGAAAATAATCAGTAAGGTTTATACATTATATCTATATATTTTTATCTATAAATATATCTAGGCCTCACATGTTTTCTCTCAAGGTCTTCCCTTTCAACTACCACGTTTCATAAATATACATGGTCGGGAAAGTTTTGGGTTTTCCCAGTATCAGAATATAAATGTGTACACACTTCTTACTATAATCATAATTATTATGTTACTACACTCACCCCCAGTCTTATTGCAGCATTTAAGATAGGTTTTGGTATAATCTACCAAGGATGCAATTGGATATGGCAGCTCACTTAATATAAGGTCTGCTTAGCACAGCAGCTATGGTCGTTGTGAACCGGACGGAAGTTGTTAGTCACAATTTCCAGCGCAGCCTACTAATAGCATATCGCCGTATTCCCGTTGCTAGGGAGTGACGGACCTATATCCCCAGTCATTAGACTTGATATTAATAAGGGCTGAAGACAGGGGATTTCCCTTGTGACATCATTTGATGATGACGTAGAAATGTGCTGTCCCAAATAGTACAGTGTGTAGTTTTAGTGCAGCAAATGTCTGCTCGCCAATATGACGTCATTATTAGTAATTTAGCTGCCTACTGAATCCAGAATGTAAATAGTAATTCCACTAGCGCAGTAGTGGGGGTGTTTGCATAGTGATCTAGACTCATCCCATCACACAGCACAGTAGAAATGTAAAGATGCTTTCCAAACTAGTTACATTCACCAGAGACAAACAGTATTCTGTTATGTTTTGTTTGTTTAATTCAACAGCAAAGGTGTTTTAGCTAAAAAAAAACGTCACTTAAAAGTCAACAGGGTCGACTTCATTGCACCAGGTTTTTATCCCACATGGCTCAATCTCTTTCCGCAGCACGGAAAGCATCACGCAAAGCACGAACTCCGTAGCTCCAGCGATGACCCTCAGAAGTCTAAAAAAATGCACTCGTGAACTGAAGGACGCGGCCTGGAATTGAACCCACAACCTTCGGAGCCTGAGTCAGACGGCTTGACCACTTTGCCACGGAGACTCTTAGTTCTTTAGCTAATGAAGGACCAGCACATGTGTGAATGCTTGTCACTCCAACAAATGTACGAGTGGAGTAGGAAACTTTGAAACAGCCTGAGTTTTGTGACAGTTAGCTTGTGACCTGGTCAAGCACACTGAGTGCACTGTGTCACATTCATGACACATCTTCTTTGTCTTCTGCTGCTGCTTTGTCTTTTTCTTCATCTTCTTCTTCTACTTCTTTCTTATTCTCCTACTTCTTCTTCTTTCTTCTTCTTCTTTCTTTCTTCTTCTTTCTTCTTCCTATTCCACCTTCTCTACTTCTTCTTTTTACTCTTCTTACTCCTCTTTTTTTCCCCTCTTTACTTTTTTTTTTTCATCTTCTCCTTTTTTTTCCTCTTCTGCTGTATTTTACTGCTGCTGTTCCTTCTCCTCCTGCTGTATATACTCGTGCGCACGCGCAAGTGCACTCACACACACGCACACGCATACAGAGAGAGAGAGAGATGCAGACACACTCACACACACACACACACACACACACATATATATATATATATATATATATATATATATATATATATATATATATATATATATATATATATATATATATATATGTTTTGCGTATCCTTTTACAGGACTTAGCTGTCAACAGCAGCATCTTTCAGCTGTCTGTTGATCTCTTGGCAAGATTACGCTCAGTAGTTTGCCATTGCTTTCTGAGCGGCCGGCTCAGTATCCGCAAGTCACGAGCGGGGGTCGAACCACCTCAGTTCTCGCTCCGCTGCGAGACTCTGCGTGATAAACGGGATTCCAGAGAGAAAGTGTTGTAACCCCACAGCCAGAGAGACTGGCATATATATATATATATATATATATATATATATATATATATATATATATATATATATATATATATATATATATATATATATATATATATGCAGACACACTCACACACAGTATATTTTATCATATACAGGAACATTTGCATGGTTTGCTGACTGGAATCAAGGGCTATATTCTAGATCAGTCTGCTCAGTCAGTCAAGGAAGCTATAGGTAATGTTTCAGTTACAAGTTGTACTTATTCTTCATGATCTGTTCCAGTGAGCAAGGATCTTTTACATCTGATGCCACGGCACATATAGTTAATAGATCATTGATAACAGCTAAGTATGTGAGAGCTGAGTAACTAAGAACTGAGGAAGTGAGAGCTGAGTAAGTGATTGCTGAATAACTGAGATCTGAGTAAGTGAGAGATGAGTAAGGGTGAGCTGAGTAACTGAATAGTTAAGTTTCATCAGTTTTACATACTTAGCAACTTCTTGTTTTTAAATTTGTCACTTTTGAAAACCACTTTTTTGTGTACAGCTACTTTTAGCATGTAAAATGTATACTTTGAGTAGTGCTTTTATCATAAGAAATGGTAATTCTTACCCTTTCACTTCTTTGGTGTGGTAATTTTGCAGTTTTATACCGCATAATTTGTGAGTGGATTTAGTATACAAGATGAAACATAATTTCAAGAGGTGGAATCATACACATTGTTAGGTAGCAATATACATACAGATGGAGGAAGAGATGAAGATGTTAAAGTAAGAATACAAGAGGCAAGAGAAGCTTTCATAGCACATTCAAGTTTATGGATGTCAAAAACAAATTCAACCTAGTACCAAATATAGAAGAAGACCTAAATAAACATGGAGAAGAGAATTAGAGACAGATGGATCGTATGAGAAGGTCACGGTGGGGGTTGTCAAGCATTGTAGGCTTGACCTGAGATGGTTGGGGACTCGGCTTCATTGGGGGATTGAAAGGCAGCAATAGAAAATAGTCAACATGTAAGTCAAGGACATTTATCATGCCTTGAGGTGTATTGGGTATATGGTACTAGACTCATATTTCCGTAAACTAATCGGCACTCAATGGCTGATGTAGTCGATATCTTGCCTTCCATCTCTGCCTCCTAGGATATTTTCTGGTACCCTTTTTACAGATAGAATGATGTACAGCACTAGTCAGTATTAAGACATCTACTTTCTCGAAGTTGACATTGAAATTGTTGGAATTGTTGTTAATAATGAGTGTGTTTTCTGAGACTGACTCTGCGGTCAACATGCCACAAATTGAATGCTTCATTATCAATAGTTTGTGATCATGATTTTGTAGCCACCTACACATTTGTAGATATGAGAATACTTACAGAAAGTGAATTTAATAGTAATCTTGGTTAAAATACATTTGAATTGTTTTTTTTGTTTTTTTTGGTTTTTTTAATATTTAACAACAAAATGCTAAATAGTGATTAACCTTGATAATTTATTGTGATTGGCTCAGTGGTGTGTTTCCTCCTGCTGGATCTAAATTGTAAACAAAAAAGAGAATAAATAATCAACTGTAGCAAGATTTACTTTTAAACTGGTAAGTAATTTATTCTGAGTAGTGATTTGAGAACTAGAGTTATTTAAGTATATATATATTAGATTAACAGTATTGCTTTGTGTCTAATTTAGGTCGCCTGCGGGAGTTTGTCCAGTTTGATCCAACAGCTCTCATGGAGATTCAATTAGCTCTGTATGTCTTTCAGGATGCAGTGAGTCGGCCATGTCTGCATTGTTTATTATTGAGTAATATTTATGATTATAGCAGGAGCTTGGTGGGACGGGCAGGGCATTTTGCTGAGAATTACATGAGCATGCTCAGACTAGGGTTTGGTGCTAGCTCTCATTGTTTGCTATGTGAGAGAATGACTGGCCACCTGCTCCTCCGTGCACTCAGACCTATAAACATTTGATAGACCCAACACTTCAATACCCCCAACAAGCTCCTACTACTGGACTTTTTATTTGTTTACTATTGATGAAGTGTTTTCAGGAATTAAATTAAGATTGAAGAACCAACTTAGCATTTTGTATTATTGCTGGTGTTTTCCAAGAGGGTGTTGTTTTTGAATAAACAGAGCTACATGTAATTATGTGCTTGTGCCCTTAAATGTTGTTTCTGATTAACACATTCAAGAGGCTTCAGTACTTATAAATATGTGATATGTGTGGCGTTTCCAGTTCATCAAGCTCATTTTTTTAATCACATTAGAGATATGACATGTGTAACACCATTTCCAGCATATGGTTTCCACTGTTCTTTACATTAAAGATATGTGGAACATTATTTTCAGATTAGAAGTGTGATTTGTGTAACATTTTTTCCATATTAGAGTTACGATTTGTGTAACATTATTTCCAGTTCATAGTTCTTACTGTTTATCATTTCTCTTAACTTTGTTTCTTTTATCAAATGGAAATCATCTTCAAACTTGTATAGTACTATAAAATTATTTTCCATGGGTTAGTTAGAAAACTACCACTAATATGTTCTCATTTAATTGTGCAGCCAGCACTTTTGGAGTCCGGTGTTCACTTGAATATATTGTATTATGCTCTCATTTCATAGTACAGCTAACACTTATGAAATCCACTTTTCACTTTAATGCATTGCACTTTGCTCTCATTTCATAGTGCAGCTTTCGAAGTCCACTTTCAGTTTAGCACATTTTTAAATGTTTCTTTTGGAAAATGTCCCATAATCTATCTGTTACTAACAAGTTTTGCAGTTAAAAAGTCAAAGTCATTGTTATTCCACATTGTTAAGTCTAAAGACAATGAATAATATTGACTTAGTGCTGGTATTGCCTTTGTGATTAATGAAAATATATAGAAATTGGCATTATTGTTTATGTATAAAAGATGTATTCATTGGTTGTGGTATTGCTTCAGGTGAGCATGAACTTGAGAGAACATAGCATCAAACCTCACTGGATGTTTGCCCTAGATAACCTTCTGAGAAGTGCAGTCCAGGTGGCAATCACAGTTCTCTCACCAGGTACATGTCGATGAGAGCATAGAATAGGTTTTGTTTATTGAAACTTCATTGGTGTTTATATCAGTACATAGGTTATATATTAGGGGCGTTCATTTGAAACCCGTTCCAATGGCTTTATTACAAAAGCATGAAAGAAACATTGACAGGTGTGGTAGAATTAAACAAAGCATTCATTTTGAATGAATTATGCACCATGGATTGGTCAGAAGAAGTCGCCGTAGGCATTCAGGCAAGCATCCCATTACTAGGTAGGTGGCGAATGCCGTCCGCAAAAAAGTATTGTGGTTGCTCACTGAACTAAGTATTTACTGTGTTCATTACGTCTGCATCTGTGTGAAATCATTGCCCCTTGAGAGCTTTTTTTAGAGGTCCGAACAAATGAAAATCCCATGGTGACAAATCAGGACTATAGGCTGGATGTTGCAGAATTTCCCACTTCTTCCTTGCTAATGCTTCCTACACAATCTTTGTGAAATGTGGACGAGCATTATCGTGCAACAAAATCACACCACGAGAAAGCATGTCGGGTTGTTTATTCTTGATGGCTATTTGCAGCTTGTCAAGTGTTTGCAAGTAGTGGGTAGAGTTGATGTTGACACCAGGTTCTTTAAAGTCGGCCAACAATAGCCCTTCATGGTCAAAAAATTCGCTCAGCATAACCTTACCAGTGGAAACCTGTTACTTGAATTTTTTGGCTTTTGGTGATCCAGCATGCTTCCATTGCATGCTCTCTCTTTTGCTGCTCGGCTCAAAGTGGTGACACCATGATTCATCGCCTGCCACTATGCGGAAGAGAAATACATCACCCTCCACTCTGTAACGCAGCAAGTGGTTCAAACACCATCCCATGCGTTCCTCTTTTTGGTGGTTGGTCAACATCTGTGGTACCCACTGTGAACACACCTTCCGATATTGCA
This sequence comes from Cepaea hortensis, assembly GCA_963921405.1. Classification (NCBI taxonomy): domain Eukaryota; kingdom Metazoa; phylum Mollusca; class Gastropoda; order Stylommatophora; family Helicidae; genus Cepaea; species Cepaea hortensis. Next base: position 42,141,048 of record OY992886.1, read on the forward strand.
GTTTCTTACAAACGATCTTTTCAATTGTCCCAATTGACACATCAAATTCTTTCGCTAGCGAACGTATGCTTTGACAATGGTTCATCTGTACTGCTGCATCAATTTCAGCAATGGTTTTTTCTGTTGCAACAATATGCGCTTGACCTGGCCGTCGAAGATCTGTCGTGAATTGACGTCTTTCCGAAACAATCGTGCCCAGTCTGTCACTGTTGTCTTCGACACATATTTGTTACCGTACGCTTCCTGCATTCTTCGATGAATGTCCACTGGTCGACATCCTTCAAATGAAAGAAACTGAATCACCGCTCTTTTAGCTTCTTTGGACGGATTTTGGATCAACGGTCAGAAACAGAACCTATGCATCATGGGACGATAAGCACATGCTCTTTTATTTATTGGTCAGTACTTATCACATGACTATGACATGCTCATGTTCAACGTACGCAATTATGTGCGGTGTGGCACGAACGGATTTCAAATGAACGCTCCTTAAATTTTCTTCTTCATTGGCCCTATTTGCAACAGACCTTGGGAATCAGTCTTCTCTGTCCTTTGATGCTCTAACAAGGCTGATGGTGTATTGGGCTAAAGGTTGGAATGAATGAATAATGAAAAGCAGAAAGTGTTAATTGTCAGCTTTAGAGGAGGGGCGGCAGGATTTTTAATCAAGTTTGAAAAAAAAAAATAATAATTTAGCATTAGTTTATTGTCTGATAAATGGGCATCTCTTTTTTCCAATTATGTGAATATCAATTATGCAGACTTCTTAAGAAACAGTGAACTCTTAGATTTAAACATGGAAATACAGCAAAATGTATGTTAGTATTCTACCAGGGAAATGTTCATACCTCAAAATGATATTTTCTGAGTGATCTAGGTCACTGTTTCATTTCTTAATCAGTTGACATCAGATGCAGCATACATACTACACACAGATAAAACATTTTGTCAGAAGATTTTTGCTATAACTTTATACAATTGTTATTTACTATTTAAAATGTAGATAATTTCTTTGAAAATGTATTACATTTTTTCATGTATCTTTCAAACTTCAGTAACATTAAATCTATTAAAGCTATCAAAACTTTCAATGTTTAATGCAAGTTTTTTATTACCACAACTTAACAAGTAAAACGTCTGATCTGTTTAATTGAAAAATGATTCTGTTCACTTTTTGTGCCCGTTTTAAACTCATTATTTACACAAATCTGAGTTGGTTAAATTTCTAGATTAACTTGAGGATGTACTTTGCACTGAACTATTCTGAAATTTATCTTTGTACTCATTTCAATGTGATACATTCTCCAGAACTTGGTGCAAACCTGGCAGGGGAAAATAGAGGAGATGATGAAGTGGTCACATCTGGAGTGTCATCAGCCAACTCTGTGAGAGTGCAGTCCTATCACAGACGAGCGACTGATGAGCTTGGGACTCAAGTCTCCCACTTACAAGAGGAGAATGTCAGGTAATGTTGGAGGATGTTTACAGTTGCAATCCTTCACCAAGTCAGCTTCTGTTATTTGTATTCTATTGATTAAAGCTAAGTATGTGCCACTGTTGTTTCTCTTTCGTTCTGCCTGCTGATCTTATCGAAGTTGGTGAAGTAAGAATTGTAAGTGTGTATGCCATGTGTTCAAATCTGTCTGCTGATCTTATAGAAGTTGTTGAAGTAAGAATTGTATGTGTGTATACCATGTGTTTGAATCTGTCTGCTGATCTTATAGAAGTTGTTGAAGTAAGAACTGTATGTGTGTATACCATGTATTTGAATCTGTCTGCTGATCTTATAGAAGTTGTTGAAGTAAGAATTGTATGTGTGTATACCATGTGTTTGACTATGTCTGCTGATCTTATAGAAGTTGTTGAAGTAAGAACTGTATGTGTGTATACCATGTATTTGAATCTGTCTGCTGATCTTATAGAAGTTGTTGAAGTAAGAATTGTATGTGTGTATACCATGTGTTTGACTATGTCTGCTGATCTTATAGAAGTTGTTGAAGTAAGAACTGTATGTGTGTATACCATGTGTTTGACTATGTCTGCTGATCTTATAGAAGTTGTTGAAGTAAGAATTGTATGTGTGTATACCATGTGTTTGACTATGTCTGCTGATCTTATAGAAGTTGTTGAAGTAAGAATTGTATGTGTGTATACCATGTGTTTGACTATGTCTGCTGATCTTATAGAAGTTGTTGAAGTAAGAACTGTATGTGTGTATACCATGTGTTTGACTATGTCTGCTGATCTTATAGAAGTTGTTGAAGTAAGAACTGTATGTGTGTATACCATGTGTTTGACTATGTCTGCTGATCTTATAGAAGTTGTTGAAGTAAGAACTGTATGTGTGTATACCATGTGTTTGACTATGTCTGCTGATCTTATAGAAGTTGTTGAAGTAAGAACTGTATGTGTGTATACCATGTGTTTGACTATGTCTGCTGATCTTATAGAAGTTGTTGAAGTAAGAACTGTATGTGTGTATACCATGTGTTTGACTATGTCTGCTGATCTTATAGAAGTTGTTGAAGTAAGAACTGTATGTGTGTATACCATGTGTTTGACTATGTCTGCTGATCTTATAGAAGTTGTTGAAGTAAGAATTGTATGTGTGTATACCATGTGTTTGACTATGTCTGCTGATCTTATAGAAGTTGTTGAAGTAAGAACTGTATGTGTGTATACCATGTGTTTGACTATGTCTGCTGATCTTATAGAAGTTGTTGAAGTAAGAATTGTATGTGTGTATACCATGTGTTTGACTATGTCTGCTGATCTTATAGAAGTTGTTGAAGTAAGAATTGTATGTGTGTATACCATGTGTTTGACTATGTCTGCTGATCTTATAGAAGTTGTTGAAGTAAGAACTGTATGTGTGTATACCATGTGTTTGACTATGTCTGCTGATCTTATAGAAGTTGTTGAAGTAAGAACTGTATGTGTGTATACCATGTGTTTGACTATGTCTGCTGATCTTATAGAAGTTGTTGAAGTAAGAACTGTATGTGTGTATACCATGTGTTTGACTATGTCTGCTGATCTTATAGAAGTTGTTGAAGTAAGAACTGTATGTGTGTATACCGTGTGTTTGACTATGTCTGCTGATCTTATAGAAGTTGTTGCAGTAAGAACTGTATGTGTGTATACCATGTGTTTGACTATGTCTGCTAATCTTATAGAAGTTGTTGAAGTAAGAACTGTATGTGTGTATACCATGTGTTTGACTATGTCTGCTGATCTTATAGAAGTTGTTGAAGTAAGAACTGTATGTGTGTATACCATGTGTTTGACTATGTCTGCTGATCTTATAGAAGTTGTTGAAGTAAGAATTGTATGTGTGTATACCATGTGTTTGACTATGTCTGCTGATCTTATAGAAGTTGTTGAAGTAAGAACTGTATGTATGTATACCATGTGTTTGACTATGTCTGCTGATCTTATAGAAGTTGTTGAAGTAAGAACTGTATGTGTGTATACCATGTGTTTGACTATGTCTGCTGATCTTATAGAAGTTGTTGAAGTAAGAACTGTATGTGTGTATACCGTGTGTTTGACTATGTCTGCTGATCTTATAGAAGTTGTTGCAGTAAGAACTGTATGTGTGTATACCATGTGTTTGACTATGTCTGCTAATCTTATAGAAGTTGTTGAAGTAAGAACTGTATGTGTGTATACTATGTGTTTGACTATGTCTCCTGATCTTATAGAAGTTGTTGAAGTAAGAATTGTATGTGTGTCTCCTGATCTTATAGAAGTTGTTGAAGTAAGAATTGTATGTGTGTCTCCTGATCTTATAGAAGTTGTTGAAGTAAGAATTGTATGTGTGTCTCCTGATCTTATAGAAGTTGTTGAAGTAAGAATTGTATGTGTGTCTCCTGATCTTATAGAAGTTGTTGAAGTAAGAATTGTATGTGTGTCTACTGATCTTATAGAAGTTGTTGAAGTAAGAATTGTATGTGTGTCTACTGATCTTATAGAAGTTGTTGAAGTAAGAATTGTATGTGTGTCTCCTGATCTTATAGAAGTTGTTGCAGTAAGAATTGTATGTGTGTCTCCTGATCTTATAGAAGTTGTTGCAGTAAGAATTGTATGTGTGTCTCCTGATCTTATAGAAGTTGTTGCAGTAAGAATTGTATGTGTGTCTCCTGATCTTATAGAAGTTGTTGAAGTAAGAACTGTATGTTTGTATACCATGTGTTCAAATCTGTCTGCTGATCTTGTAGAAGTTGTTGAAGTAAGAACTGTATGTGTGTATACTATGTGTTTGACTATGTCTGCTGATCTTATAGAAGTTGTTGCAGTAAGAACTGTATGGGTGTATACCATGTGTTTGACTATGTCTGCTGATCTTATAGAAGTTGTTGAAGTAAGAACTGTATGTGTGTATACCATGTGTTTGACTATGTCTGCTGATCTTATAGAAGTTGTTGAAGTAAGAACTGTATGTGTGTATACCATGTGTTTGACTATGTCTGCTGATCTTATAGAAGTTGTTGAAGTAAGAACTGTATGTGTGTATACCGTGTGTTTGACTATGTCTGCTGATCTTATAGAAGTTGTTGCAGTAAGAACTGTATGTGTGTATACCATGTGTTTGACTATGTCTGCTGATCTTATAGAAGTTGTTGAAGTAAGAACTGTATGTGTGTATACCATGTGTTTGACTATGTCTGCTGATCTTATAGAAGTTGTTGAAGTAAGAACTGTATGTGTGTATACCATGTGTTTGACTATGTCTGCTGATCTTATAGAAGTTGTTGAAGTAAGAATTGTATGTGTGTATACCATGTGTTTGACTATGTCTGCTGATCTTATAGAAGTTGTTGAAGTAAGAACTGTATGTGTGTCTGCTGATCTTATAGAAGTTGTTGAAGTAAGAACTGTATGTGTGTATACCATGTGTTTGACTATGTCTGCTGATCTTATAGAAGTTGTTGAAGTAAGAACTGTATGTGTGTATGCCATATGTTTGACTATGTCTGCTGATCTTATAGAAGTTGTTGAAGTAAGAACTGTATGTGTGTCTGCTGATCTTATAGAAGTTGTTGAAGTAAGAACTGTATGTGTGTATACTATGTGTTTGACTATGTCTCCTGATCTTATAGAAGTTGTTGAAGTAAGAATTGTATGTGTGTCTCCTGATCTTATAGAAGTTGTTGAAGTAAGAATTGTATGTGTGTCTCCTGATCTGATAGAAGTTGTTGAAGTAAGAACTGTATGTGTGTCTACTGATCTTATAGAAGTTGTTGAAGTAAGAACTGTATGTGTGTCTCCTGATCTTATAGAAGTTGTTGAAGTAAGAACTGTATGTGTGTATGCCATATGTTTGACTATGTCTGCTGATCTTATAGAAGTTGTTGAAGTAAGAACTGTATGTGTGTCTGCTGATCTTATAGAAGTTGTTGAAGTAAGAACTGTATGTGTGTATACTATGTGTTTGACTATGTCTCCTGATCTTATAGAAGTTGTTGAAGTAAGAATTGTATGTGTGTCTCCTGATCTTATAGAAGTTGTTGAAGTAAGAATTGTATGTGTGTCTCCTGATCTTATAGAAGTTGTTGAAGTAAGAATTGTATGTGTGTCTCCTGATCTTATAGAAGTTGTTGAAGTAAGAATTGTATGTGTGTCTCCTGATCTTATAGAAGTTGTTGAAGTAAGAATTGTATGTGTGTCTACTGATCTTATAGAAGTTGTTGAAGTAAGAATTGTATGTGTGTCTACTGATCTTATAGAAGTTGTTGAAGTAAGAATTGTATGTGTGTCTCTTGATCTTATAGAAGTTGTTGCAGTAAGAATTGTATGTGTGTCTCCTGATCTTATAGAAGTTGTTGCAGTAAGAATTGTATGTGTGTCTCCTGATCTTATAGAAGTTGTTGCAGTAAGAATTGTATGTGTGTCTCCTGATCTTATAGAAGTTGTTGAAGTAAGAACTGTATGTTTGTATACCATGTGTTCAAATCTGTCTGCTGATCTTGTAGAAGTTGTTGAAGTAAGAATTGTATGTGTGTCTCCTGATCTTATAGAAGTTGTTGCAGTAAGAATTGTATGTGTGTCTCCTGATCTTATAGAAGTTGTTGAAGTAAGAATTGTATGTGTGTCTCCTGATCTGATAGAAGTTGTTGAAGTAAGAACTGTATGTGTGTCTACTGATCTTATAGAAGTTGTTGAAGTAAGAACTGTATGTGTGTCTCCTGATCTTATAGAAGTTGTTGAAGTAAGAACTGTATGTGTGTATGCCATATGTTTGACTATGTCTGCTGATCTTATAGAAGTTGTTGAAGTAAGAATTGTATGTGTGTCCCCTGATCTTATAGAAGTTGTTGAAGTAAGAACTGTATGTGTGTCCCCTGATCTTATAGAAGTTGTTGAAGTAAGAACTGTATGTGTGTCCCCTGATCTTATAGAAGTTGTTGAAGTAAGAACTGTATGTGTGTCCCCTGATCTTATAGAAGTTGTTGAAGTAAGAACTGTATGTGTGTCCCCTGATCTTATAGAAGTTGTTGAAGTAAGAACTGTATGTGTGTCCCCTGATCTTATAGAAGTTGTTGAAGTAAGAACTGTATGTGTGTCCCCTGATCTTATAGAAGTTGTTGAAGTAAGAACTGTATGTGTGTCCCCTGATCTTATAGAAGTTGTTGAAGTAAGAACTGTATGTGTGTCCCCTGATCTTATAGAAGTTGTTGAAGTAAGAATTGTATGTGTGTCCCCTGATCTTATAGAAGTTGTTGAAGTAAGAATTGTATGTGTGTCCCCTGATCTTATAGAAGTTGTTGAAGTAAGAATTGTATGTGTGTCCCCTGATCTTATAGAAGTTGTTGAAGTAAGAATTGTATGTGTGTCCCCTGATCTTATAGAAGTTGTTGAAGTAAGAATTGTATGTGTGTCCCCTGATCTTATAGAAGTTGTTGAAGTAAGAATTGTATGTGTGTCTACTGATCTTATAGAAGTTGTTGAAGTAAGAATTGTATGTGTGTCCCCTGATCTTATAGAAGTTGTTGAAGTAAGAATTGTATGTGTGTCCCCTGATCTTATAGAAGTTGTTGAAGTAAGAATTGTATGTGTGTCTACTGATCTTATAGAAGTTGTTGAAGTAAGAATTGTATGTGTGTCCCCTGATCTTATAGAAGTTGTTGAAGTAAGAATTGTATGTGTGTCCCCTGATCTTATAGAAGTTGTTGAAGTAAGAATTGTATGTGTGTCCCCTGATCTTATAGAAGTTGTTGAAGTAAGAATTGTATGTGTGTCCCCTGATCTTATAGAAGTTGTTGAAGTAAGAATTGTATGTGTGTCCCCTGATCTTATAGAAGTTGTTGAAGTAAGAATTGTATGTGTGTCCCCTGATCTTATAGAAGTTGTTGAAGTAAGAATTGTATGTGTGTCCCCTGATCTTATAGAAGTTGTTGAAGTAAGAATTGTATGTGTGTCCCCTGATCTTATAGAAGTTGTTGAAGTAAGAATTGTATGTGTGTCCCCTGATCTTATAGAAGTTGTTGAAGTAAGAATTGTATGTGTGTCCCCTGATCTTATAGAAGTTGTTGAAGTAAGAATTGTATGTGTGTCCCCTGATCTTATAGAAGTTGTTGAAGTAAGAACTGTATGTGTGTCTACTGATCTTATAGAAGTTGTTGAAGTAAGAATTGTATGTGTGTCTCCTGATCTTATAGAAGTTGTTGAAGTAAGAACTGTATGTGTGTCTACTGATCTTATAGAAGTTGTTGAAGTAAGAATTGTATGTGTGTCTCCTGATCTTATAGAAGTTGTTGAAGTAAGAACTGTATGTGTGTCCCCTGATCTTATAGAAGTTGTTGAAGTAAGAATTGTATGTGTGTCTCCTGATCTTATAGAAGTTGTTGAAGTAAGAATTGTATGTGTGTCTCCTGATCTTATAGAAGTTGTTGAAGTAAGAACTGTATGTGTGTCTACTGATCTTATAGAAGTTGTTGAAGTAAGAATTGTATGTGTGTCTCCTGATCTTATAGAAGTTGTTGAAGTAAGAACTGTATGTGTGTCCCCTGATCTTATAGAAGTTGTTGAAGTAAGAATTGTATGTGTGTCTCCTGATCTTATAGAAGTTGTTGAAGTAAGAACTGTATGTGTGTCCCCTGATCTTATAGAAGTTGTTGAAGTAAGAACTGTATGTGTGTCCCCTGATCTTATAGAAGTTGTTGAAGTAAGAATTGTATGTGTGTCCCCTGATCTTATAGAAGTTGTTGAAGTAAGAACTGTATGTGTGTCCCCTGATCTTATAGAAGTTGTTGAAGTAAGAATTGTATGTGTGTCTCCTGATCTTATAGAAGTTGTTGAAGTAAGAACTGTATGTGTGTCCCCTGATCTTATAGAAGTTGTTGAAGTAAGAATTGTATGTGTGTCCCCTGATCTTATAGAAGTTGTTGAAGTAAGAATTGTATGTGTGTCCCCTGATCTTATAGAAGTTGTTGAAGTAAGAACTGTATGTGTGTCCCCTGATCTTATAGAAGTTGTTGAAGTAAGAATTGTATGTGTGTCTCCTGATCTTATAGAAGTTGTTGAAGTAAGAATTGTATGTGTGTCTCCTGATCTTATAGAAGTTGTTGAAGTAAGAATTGTATGTGTGTCCCCTGATCTTATAGAAGTTGTTGAAGTAAGAATTGTATGTGTGTCCCCTGATCTTATAGAAGTTGTTGAAGTAAGAACTGTATGTGTGTCTACTGATCTTATAGAAGTTGTTGAAGTAAGAATTGTATGTGTGTCTCCTGATCTTATAGAAGTTGTTGAAGTAAGAATTGTATGTGTGTCTCCTGATCTTATAGAAGTTGTTGAAGTAAGAATTGTATGTGTATCTCCTGATCTTATAGAAGTTGTTGAAGTAAGAACTGTATGTGTGTCCCCTGATCTTATAGAAGTTGTTGAAGTAAGAACTGTATGTGTGTCTACTGATCTTATAGAAGTTGTTGAAGTAAGAATTGTATGTGTGTCTCCTGATCTTATAGAAGTTGTTGAAGTAAGAATTGTATGTGTGTCTCCTGATCTTATAGAAGTTGTTGAAGTAAGAATTGTATGTGTATCTCCTGATCTTATAGAAGTTGTTGAAGTAAGAACTGTATGTGTGTCTACTGATCTTATAGAAGTTGTTGAAGTAAGAACTGTATGTGTGTCTCCTGTACTGTTGCAGGCTGCTGCAGGAGTTGCTGGAGTCTCACAAACACTACCAGGCCTTGCTGCACCAGTCCCTGCAGGACAAGAAGATGTCCATACTACAGCTGAGGTCAGTTGATTCTGGGCTACATTAACCGGGTGTTGAATTGTTTGCCCTCCTTGTGAAGCAGGTGATAATCACATGAATTGATACAACTATCTTTGAATAGTCATAACATCTGATGGGAGGTGCCTTGAAGAGATTAAAACCAGAATCTCTATGGCAAAGGTTGCCTTTTGTAAGATGGAAAACATACTGACCAATAAAAATATGACAGTTGCAACGAGAAAAAGAGAGTTGAAGTAATACCTAAAACCTGTACTTTTGTATGGATATGAACCAAGGACAATGAGCAGACAAACTCAAAAGAATCTACTGGCGGTGGAAATGTGGTTTCTGGGGAAAATTCAAAGGATACCAAGGACAGACAGAAAATCCAATGAGCAAGTCTTACAAGAAGCAAATGAAAACTGTAAACCTATTAGAGAAATTAGACGTAGACAGTCAAAGTATTCTGGGCACTTTATAAAAAGAAATAAACTGGAGAACTTGGTGACAACTGGCGAGAGAAAAGAACAATGGGAAGGCAGAGAAGTAAATATCTGGATGGCTTGGCCACATGACATGGTCGAGACAAGAACAAAGAGCTGATCCACGACTCTGGTGATCAAGTGAGATGGTGAACACTTATCGGCATGGCACATGATGATGATAATCACATGTTGATTAGAGGAACTAGATAAATAAACTCTCAAGTACTGATGGGCACTGATAACAGTAACGGAAAGAAGTAGAGATTTGAGAACATGCTCAAAAACTTCAGATTCTCTTATCTCTGCTTCTTTTTTTACTTCTGTGAGTGCTTATCATTTCCTGTGTTACTGTACAGGGGAAAAACACAAATATAATCTGAAACTCTGATATGCGAGATTGTGAACCATGATTGCCTGAACATACATACATACATAGATGATAATGATGATTCCGTTACTTATGAATTTACATTACATCTTCTGCCTTTAGGAACATAAACCATCAACTAATTCACGTCAAGCTGTACTGTCGTCTGCTGCCTCCTGTAGTTACCACCATATCCACAGCATATTATTCACCTCTATCTCTAATTGTCTTCTCTGTGTCCCTGTAGTTACCACCATATCCACAGCATATTATTCACCTCTATCTCTAATTGTCTTCTCTGTGTCCCTGTAGTTACCACCATATCCACACCATATTATTCACCTCTATCTCTAATTGTCTTCTCTGTGTCCCTGTAGTTACCACCATATCCACAGCATATTATTCACCTCTATCTCTAATTGTCTTCTCTGTGTCCCTGTAGTTACCACCATATCCACACCATATTATTCACCTCTATCTCTAATTGTCTTCTCTGTGTCCCTGTAGTTACCACCATATCCACACCATATTATTCACCTCTATCTCTAATTGTCTTCTCTGTGTCCCTGTAGTTCCCACCATATCCACACCATATTATTCACCTCTATCTCTAATTGTCTTCTCTGTGTCCCTGTAGTTACCACCATATCCACACCATATTATTCACCTCTATCTCTAATTGTCTTCTCTGTGTCCCTGTAGTTCCCACCATATCCACACCATATTATTCACCTCTATCTCTAATTGTCTTCTCTGTGTCCCTGTAGTTCCCACCATATCCACACCATATTATTCACCTCTATCTCTAATTGTCTTCTCTGTGTCCCTGTAGTTACCACCATATCCACACCATATTATTCACCTCTATCTCTAATTGTCTTCTCTGTGTCCCTGTAGTTCCCACCATATCCACACCATATTATTCACCTCTATCTCTAATTGTCTTCTCTGTGTCCCTGTAGTTACCACCATATCCACACCATATTATTCACCTCTATCTCTAATTGTCTTCTCTGTGTCCCTGTAGTTCCCACCATATCCACACCATATTATTCACCTCTATCTCTAATTGTCTTCTCTGTGTCCCTGTAGTTCCCACCATATCCACACCATATTATTCACCTCTATCTCTAATTGTCTTCTCTGTGTCCCTGTAGTTCCCACCATATCCACACCATATTATTCACCTCTATCTCTAATTGTCTTCTCTGTGTCCCTGTAGTTCCCACCATATCCACACCTTATTATTCACCTCTATCTCTAATTGTCTTCTCTGTGTCCCTGTAGTTCCCACCATATCCACACCATATTATTCACCTCTATCTCTAATTGTCTTCTCTGTGTCCCTGTAGTTCCCACCATATCCACACCATATTATTCACCTCTATCTCTAATTGTCTTCTCTGTGTCCCTGTAGTTACCACCATATCCACACCATATTATTCACCTCTATCTCTAATTGTCTTCTCTGTGTCCCTGTAGTTACCACCATATCCACACCATATTATTCACCTCTATCTCTAATTGTCTTCTCTGTGTCCCTGTAGTTCCCACCATATCCACACCATATTATACACCTCTATCTCTAATTGTCTTCTCTGTGTCCCTGTAGTTACCACCATATCCACACCATATTATTCACCTCTATCTCTAATTGTCTTCTCTGTGTCCCTGTAGTTCCCACCATATCCACACCATATTATTCACCTCTATCTCTAATTTTCTTCTCTGTGTGTTTGTAGGTCTCCCTATGTTTTGTTCTTCCTGTGTAGCAGAAGAATCACTGTCTAGTTATGCTGTTATGTTTTCTCATTGTGTGTCCTCACTGTCTAGTTATGCTGTTATGTTTTCTCATTGTGTGTCCTCACTGTCTAGTTATGCTGTTATGTTTTGTCATTGTGTGTCCTCACTGTCTAGTTATGCTGTTATCATGTTTTCCCATTGTGTGTCCTCACTGTCTAGTTATGCTGTTATCATGTTTTCTCATTGTGTCCTCACTGTCTAGTTATGCTGTTATTATGTTTTCTCATTGTGTGTCCTCACTGTCTAGTTATGCTGTTATGTTTTCTCATTGTGTGTCCTCACTGTCTAGTTATGCTGTTATTATGTTTTTTCATTGTGTGTCCTCACTGTCTAGTTATGCTGTTATGTTTTCTCATTGTGTGTCCTCACTGTCTAGTTATGCTGTTATCATGTTTTCTCACCGTGTGTCCTCACTGTCTAGTTATGCTGTTATGTTTTCTCATTGTGTGTCCTCACTGTCTAGTTATGCTGTTATCATGTTTTCTCACTGTGTGTCCTCACTGTCTAGTTATGCTGTTATGTTTTCTCATTGTGTGTCCTCACTGTCTAGTTATGCTGTTATGTTTTCTCATTGTGTGTCCTCACTGTCTAGTTATGCTGTTATCATGTTTTCTCACTGTGTGTCCTCACTGTCTAGTTATGCTGTTATGTTTTCTCATTGTGTGTCCTCACTGTCTAGTTATGCTGTTATGTTTTCTCATTGTGTGTCCTCACTGTCTAGTTATGCTGTTATGTTTTCTCATTGTGTGTCCTCACTGTCTAGTTATGCTGTTATCATGTTTTCTCACTGTGTGTCCTCACTGTCTAGTTATGCTGTTATCATGTTTTCTCATTGTGTGTCCTGTCCAACACCAGCGTAGTTTCCTCACCTCTCGATTCCCTGGAATCCGCCTAGTTTTCTCCCTAAGCTCCACACGAGTCGTTCTGTCATTTTAGTCCTTCTGTTCTGTTCTGGCACCGGTTAATTTATGTTTGTAGTTTATTTGTAATTTGTTTAGTTGTTCTCAATGTTTCTGATCCTTACAGCAGTACTGGTTTAACATTAGAGTTTCATATTCAAAGTGTTTGTTACTGGATTTAATTTTGTATTTTACTTCCACAAGTTTCCTAGTGCTAAGAAAGCCTGTCTTGTCTTTTGTATTCTTATGTGAATATCTCTACCTATTCCTCCATGTTTTATCTACATTGCCATCTAAATCAGTACATGACTCTACTTCTTGAAGCGAGGTTTCACCAAAGGAGATTGGGCTATCACTTGCTTGATTTATTTTCATTACCTCTGTCTTTCCCATTTGCATTTTCAGTTCTGAATTCAGACAAGACAATAACATGCCTGTTTACATCTAATGACAAAATCGTATTGCCCTGACCAGTGTCTCATGTAACTTCAGGTTGTTCAGTTCAAGGTTGGTCTGTTTAGAATGTCTCTTCTAGTGTGGTTTACTTTAGTCAATCAGGTGCCATCTTCACAATGAAGGTTGGCTGCAATGGATCTCCAACACTTCTGTCTCTCGCCCTGACTGTACATTCTGTCAGATTGATGTTCGTCCATCTCTTGATGTTATCTTCCCACTTGTATCATCTACTTCTTGCTCACTTGCCTTCAAGCGTACCCTAAGTATGGTTTTATAAGAGTGTTATGTCTTTTAACGTAGCTGAAATATTTCACCTGCCTCTTTTTTTATTTCTTTCATCAACTCTCTTTTCATTCCCAGTTTTTCTAGAACCTCTGTATGTGACTGTTTTTGTTTCCTTGAAATACGACATATTCTTCTGTATATCCACATCTCCAGGGCTTCTATTCGACTTTCTAATTGTTTGTTCAATGTCCAGGCTTCCCCTCCATATAGTAGTGTTGAATATAATAACAGTTGACAATTCTCATTTTTAATGCGCTGTTATCTCTCTGGTCTCTGTGGCTGAAGGGCTTGCGAACGCGGTTTGTGAGCCCGTATACCCGGGTTCGAAACACGGCGGTGCTGGTTTTTTCGAAAAAGGTATAGAGGCCGGTCGTTCAGAAAGCAATGGCAAACTACTGAACGTAACACTTGCCTAGTACATCAACAGCAGCTGAAAATGCTGGTGTTGACTGCAACGTCCCGTAAGGGATACGCAACACAATTATCTCTCTAGATTTTAATACTGATTTCATGATATTGAAAGTATTTTTGGCTATTCCTATGCTCTTTTTTATTTCTGTTTCCTTTCTGCCATCATCTGTTATTACATGTCTTAGATAGGAGAAGCTTGTTACTTGTTCTATTATCTCCCCATTTACTGTGATGTTCATTGATGACCTCTCCTTTCTCCTGCTAATAATCATGGTACTTACCTTAAGAGGAATCTGTAAGATTTGAATAGTCAGCAGATAGAAAGTTGCAATGTCCATAGAGCAGTACTTGTTTCTGGTCAGTAGTAACAACATTGTAAGTTCCTGTTTGGTGAGAGGTTATTGGACAGTAATAATTCTCAGCTTTCTATTTCTTTATTAGAATAGTTATGGTAAAAGAGTTTGTTTATTATGCTGTGATGCCTTGCATTGGTTTCCCATACAAAGGTATGAGCGCCAGTTGTTCAGAAATCAATGGCAAACTACTAAACATAAACTTGCCAAGAAATCAAGAACAGCCAGAAAATGTTAGGGTTGACTGTGACATCCTGTTAAGGATATGAAACTAACTTTTTTTTTATTATTCTGACTGTAAGCATCTTGCGTCTAATGTTTGATGACATGTCAAATTTGTGCTTGAAGTGAAATGACTGCTGTAAGATGTGGTTGCGACTGTCCTCTAGGGTGATACTCACAGGTGAAGGAAGTGCTGGCAGCTCCAGGGAAACATCCCCAGCATCCCTAGGTAAGCAATGTCTTCCATGTTGTAGGCTTCATGTTGGGCTGGCTAGCTCCATCTCAGGACTTTAGTTTCATGCACATGGGAACTGGTATTCTACCAGATGTGAGCATTGAGGAACACTGGCTCATAGACATCATCATCATGTTTTTGAGGCTGAAATACTTTAGCCATGTTAAATACCAAAGGGGTTTAGAAAGAATTGTCATGGAAGGCGAGGTTCTTAGAGAAGGAGGCAGAGGTCTTCCCAGACGACGGTGGACACAGGACATTCAGTTGATTCCTGGCATGAACATGCAGGAGGCAGGGGAACAGGTGACTGATTTAAAGTCCTTAGCCTCTACGGTTCTGTGCTTCTCGCATTGTTCACTCATCGCTATGTTTTTCACCCTCTTTGTGCACTCGGGAGTTCCAGTGTCTCCTATGTCCTCAGTTTCAACCAACACCCTCCCCCCCCCCTCATGTTTGCCCTAATGCCCCCCTCCCTTTCCCCTGCTGTATAATCTATAACTGTTCCCTATTTTACTGTTTGCTCACCTGGGCACCTCTCCTTCACCCCCCCCCCCCCCCCCCCCCCAGCCGGTGTTCTCTTCTCGTGTTGCTATGGCAACATGGGCTCATGGCGTCATTGACATTTAACCCCTTGACCCCCTTAACCATATTTCCGGTTCAGTCGCATTGTTGGAATCATACACACGGATCTCATGAAACTTGTGTTCAGCCCACAATAAGGATACAGATGAGTAACTTTTATATTTTTATGTAGAGTTTTTCATGTTGTTGTATCAGTCTGTGTTTGTTGTTTCTGCACTGATGAAGGCTTAAGCCACAACATCCATTTGTTACTTGTGGTCCCCTTCTAGTAAAGCTTACTTCTCGTGTTTAGGTGACTCATTCATTGAGGCAGTTAGTGACCTGTCACATGATGATGATGGTGACTGGTGTAAGATCACATCACACCTCCAGTGCAGGTTGGTCTCAATCTGCAGAACTGATAAAGTAAACAAAACACCTGAATTTATTTTCAGTTGAGAAACAGTCTAGCAAATAGCACATTGCACTAGACCACAAAGCCTGGAATGTGTGAACCCTTTAGCACTTCATAGCTCTGTGCCATTATCAGCCATCTTTGAAGAGTCTATTGGGGATTATTGATTGATCGATTCATACAAGGACCATCTTCAGTGCACTTGAAATGTTCCATTAGTACTTCTTTTAGTCTCACCATGAAGGAACAGCATAACATATTCTTTCCAGTCCATCTTTTGATACCTTATGATGATATCTCAGAATGAGTGGAAGGTCTGATAACTTCTTTCCAGTCCTTCTTTTGATCACTTACCAAGATATCTCACCATGAAGGAACAGTCTAACACTTGAGACACATCCAGGTTAGAGCAAGATTGTTGAGTATAGTAACAACATATAACACTTGAGACACATCCAGGTTAGAGCAAGATTGTTGAGTATAGTAACAACATATAACACTTGAGACACATCCAGGTTAGAGCAAGATTGTTGAGTATAGTAACAACATATAACACTTGAGACACATCCAGGTTAGAGCAAGATTGTTGAGTATAGTAACAACATATAACACTTGAGACACATCCAGGTTAGAGCAAGATTGTTGAGTATAGTAACAACATACAACACTTGAGACACATCCAGGTTAGAGCAAGATTGTTGAGTATAGTAACAACATACAACACTTGAGACACATCCAGGTTAGAGCAAGATTGTTGAGTATAGTAACAACATACAACACTTGAGACACATCCAGGTTAGAGCAAGATTGTTGAGTATAGTAACAACATACAACACTTGAGACACATCCAGGTTAGAGCAAGATTGTTGAGTATAGTAACAACATACAACACTTGAGACACATCCAGGTTAGAGCAAGATTGTTGAGTATAGTAACAACATACAACACTTGAGACACATCCAGGTTAGAGCAAGATTGTTGAGTATAGTAACAACATACAACACTTGAGACACATCCAGGTTATAGCAAGATTGTTGAGTATAGTAACAACATACAACACTTGAGACACATCCAGGTTAGAGCAAGATTGTTGAGTATAGTAACAACATACAACACTTGAGACACATCCAGGTTAGGGCAAGATTGTTGAGTATAGTAACAACATACAACACTTGAGACACATCCAGGTTAGAGCAAGATTGTTGAGTATAGTAACAACATACAACACTTGAGACACATCCAGGTTAGAGCAAGATTGTTGAGTATAGTAACAACATACAACACTTGAGACACATCCAGGTTAGGGCAAGATTGTTGAGTATAGTAACAACATACAACACTTGAGACACATCCAGGTTAGAGCAAGATTGTTGAGTATAGTAACAACATACAACACTTGAGACACATCCAGGTTAGAGCAAGATCGTTGAGTATACGAGGGCTATTCCAAAATCAACCGCCAATTGGCTGGTAAAATCAAACTGGTTGCCATAGTGATACCATTCATTGCTTGCATATTCGATAGTCTTTTAATTCATTACACACCAACTTAGTTGCATTTGTTTAGTCATTCACGAATCGCGAACGAATACGCATGGACACTGTTATTGCCTTTCCCGACAGCTATGAAATTTATGATGTGATTCGTATTCTTCAAGCAGAAGGTCAAAATGCAACTGAGATTCATCATGGATTGTGTCATGAATGGTGATAATGTTATGAGTGACAGTTCTGTGAGGGATTCGTGCAGAAAATTAAGAGAAGGTGTAAAGATATGCATGATGAGGGTTGACAAGGATGACATTCATGTCAGACAGATGAGCTCATTCAAAAAGTCAACCAAATCATAGCGGAAAAGCGCTGTTTCATAATTTCAGATCTTTCTACAGAATTTCCACAAATTTCTAGGACTAGTATGTTTTGAATTGTCATAGAGAGATTAGGTTACCACAAATTCTGTTCACCATGGGTACCAAAGCAACTGACAAACGTTTGTGCTCAAAGAATGGGCTCAGCTTTGACGTTCTTTCTGCGCTACTGGGAAGAGGTGGATGCACTTCTTGACAGAATAGTGACTGGGGACGAGACGTGGATTCACTTATAACGTTAGTTAGTTAGTTAGTTAGTTAGTTAGTTAGTTAGTTAGTTAGTTAGTTAGTTAGTTAGTTAGTTAGTTAGTTAGTTAGTTAGTTAGTTAGTCAACAGATCATCCTCATTGCACATCGAACCATTCTGTCCATAAGTGCTCGGATCCCCTCCTCAGTAAATCCCGCAGCGTGTAGCAGCTAACGACACCAGTTCTGTGTTGGTCTATTAATCTTTTTTGGCTTCCTGCACAGTGTTCTTGTTTGGCCACACCTCATTTAATTTGCTGTTCTCGTATCCTGACCATGGTTGTAGATTCACAGTCATCACTTGGTTCTCACAAGTTCTTGTAGACCATTCAGAATATCAGCCTGGTCCATGGCTCATCCACCTTCCACAGTAGCCTTACCTGCAAGCTTCTCAGCCTGCTCATTTCCTTGTACACCCACATACCCTGGCACAAAAATTAAGCTAATCTTTGCCTCCAGAGAAGGCAACCATTCTCTTTGGATCCACCCAACTCTTATCTTCTTTAGCATGCTCATTGAATCACTAAGGAAACATGCCCTAGTTAATGTCTGTGTATCGAGCCATGTTATTGTTTTACTTACTGCCATGACTTCCGTAGTGTTAACGTTATCAACTGTATACACAACTCAAATCGACAATGAATCTTGGCTGCAATTTGACCTTCTGCTTGAAGAAAACGAATTACACTACGAATTTCACAGCTGTCTGGAAAGGCAATAACAGTGTCCATGCTTATTCGTTCGCAGTTCGTGAACCACTGAACAATTGCGACTGTAGGTTAGTGTGTAGTGAGCTAAACAGCTTCTGAATGATGCAAGCAATGAACAGTATCACTAAGGCAACCAGTTTATTTTTACCAGCCAGGGGGCTGTTGATTTTGGAATAGCCCTCATAGTAACAGCATATAACACTTGAGACACATTCAGGTTAGAACAAGATCGTTGAGTATAGCAGATAGCACTAGGGGGAAGACATTCTCTCAGACTAAATGATAATAAATATCATGATATAAAATCACTGTGTCATGATATGTAAGAATAATCATCATGTTTGACTTTCATCACTGGAACATATTCTGTTATGATGTCTAGATTCACCTGTCGAAGGCAGCAAAGACTCACAGGATATCCCTCCATGTGATCAGACACTTGTGGCCTGGCTGAAGAATCTACAGTTTGATCAGGAGAGTATTCAGATTGTAAGTCCTCTTGCATTTTCCCACATTTCATTCTTGTGTAAAATATTGTGATTTAGATTGTTGGTTGGAGGAATCATGAGAACAGCCATTGTCACTCTTTTTGTCTGGTGATAGCCACACTGCTTTATCTATTCTCTTACGTGGCAAAACACTTCCGCTTATGACGTATTGATTCGCTGTGTAAAAATTTGTAAATACATCTCAATTTCATTCTTTAACACTAGTCCTTATTTTCCTAAGATCTCTTCACAACACGTAATATCTTATCCTATCTTGGCAATCGGGTCACCTATCAAAATTGTATTGCTAGCTTATTGATTACCTGTACTACTTTGAATTTTTTTGGTAAAAATCCTCCCTGTCTGATTCATCCTTGCCTGGCATGTTTCGCTGCATCTCGTGATATGTGTGCCAGTTTATAACAGAGCTGTGATATGTGTGTCTGTTTACAACAGAGATATGATATGTGTGCCAGTTTACAACAGAGCTGTGATATGTGTGCCAGTTTACAACAGAGCTGTGATATGCGTGTCTGTTTACAACAGAGCTGTGATATGTGTGTCTGTTTACTACAGAGCTGTGATATGTGTATCTGTTTACAACAGAGCTGTGATATGTGTGTCTGTTTACAACAGAGCTGTGATATGTGTGTCTGTTTACTACGGAGCTGTGATATGTGTGTCTGTTTACTACAGAGCTGTGATATGTGTGTCTGTTTACAACAGAGCTGTGATATTTGTGTCTGTTTAGAACAGAGCTGTGATATGTGTGTCTGTTTACAACAGAGTTGTGATATTTGTGCCAGTTTACAACAGAGCTGTGATATTTGTGCCAGTTTACAACAGAGCTGTGATATGTGTGCCAGTTTACAACAGAGCTGTGATATGTGTGCCAGTTTACAACAGAGCTGTGATATGTGTGCCAGTTTATAACAGAGCTGTGATATGTGTGTCTGTTTACAACAGAGGTGTGATATGTGTGTCTGTTTACTACAGAGCTGTGATATGTGTGCCAGTTTACAACAGAGCTGTGATATGTGTGTCTGTTTACACAGAGCTGTGATATTTGTGTATGTTTACTACAGAGCTGTGATATGTGTGTCTGTTTACAACAGAGCTGTGATATGTGTGCCAGTTTATAACAGAGCTGTGATATGTGTGCCAGTTTACAACAGAGCTGTGATATGTGTGTCTGTTTACAACAGAGCTGTGATATGTGTGTCTGTTTACAACAGAGCTGTGATATGTGTGTCTGTTTACAACAGAGCTGTGATATGTGTGTCTGTTTACAACAGAGCTGTGATATGTGTATCTGTTTACAACAGAGCTGTGATATGTGTGTCTGTTTACAACAGAGCTGTGATATTTGTGTTATTCAGCTGACACATCTGGTTTCTTTCCTGGCATTTGTTGACCAGGTTAGCCTTTTCAGGTAGTTCTGTATGACATTTGGGAGTGGGATGATGATTTCTAGAAGCTTAACTGCTCGTGGCTTATAATGACTGTCTCTTTGGAGGTCCACTAACTCTGAAATCCCCTGCCATTTCACTTCCTGCCTGTGATTGCCATGTATCCATGGTGTAGATCGGGGACCTAGGATAGGAGTCACGCATGAGGCTGTGTACAACCAGCCAAGAGTCTACTGGCACCAGCAGGGAAGTGCAGGGTATCCATCTACAGACAGCACGCTGGCCTGAACTTTCCTCCATGTCTGTGATGGAAATCACACCACCCATCAACATGTATGTGTGTTGTGTGTGTCTGGTTTGTTCACAGAAATGTATGGACTTAACTCCATATCTCCAGTATTCCTTCATGGCACATACGTTAACTTGACTGTGTCACCTACCAAACTTGGCATATACGTTAACTTTACTATGTCACCTACTATATTTGGCACATATATTAACTTGACTATGTCACCTACCATACTTGGCATATACGTTAACTTTACTATGTCACCTACTATATTTGGCACATATGTTAACTTGACTATGTCACCTACCATATTTGGCACATACGTTAACTTGACTATGTCACCTACTATATTTGTCACATATATTAACTTGACTATGTCACCTACCATATTTGGCACATATGTTAACTTGACTATGTCACCTACCATATTTGGCACATATGTTACCTTGACTATGTCACCTACCATATTTGGCACATATGTTAACTTGACTGTCACCTACCATATTTGGCACATATGTTAACTTGACTATGTCACCTACTATATTTGGCACACACGTTAACTTGACTATGTTACATACTATATTTGGCACATGCGTTAACTTGACTATGTTGCATATTTGGTACATACATTAACTTGACTATGTCACCTACCATATTTGGCACATATGTTAACTTGACTATGTTGCATACTATATTTGGCATATACGTTAACTTGACTATGTTGCATACTATACATTAACTTGACTATGTTGCATACTATATTTGGTACATACGTTAACTTGACTATGTTGCATACTATATTTGGCACATATGTTAACTTGACTATGTTGCATACTATACGTTAACTTGACTATGTTGCATACTATATTTGGTACATACATTAACTTGACTATGTTGCATACTATATTTGGCACATACGTTAACTTGACTATGTTGCATACTATATTTGGCACATACGTTAACTTGACTATGTTGCATACTATATTTGGTACATACGTTAACTTGACTATGTTGCATACTATATTTGGCACATACGTTAACTTGACTATGTTGCATACTATATGTTAACTTGACTATGTTGCATACTATATTTGGTACATACATTAACTTGACTATGTTGCATACTATATTTGGTACATACATTAACTTGACTATGTTGCATACTATATTTGGCACATACGTTAACTTGACTATGTTGCATACTATATTTGGCACATACGTTAACTTGACTATGTTGCATACTATATTTGGTACATACATTAACTTGACTATGTTGCATACTATATTTGGTACATACGTTAACTTGACTATGTTGCATACTATATTTGGCACATACGTTAACTTGACTATGTTGCATACTATATTTGGTACATACATTAACTTGACTATGTTGCATACTATATTTGGCACATACGTTAACTTGACTATGTTGCATACTATATTTGGTACATACATTAACTTGACTGTGTCACCTACCATATTTGGTACATACATTAACTTGACTATGTCACCTACCATATTTGGTACATACATTAACTTGACTATGTCACCTACCATATTTGTTACATACATTAACTTGACTATGTCACCTACCATATTTGGCACATATGTTAACTTGACTATGTCACCTACCATACTTGGCACATATGTTAACTTGACTATGTCACCTACCATATTTGGCACATACATTAACTTGACTATGTCACCTACCATATTTGGCACATATGTTAACTTGACTATGTCACCTACCATACTTGGCATATACATTAACTTTACTATGTCACCTACTATATTTGGCACATATGTTAACTTGACTATGTCACCTACTATATTTGGCACATACGTTAACTTGACTATGTCACCTACTATATTTGGCACATACGTTAACTTGACTATGTCACCTACCATACTTGGCATATACATTAACTTTACTATGTCACCTACTATATTTGGCACATATGTTAACTTGACTATGTCACCTACCATATTTGGCACATATGTTAACTTGACTATGTCACCTACTATATTTGGCACATACGTTAACTTGACTACGTCACCTACCATATTTGGCACATATGTTAACTTGACTATGTCACCTACCATACTTGGCACATACGTTAACTTGACTATGTCACCTACCATATTTGGCACATACGTTAACTTGACTATGTCACCTACCATATTTGGCACATACGTTAACTTGACTATGTCACCTACCATACTTGGCACATACGTTAACTTGACTATGTCACCTACTATATTTGGCACATACGTTAACTTGACTATGTCACCTACTATATTTGGCATTGTTGTCTGTTGATATGTTAGTTTCTTGTATTGTTTTATATATTTTGTGTCCTTCGTAATTCAGGTTTGTGAAGAAGCTTACACACTGAATGACATTTTAGAGCTGCTAACATGGGATGATATACGACAGCTAAGAATACGGTAGGTTTTATCTGATTTTCTTGTTTATTATCTCATCTCATTTCATCATGTTCCTCTTGTACCTTGCGGTGTCGAGGTGAAGTATAAAGAGCGGGAGAGTGCCTGCTTATGGGCTTCATGTATTGATATTCCCATGGACTCTGTTATTCCCTGTGTCCATCGTTTACATGGTCGGCCTCTTCCTCTGCTTCCCTCTGGTCTGTACATCATTGCTTGTTGTGGTAAGCTGTTAGTTGATAACCTACTTGCTTGGCCAAACCATTTGACTTGCTGCCTTCTAATAAATCTAGCGCATCTATAACCCCCACTTTAGTCCTGATTTCTTCATTTCTGATCTTATCTCTTCTTGATACATTGAGAATCCTTCTCAGGAATCTCATTTCTGTTGTTGTTATTTGTCTTTTCTTTTTTTCTGTCGTACATGTTTGTTCTTTAGTATTGGTGCCATTTGTCCAATGAGTTGGTTTGCCTTTTGCATCTATTTTCGATCTCGTCTTCTGATTTGCCATTTGATGATATTATACTTCCCAGGTACTTGAAACTCTTTACTTGTTTCAAGGGATGTTTGTTTAGGTGAATCGTTGTTGCTTTTTCTTCTTTAGTTACAGTCATTACTTCTGTTTTAATTCAATGGGGCTAATCTGATGGCTTCTATAATTTCTTCTTTCAGTATGTCTGGTTCTAGTTCTTCGGTGACATCTGTGTAGGTCTCTTGAATTCCTGTGACATCTGATGGGATGTTGAGAAGTTGTTCGAAGTACTGTTTCCATCTTATTAGGATTTGTTTTTGTTCACTTATTGGTTCTCCATTTTCGCTGTTAATTATTTCAGTTGGGTCAAAGGGTTCTCCTCTGGTTCTCATTGCACTTATCTTTTTTGTAGAAGTTTCTAATTGCCTCCTTTTAGTTTTTATTTAGGGTTTCTCCAAACTCCTCCCAGTCATTTTGATTTTCTCTCTTTACTGTTCTATTCACATGTCTTCTCGCTATTCTATATTCTATGTAATCACGTTCCTGTTTGCTCTTCAACCAATTTTTATATTTTTCATTTGTGTCTTTTACAGTTTTTTTTACATCTGCGTTCCACCAACTTGTTATTTTCTTTATCTGTGTTTTGCATTTTTTCATGGTTCCACGTGTTTTTGCAGTATTTAAAAAGCTTGATTTGAACATCTCCCATTCTTCTTCCACTGTTTTTCTTTCTATAGGTAATTTTACAAAGATTTCAGTTAGTTCTTTCTCATAATTTTCCATCATTGCCTGTCTTTGAGGTTTTTTTTAAGTTTACTGATTCGCATGGCATGTATTTTCCTGGTCTTTGCTTTCTTCTGCTGATGGTTCTTACTGTGGCAACGACTGCTTTGTGGTCTGTGTTTATACTTAAGTTGGGCACAACCCTTGCATCTAATATATTTTTCTTTCTGTTATTTCTTGTTAATATAAATCAATTTGCCTTTTAGTATCTAGATCATTCCATTTATACCAGGTGTATATTTGTGAGTCTTTGTGTTTATAGAATGTGTTTGTTATATAGAGGTCATGTTGGCTGCATAGCTCTATCAGTCTACTTTCGTTATCATTTCTTTTCATTGTGTTGGTCTCCAAATGCTCCCAGATGTTTTTCTATGCCTGCTCTGTTATGTCCTAGTCTTGCATTGAAGCCTCCCATAACTATGATGTTGTCTTGCTTATCTATTTTATTTAGCACGTCATGTATATCTTCGTAGAAGTCCTCGCATTCTCGCTCATTATTGTTTGTTGTACATGGTGCGTATATATGTTGTAATTGTTTGTTCTTTTATTCTCACTGTTATGATTCTTTCTAACATATATTTTATTTCTAGTATTCCTCTTGCTAGCCGTGGTTCAATGACTATTCCCACACCGTGTCTTGCCCTTTCTTGCTGTTCCACTCCAGAGTAGACAAATGTGTAGTCCATTAACATTGCTGGGTCTATATCCATTAGGGTCAGTCCGTTTCTTGTTTATTATGTACTGTGATTTTTCTGTTAAGTCATCTGGCAGGAGTGTTGGCCGCTTGTGTCCACAAACAACAAAGCAGGGAATTTATTCCTTTTGGTCAACACATCAGACTTCATTTAGACTGGCATTTTTATGTCTGACTTTTTCTTCCCTCTTCAGTGCTAATAGCCTGGGCCAGACTGCAGTGATGCAATACTGTTTTCATTGACTGTTTTGGCTTGACCACAGTATGAGGCTGTCTTAGTTTACCACAGTACGAGACTGTCTTAGCTTGACCACAATGTAAAACTGACTTAGCTTGACCACAATATGAAACTGACTCCGCTTGACCACAGAATGAGACTGTCTTTGGTTGACCACAATATGAGACTGCCTTAACTAGATCTCAGTGTGAGACTGTCTTAGCTTGACCACAATATGAGACTGTCTTAGTTTGACCACAGTATGAGACTGTCTTAACTTTACCACAGTATGAGACTGTCTTAGCTTGACCACAGTATGAGACTGTTTTAGCTTGACCACAGTATGAAACTGTCTTAGCTTGACCACAGTATGAGACTGTCTTAGCTTGATCACAATGGGAGACTGTTTTAGCTTGACCACAACATGAGACTGTCTTAGCTTGACCACAACGTAAGACTGTCTTAGCTTGGTCACAATATGAGACTGTCTTAGTTTGACCACAGTATGAGATGTCTTAACTTGACCACAGTATGAGACTGTCTTAGCTTCACCACAATATGAGACTGACTTGGCTTGACCACACAGTATGAGACTGACTCCACTTGACCACAGAATGAGACTGTCTTAGGTTGACCACAATATGAGACTGTCTTAACTAGATTTTAATTTGAGACTGTCTTAGCTTGACCACAGTATGAGACTGTCTTAACTTTACCACAGTATGAGACTGTCTTAGCTTGACCACAGTGTGAGACTGTCTTAGTTTGACCACATTATGAGACTGTCTTAGCTTGACCACAGTATGAGACTGTCTTAGCTTGACCACAGTATGAGACTGTTTTAGCTTGACCACAGTATGAGACTGTTTTAGCTTGACCAAAACATGAGACTGTCTTAGCTTGACCACAATGTAAGACTGTCTTAGCTTGGTCACAATATAAGACTGTCTTAGCTTGACCACAATGTGAGACTGTCTTAGCTTGACCACAATATGAGACTGTTTTAGCTTGACCAAAACATGAGACTGTCTTAGCTTGACCACAACATAAGATTGACTTAGCTTGGTCACAATATGAGACTGTCTTAGCTTGACCACAGTATGGGACTGTCTTAGCTTGATAACAGTATGAGACTGTCTTAGCTTGACCTCAATTTGAGACTTATCTTAGCAAGATTTGCTACTGCAAATACTGGGGAGATTATATCTAGGGGGTTTTAAAAACAAGGTATTCAGGTCCAGACTGATGAGAATTGCTGACAGTGGAAACATTGGAGTGGACAATTCAGTATCAGCCTTCAGACTGTTCTAACCTGTTGATGATGTTATTATCACTATTGTTACTTCCTGTGCTCTTGTCACACGTGATACTTCTACTTTACTTGTTTGTTTTGTTTTTCAGTGGAGGTTACAGATGTCGTTTGTGGCGGGCTGTCCTTGATCACAGAAGAAAGGATCGTGACAACGGCTAGGAGACTTGATCTTTGTCTGCCCATGTGATTTTGGCCTTGAGTCTACACACCAGATTCCAGTGTTGCTTTTCAAATGTTTTTGCCTTGAGTCTACACACCAGTTTCCAGTGTTGCTTCTCACATTGTTGGCCCTGTAACCTCGTATGTATCAAAGCCTTGGCATTTTGGTTTTTTACATATCCACAGCCTTGTGAACAATGATTAGTGTGTCAAAATATTCAGCAGAGATGTCTTTCATCCATGTTCCTTGTTTGCAGGATGTAAGTAGTCTGAGAGAACTAAGGAAATTAAACATTTTAGAAGTGTGAGTGAGTATTCTGTGTAGGTACATTAAGTTTATAGACAAATAAGTACATTAAATACATAGACACATCAGTACATTAAATATATAGACAAATAAGTACATTAAATATATAGACACATCAGTACATTACATATATAGACACATCAATACATTAAATATATAGACAAATGAGTACATTAAATATATAGACAAATGAGTACATTACGTATATAGACACATCAGTACATTAAATATATAGACAAATGAGTACATTACATATATAGACAAATGAGTACATTACATATATAGACAAATGAGTACATTACATATATAGACAAATGAGTACATTACATATATAGACAAATCGGTACATTACATATATAGACACATCAATACATTAAATATATAGACAAATGAGTACATTAAATATATAGACAAATGAGTACATTAAGTATATAGACAAATTGTTACATTAAATATATAGACAAATGAATACATTACGTATATAGACACATCAGTACATTAAATATATAGACAAATGAGTACATTACATATATAGACACATCAGTACATTACATATATAGACACATCAATACATTAAATATATAGACAAATGAGTGCATTAAATATATAAACAAATGAGTACATTAAGTATATAGACAAATTGGTACATTAAATATATAGACAAATGAATACATTACGTATATAGACACATCAGTACATTAAATATATAGTCAAATGAGTACATTATATATATAGACAAATGAGTACATTACATATATAGACAAATGAGTACATTACATATATAGACAAATCGGTACATTACATATATAGACAATTCAGTACAATAAATATATAGACAAATGAGTACATTACATATATAGACAATTCAGTACAATAAATGTATAGACAAATGAGTACATTACATATATAGACAAATGAGTACATTACATATATAGACAATTCAGTACAATAAATATATAGACGAATGAGTACATTAACTATATAGACGAATGAGTACATTAACTATATAGACAAATAAGTACATTAAATATATAGACAAATGAGTACATTAAATATATAGACAACTCAGTACAATAAATATATAGACGAGTACATTAAATATATAGACAAATCAGTACACTAACTATATAGACAAATGAGTACATTAAGTATATAGAAAAATCATTACATTAAATATATAGACAAATGAATACATTACATATATAGACACATCAGTACATTAAATATATAGACAAATGAGTACAATACGTATATAGACAAATCAATACATTAAGTATATAGACAAATGAGTACATTACGTATATAGACAAATCAGTACATTAAGTATATAGACAAATGAGTACATTAAGTACATAGACAAATCAGTACATTAAATACATAGACAAATCAGTACATTAAGTATATAGACAAATGAGTACATTAAGTACATAGACAAATCAGTACATTAAATACATAGACAAATCAGTACATTAAGTATATAGACAAATCAGTACATTAAGTATATAGACAAATCAGTACATTAAATATATAGACAAATCAGTACAATAAATATATAGACAAATCATTACATTAAATATATAGACAAATGAGTATATTAAATACATAGATAAATCAGTGCATTAAGTATATAGACAAATCAAATTACGGTGAGATTAGACTTGTATGATCTGTGGGAGAAAGTTGGAGCACCTTTGTGCAGTAAAAATGATTTTTTTTTTAAATCAAACATTAAATTTAAAACACATCAAATCATAAAAATATCAAACTACTAAACATCAAATCTAACAAACATCAGACCAAACAAAATCAAATAAAACAAAAATCAAATCTAACAAACATAAAACCAGACAAAATCAAACAAACATCAAATCTAAAAAAACATCAAATCTAACAAACATCAAAAAAGATAAATCAAATTTAATAAACATCAAATCTAACAAGCATCAAAGCAGATCAAATCAAACAA
Organism: Cepaea hortensis; assembly: GCA_963921405.1. Classification (NCBI taxonomy): domain Eukaryota; kingdom Metazoa; phylum Mollusca; class Gastropoda; order Stylommatophora; family Helicidae; genus Cepaea; species Cepaea hortensis. The sequence continues at coordinate 42,170,126 of OY992886.1, forward strand.
ACATCAAATCTAAACACATCAAACCAGATCAAATCAAATCTAACAAACATCAAATCTAAGAAACATCAAATCTAACAAACATCAAACCAGACAAAATCAAATCAAACAAACATCATAAAAATATCAAACATCAAATCAAACAACCACCAAATCAAACAAACATCATATCAGACAAACAAACATATCAGACAAACGTTAAATCAGACAAACATCAAAGCAGACAAACATCAAATCTAACAAACATCAAATCTAACAAACATATCATATAAATATCAAACTAACAAACATAAAATCAAACAAACACCAAATCAAGGAAACATTAAACTAGCAAACATCAAATCAAACAGACACCAAGTCAAACAAATACAAAATAAAATAAATATTAAATCAAAACAAACATATAATCAAACAAACATATCAAACAAACATTAAACCGAACAGACAGCAAATCAGACAAACATTAAACCAAACAAACATCAAATCAGACAAACAACATAAATATATCAAACTAACAAACATCAAATCAAACAAATGCCAAATCAAACAAACATTAAACCAAACAAACGTTAAATCAGACAAACATCAAACTGGACATCAAATCAAACAAACATCAAATCTAACAAACATATCATAAAAATATCAAACTAAGTAACATCAGATCAAACAAACACCAAATCAGACAAACATTAAACCAGCAAACATCAAATCAAACAAACACCAAGTCAAACAAACACCAAATCAAATAAACATCAAATCAAATAAACATGTCAAACAAACATTGAACTGAACAGACAGCAAATCAGACAAACATGAAATTAAACAAACAACTAGTCAAACAAACATCAAACCAGACAAACATCAAATCTAACAAACATCAAATCAGACAAACATTACATCAAACAAATATTAAGACAAAAAACATCAAGTCAAACAAACACCAAATCAAACAAACATCAAATCAAACAAACCTCAAACAAACATTACATCAAACAAACATTACATCAAACAAAAATTACATCTAACAAACATTAATACAAACAAACATTACATCAAACAAAAATTACATCAAATAAACACTACATTAAACAAGCATTATATCAAACAAACATTTCATCAAAAAACATCAAATCATAAAAACATCAAACTAAACAAACATCAAATCATAAAAACATCAAACCAACAAACATCAATTGAAATAAACCAGACAGATCAGATCTGTGACAGTTTATGTCCTGTAGATTGCCAACACAAAAACTGACTGCTTAGGATGTTCATGAAGAAATGTTGCCTGTCTGTGGTGATGAGTGTTTGTTGCAAAGAGTGTTATACATCTTGGCAACTAACAATTGTCTGATGAAGATGTAGTTGGCCGTGAGGTGCCAATGTGACTAAGACAACAGCCCAAAGAGTTCTGTGGTACAGGTACTGGGGGACTGATGAGATGGTGGGCTAAATGCATGAATGTTTATGGAAATTATGTTGAGAAATCAGGAGATGTGTAAGTACAGTAACAAATGGTTTTCAAGTATGCATCTCATATTTATTTTTACCTACTAATTTACGATTTACAGACTTACCTTTGTATATGAGAAGTAGAGATTAGAACTGTTTCTGAGTTTATGACGTGGTTGCGTGAAAGAAATCACAGGTACATATTTGAGCTGCAGACTACATCTGTTTGTTTTACCAGTTGTCCAGCATTATTGTACCCAGTATTTGATCCCACATGTCAATATTACAGGAACTTATCATTTTTGTACTCAGTATTTGATCCTGCATGTCAATATTACAGGAACTTATCATTTTTGTACTCAGTATTTGATCCTACATGTCAATATTACAGGAACATGTCATTTATGGTTGGGGTTTGTGGTTTAGTGGTAGTGAATACAGTTCCACAATCCAACATCCCGGGCTCAAAGTCAGCTGCAGGCCATTTGGGAGCAGATTGTTTTGCATTGATTTTCACAAAGGTATGTGTGTCAGCTGTTGTGAGAGCAATGGGATCACTACTAAACATAAAATCCTCTAGACAATCATGGGCAATAAATGCTGGGCTCTCCTATAAAGGACATGTGACTAATTAACTATAATTTACAAGGCTATCCAACTTGAATTTCCACACATCTGTGACAGGATACCCAGCTGCAGTATTAGAACATTTCATACTGTGGGAGGAGCATCATCCTCATCCAGTGCCATATCAACTGCTGTGACAACTGGGTCACCTGTGACTGTCCAGTACTGTCGTCACAGTGCCGTTAGACAAACTTCAGTTCCATCTTTTTTTATATTGTTCATTTACATATAATATTGTCTCCCCTGTGCATACTTGTCCTCCACCCTTCTCTCACAGTGCACTTAAACTAACTTCCAGTCCATATTTTAATATTGTACATATACATATAATATTGTTTCCCTGAGAGCTTTGCCTTCCACCTTTCCCTCTCAGTGCACTTAGACAAACATCCAGTCCATATTTCCGTGTGCTTCATCCAAATGTAATATTGTCTGCCTCTTGCACATTTGTTCTCCTCTACCCTTCCCTCTAACACAACCTCCACACATAGCTGTGTCTTTTCATATCCCGAACATACTTCAGCTGTTTGACCTTCACCTCAGTCTCACCCAGCCATGTTTTCTCCACCCCAGTGTTTTTCTGTTAGCACAAGATACTTCTTTTTATTGATGTAACCATATTCTAAAGTCTCAATGTTGCCATCACACGGTTTTTCCATTGTCTGTATGTCTGCATTATGCAATAACGAAGAGCATATGTCACACTAGATCACTTGTAATTTTAATTTGTAAATTTGAACAGTGAAGACACAATAGATTGGACAGTTTATTGCCTGGCATATTTCACTGTATCTGGTCAGTACATAATACGCATTACATGATATGAAGTGAAATGATGAATGCTTTCATTGGGGGAGGGGGGAGACATGTTACAGCAAGACTCTGTGGTGAAGGGGTTACCGACACAGTTCGTAATCTCGCATACCGCGTTCGAAACACAGCTGCCAGCGATTTGGCAGCAGGCAGCCTTGCCTTGATCTTTTACGAATAGGTATAGGTGCCGGTCATTCAGAAAGCAATGGCAAACTACTGAACGTAAACTTGCCAAGAGATCACAAACAGCACCCAACAAAATGCTGGGGTTGACTGCAACATCCTGTAAAAGGATAGGCAACTAACTTTTAACAGTAAGAGTATTCACTTCATTTCATTGTGATTCTGTTGTATGCATCTGGCCTAACATATCAGACTATAGAAAGACAGAAGTACCGGCCGTACAAGACCCTGGTTGCACCCATTCAGGCACACTGAGCATGTATGGCTAGCCCCATAGTTATGTAGATCAATTGGCACTCAGTGGGTGATGGGGTCACGGCACTCAGTGGGTGATGGGGTCACGGCACTCAGTGGGTGATGGGGTCACAGCACTCAGTGGGTGATGGGGTCACGGCACTCAGTGGGTGATGGGGTCACGGCACTCAGTGGGTGATGGGGGCACGGCACTCAGTGGGTGATGGGGTCACGGCACTCAGTGGGTGATGGGGTCACGGCACTCAGTGGGTGATGGGGTCACGGCACTCAGTGGGTGATGGGGTCACGGCACTTGGTGGGTGATGGGGTCACGGCACTCGGTGGATGATGGTGTCACGGCACTCAGTGGGTGATGGGGTCACAGCACTCAGCAGGTGACAGAGACCAGCCACCTATACTTCCTATTCCCTGGTAGCCATGTTAGTTGACCTAGGAGGTCTTCCCAAATTTGATTGTTGTGAAATATTGATTGTGGGCGTGTTTGCCTTGCAAATCCTCTGCAGTGTGTCACATCCATGAATGCAGGGTTTTTAATTTAGCATAGGAATTAATCATCTTCATGTTTGCTCATGTTAAGTTTAGCATCACATATTTTTATATGCCTTTAACAGAGTCAACTATAGAACATATAGGATGCTTTACACCAGCCAGTTTTCTTTGCATTCAAAGTCTGTGACATGTATTCATATAGCATAATATTTAATCGGGTACTTATATGTTCATTTTTTCAACTAAGTTTCTTGTATGATTATATAATGTAAAAACTCCAGTTTTTTGTATGGCATTTCATTTGTTTTTGATGGCTCTTTTAAACAAAATCCCCCAAAATGCCTGTTCTATTGAACATTTTATGAAATGATGTACAATGTGATTTGTTGTGCCTTTATATATTGTGTTATAAATGTATTAGAAATATTGCCACATTACTGTCAGCAGTAGCTGTTTACAGATATATTACTGGAGCACAAATGGAGCAGCAAATTACTGCTGTTATTTTTGTAACTGTTATTTGCTTTACATAGATGTGTATACATATAACTGACTGTAATAGCTGCAGCATTTTACCGGAGCACAATCAGAACAGGTATGACGGTGAGGTGGTTAGTGCTTGTCTACATCGTGGTTCTGAGATGTATCGACAGTGGTGGTGGGGTTACAATGTTGGGATCTATCCTCTGTGGTGGCAGGGTTACAATGTTGGGATCTATCCTCAGTGGTGGCAGGGTTACAATGTTGCGATCTATCCTCAGTGGTGGCAGAGTGACAGTGTTGGGATCTATCCTCAGTGGTGGCAGGGGTACAATGTTGGGATCTATCCTCAGTGGTGGCAGGGTTACAATGTTGGGATCTATCCTCAGTGGTGGCAGGGGTACAATGTTGGGATCTATCCTCAGTGGTGGCAGGGTTACAATGTTGGGATCTATCCTCAGTGGTGGCAGGGTTACAATGTTGGGATCTATCCTCAGCGGTGGCAGGGTTACAGTGTTGGGATCTATCCTCAGTGGTGGCAGGGTTACAATGTTGGGATCTATCCTCAGTGGTGGCAAGGCAGGGTTACAATGTTGGGATCTATCCTCAGTGGTGGCAAGGCAGGGTTACAATGTTGGTATCTATCCTCAGTGGTGGCAGGGTTACAGTGTTGGGATCTATCCTCAGTGGTGGCAGGGTTACAATGTTGGGATCTATCCTCAGTGGTGGCAGGGTTACAATGTTGGGATCTATCCTCAGTGGTGGCAGGGTTACAATGTTGGGTTCTATCCTCAGGGTTACAGTATTTCCTGAGTCTCCCTTTTGGGGTTCTGATCTGTATGAGAGATTTCTCTAGGAAAGTACAGACAGCCAGAGTTACTGTTCCCTCTAAGGTGCACAAGCATGCGTCGGTGTACACATTTCTACCGTGTGGCACACAGTTTTTAAACTTAACGAACATGGAGATATTCAGTGCTAATTCACTTGGTTATCAAGTGTAGTCTTACTTGACTGCTAGTAGGTCATGAAGTAGAATTGTTGTTCACAACTGGAATGTTAGTAGCTCAATAAGTAGAACTGTTGCTCTCAACATACCACAGCTCAGCGGGAATATTGACCACGGCGATATTGACCATTTTAACATGCCCAATATGCCTTAACTTATTAACTACAGGATCACAAGACACATTGTGGCAGAATGTATTCATTGACAGAGGTCTATCTGTAATGTCCACTAGAGTGTATCAACTTCCAACATTTTATGTATATTATTATCATGTTTTATAATTGTGGATGTGTTACTGCTAATTTTTACATCTCTACCTATAGTTTGTCACCTGCCATTGTCTTAAGTATATTACTGTATTGTGATGTTTTAGAAATATGGATGTGTTACTGCTTATTTAAAGTCTCTATGAAGTCACATGGCTGTCACGTGCCAATTAATGAGTTCATGTCTTACACAAGGTCTTACTTGATTACAATGAGTTCATGTCATGTACACAGATTTACTTTACTTGTTTACAAAGAGGATTACACATTGCTCTTGTTGATGCTTTTATTTGGTTTTATATTGATATGTATATTTCTGCATGTTAGTGCCATGGTTTTATATTGATGTGTATATTTCTGCGTGTTAGTGCCATGGTTTTTAACTTATGCCCCATAATACCCCAGTGAACCATGACTGGCATTTAGGAGGCCAGTGAGTGGGCATGGAATGTTTCTGTTTATCTGTAAACTAAAAACTAGCTGATCTGCACTGTTTTCTGCTGGAAAGTAAGAGTTTTCCATGGACACTTTGCATATGTGTTCTTGTATGTGTCATTTTTGCCCACCTGCTCAAAAATCATCATCATGTGCTTGCTATCTTCTCACTGAATTTAGGCTATAATCTCTCCAACAATATCCTCCCAAATGTAACATTGTCTCCTTGTTACATGCTTCCCTTGCACTTTTCCCTCCAGCACATGCTATAATGAGGTGCTGAGGCTGTTTATATGGTTGATGCATCTTAGTTGTCTGACTTTGATCTCATTCAAGGATGTTTTCTTCATTCCCAGTTTGTGTAGTTCTTCTTTCTTTGTTTCTTCTCCAGTTATGATGTTCTTTATACTGATCTACGTAACTACATTTTGAAACCGTCACTGTCACCCTCACATTGTTGATTTATTGTCTCTGTTTCTGCACCATACAACACTGAAGAGCTCAGGTAACATTTTATCACTCTTAGTTTTGATGGTAACTTGTTTCTTGTTGTTGAGTGTTGCTATGGCCATTCCTGTCCTCCTACCTCTTATCTGCCAGACACCTGCCATCATGTTATTAATTGTCCTAGATTAGAAAGACTATTGACATGTTCAAGAGATTAAATCAAGGATAGGCTCAGTGTTGAAACATGGCTAGAGATGTGACCAGCTGACCACACACAATCCACAGAAAGAATGTAGTTGGTCTCGGGAGTCATGGGTTCAGACAGTTTGAGAACCAGTGTTAGTGCCTGGCTAAGCTGAAGCTTGTGTGATGTCAGGTGTCACTGTTTGACCCTTGTCTGTGTTTCCTCTAGATGTCTGTGATTGATATGTTGGAGTTCTGTGTCTGTGATTGATATGTTGGAATTCTGTGTCTGTGATTGATATGTTGGAATTCTGTGTCTGTGATTGACATGTTGGAATTCTGTGTCTGTGATTGATATGTTGGAATTCTGTGTCTGTGATTGACATGTTGGAATTCTGTGTCTGTGATTGATGTGTTGGAATTCTGTGTCTGTGATTGATATGTTGGAATTCTGTGTCTGTGATTGATATGTTGGAATTCTGTGTCTGTGTGTGATGTGTTGGAATTCTGTGTCTGTGATTGAGGTGTTGGAATTCTGTGTCTGTGATTGATATGTTGGAATTCTGTGTCTGTGATTGAGGTGTTGGAATTCTGTGTCTGGGATTGATATGTTGGAATTCTGTGTCCGTGTGTGATGTGTTGGAATTCTATGTCTGTGATTGAGGTGTTGGAATTCTGTGTCTGTGATTGATATGTTGGAATCCTGTGCCTGTGATTGATATGTTGGAATTCTGTGTCTGTGATTGACATGTTGGAATTCTGTGTCTGTGATTGATATGTTGGAATTCTGTGTCTGTGTGTGATGTGTTGGAATTCTGTGTCTGTGATTGAGGTGTTGGAATTCTGTGTCTGTGATTGATATGTTGGAATTCTGTGTCTGTGATTGAGGTGTTGGAATTCTGTGTCTGTGATTGATATGTTGGAATTCTGTGTCTGTGTGTGATGTGTTGGAATTCTGTGTCTGTGATTGAGGTGTTGGAATTCTGTGTCTGTGATTGATATGTTGGAATTCTGTGTCTGTGTGTGATATGTTGGGATTCTATTTCTGTGATTGAGGTGTTAGAATTCTGTGTCTGTGATTGATATGTTGGAATTCTGTGTCTGTGTGTGATGTGTTGGAATTCTATGTCTGTGTGTGATGTGTTGGAATTCTGTGTCTGTGTGTGATGTGTTGGAATTCTGTGTCTGTGATTGATATGTTGGAATTCTGTGTCTGTGTGTGATGTGTTGGAATTCTATGTCTGTGATTGATATGTTGGAATTCTGTGTCTGTGATTGATATGTTGAAACTCTTGTTATGTGAATATGTGGTCATTTACTGGCAGCCATAGGCCTGTATGTATACTGTAGCATTGAATAATTGTGGAAAGTACTTACAGGTGTTATGCATTTTTGAGCACAGTCTGTTTTTGGTCTTCCTAGTATGTTTGTTAATTGTTATTTTATAGTGGATCATCTCTATGCTTGATTAATTGATTGATTGATAAATTGATTGATTGATTCAATGATTGCCTTATCATGAGCTCTTATTGCTGTGATCTCATGTATAGATGACACAAGCAAAAGCTACCACCCACAGAAACAAAAGCTGGAACAACTTATCCTTTAATTGTGCATGTGTTCCGTGACCTGTCTATGAACACACCTTCTGCTGTTTGTCATGGGGTGGCTTCCAGTATTTACTGTCTCAGTATTTATGTTGTACCGCGCTGGACAGGCCTGGCCTGATGGGCACATAATCTGACTGCTCTACCGTTTATATTTTAACTCTTCATGATGTCCTGTAAATGACAGTCAAGTCACTTTGTTTTTCTTGAAAGGTAATTTAAAATGTGATCAAAACGTTTACAAGAAACATAATCATTGTGAAAACCATACATGTTGTCAGGTGAACACTAGGGTACTCTTGGCTCATCACAGAAACTTGACAGCACGGACAGGGATCCCTGGATATGTATGTCTACTAGAACAGTGGTTCGCAACAGGTGGGGAATCCCCCCCCCCCCCAGGTGAGGGAGGGGGGGGGGGGGGAGATTTTAGGATTTCTATGGGGGGAATTAAGATTATTTCAAGATTGCATTAATACAAGAACCGATTACTTGATACTGTTTTTCCTTCCATACTTTACGGTTCTGTACTTCTCACCCTTCTGAAATTCATTTTGTAATGTAAGTAGACCCGCAAATCACGTTTTATGTAGACGTCTAGACTTGTTCTAGTGTGTGTTATTAAATTTAGTTTCTATTTTTACATATACTGTGTAGGGGCAGGGAAGGGGGGATTTATAGAGAGGAAATACGAAAGGGGGAGGGGGAATGACATTCTGAACATATGGTAAAGGGGTGTATGGGCCAAAAAAGGTTGAGAACCACTGTACTAGAAGATCTCAGCTCATTACAGAAACTTGAAAGCATGAAGGGGGATCCCTAGATATTTATATCTACTAGGGGATCTCAGCTCATTACAGAAACTTGAAAACACGAAGGGGGGTCCCTAGATATATATATCTACTAGAAGATCTCAGGTCATTACAGAAATTTGACAGCACAGACAGGGATGCCTAGATATGTATGTATTCTAGGAGATCTCAGCTCATTAAAGAAACTTGACAACATTCATGGGGATCCCTATATGTCTATAGCACAATTGCACATGCTAAAGATAGTCTCTTTTGAATGGGAATGTTAGTTATGAAATGCCACCAGAGAAGCAGTAATTCACCACTTTTTCTTCACAATTTCTAACTGCCAACATCTGCATTGTGAACCCAGAACCCCCTATGTTTTTTTTTCTGTCATAGAATGATGGAATGCCAACCTGTTAATGTGAAAGTCGGGGGTTTGAGTCTTTGTGAGATACTTCTTGTGTCTTGGTTGGCAGAACAGGACATCACGTGTGCAACTATAGGAAAGTGAATGCCAGACTAGAAACTGCCTCTTTACCTGAGGTTAAAGGAGAAAGATGATGGTAATTGAGTGAATATTTTATATTGATTAATGTGACATCATTTTGTACATCTGTCATTCCAGATATGTGTTTGTGTGCACACACAAGTACTCACAGAACATTCATGTTTTATATTCCCATTGTAGATTGGCCTGTGTTCTGTTCTGCTTAGTTTGTTCTATATTTGTTCAACTGCTCACATTCAGCCCTGCCAATAGAGCCACATGCAAGTCAGAACCAGAAGTGTTCACAAGAGTTGTGTTATGTTTACTTACTTGTTTCATATTGTTGACAATGTTGGGCAGTAGCACAGTGGCCAGCTCAGTTGTCATGTGTTTGAGTCCCCGTCGAGGCAGGGATTGTTTTAAAAATGACCTGGGTTTCAGGTCAACCCAGTCTACACAAACAGGTGCCATGAATGTCCTGGCAACAACATGCTCAAACAAAATTTAATGTCAGTGTCTCATTTCTGTAATCAATTTATGGCTTTGATTTCTTTTGTTTTTTAAAGACTGCCTCATTCATGTTCCTCTCCCTCAAAGTATTCTTTGCATTTTCTTCTAAGAATACATTTCCACTGCAATGAGATGTTTCTCAGAAAGTCTGTTCATTGTCCATGTTTCACATGCATATAACAGTATAGGTTCTATATAGCACGTTACAGCCATGAATTGAAAGTTAGCTTTGGAAAGTGCAAAGTGGCATGCTCGAAGTGGAGCAGCTTCAATCGCTTGAAACTTCTTCTTTTGTCTGCTTGAAATTTGTCTATACTTGCAATGTTATCTCTTGTATGAACTTTCTCTTGTCTTTTATAGTGCCCTCAGTGGTCCCTGAAGACATGACGCGCACTGCAGCATATCATGGGTTATCTACACATGATATTCAGTGTACACGGGAAATGAATAGGCGGATACATTGGCTGCTAATACCCAGGACATTCAGTGTAGTAGGGGGCAATGAACAGGCAGATAGATTGGCTGGTGCTACCCAGGACATTCAGTGTAGGGGGCAATGAACAGGCAGATAGATTGGCTGGTGCTACCCAGGACATTCAGTGTAGGGGGCAATGAACAGGCAGATAGATTGGCTGGTGCTACCCAGGACATTCAGTGTATTCAGTGTAGGGGACAATGAACAGGCAGATAGATTGGCTGGTGCTACCCAGGACATTCAGTGTAGGGGGCAATGAACAGGCGGATAGATTGGCTGCTAATATCCAGGACATTCAGTGTAGGGGGCAATGAACAGGCAGATATATTGGCTGCTAATACCCAGGACATTCAGTGTAGGGGACAATGAACAGGCAGATAGATTGGCTGCTAATACCCAGGACATTCAGTGTAGGGGACAATGAACAGGCAGATAGATTGGCTGGTGCTACCCAGGACATTCAGTATAGTAGGGGGCAATGAACAGGCAGATAGATTGGCTGGTGCTACCCAGGACATTCAGTGTAGAGGGCAATGAACAGGCAGATAGATTGGCTGGTGCTACCCAGGACATTCAGTGTAGGGGGCAATGAACAGGCGGATAGATTGGCTGCTAATATCCAGGACATTCAGTGTAGGGGACAATGAACAGGCAGATAGATTGGCTGCTAATATCCAGGACATTCAGTGTAGGGGACAATGAACAGGCAGATAGATTGGCTGCTAATACCCAGGACATTCAGTGTAGGGGACAATGAACAGGCAGATAGATTGGCTGCTAATATCCAGGACATTCAGTGTAGGGGGCAATGAACAGGCGGATAGATTGGCTGCTAATATCCAGGACATTCAGTGTAGGGGACAATGAACAGGCAGATAGATTGGCTGCTAATATCCAGGACATTCAGTGTAGGGGGCAATGAACAGGCGGATAGATTGGCTGCTAATATCCAGGACATTCAGTGTAGGGGACAATGAACAGGCAGATAGATTGGCTGCTAATATCCAGGACATTCAGTGTAGGGGACAATGAACAGGCAGATAGATTGGCTGCTAATACCCAGGACATTCAGTGTAGGGGACAATGAACAGGCGGATAGATTGGCTGCTAATACCCAGGACATTCAATGTAGGGGGCAATGAACAGGCAGATAGATTGGCTGCTAATATCCAGGACATTCAGTGTAGGGGACAATGAACAGGCAGATAGATTGGCTGCTAATATCCAGGACATTCAGTGTAGGGGACAATGAACAGGCAGATAGATTGGCTGCTAATATCCAGGACATTCAGTGTAGGGGACAATGAACAGGCAGATAGATTGGCTGCTAATACCCAGGACATTCAGTGTAGGGACAATGAACAGGCAGATAGATTGGCTGGTGCTACCCAGGACATTCAGTGTAGTAGGGGGCAATGAACAGGCAGATAGATTGGCTGGTGCTACCCAGGACATTCAGTGTAGGGGGCAATGAACAGGCAGATAGATTGGCTGCTAATATCCAGGACATTCAGTGTAGGGGACAATGAACAGGCAGATAGATTGGCTGGTGCTACCCAGGACATTCAGTGTAGTAGGGGGCAATGAACAGGCAGATAGATTGGCTGGTGCTACCCAGGACATTCAGTGTAGGGGGCAATGAACAGGCAGATAGATTGGCTGGTGCTACCCAGGACATTCAGTGTAGGGGGCAATGAACAGGCAGATAGATTGGCTGCTAATATCCAGGACATTCAGTGTAGGGGACAATGAACAGGCGGATAGATTGGCTGGTGCTACCCAGGACATTCAGTGTAGGGGACAATGAACAGGCAGATAGATTGGCTGCTAATACCCAGGACATTCAGTGTAGGGGGCAATGAACAGGCGGATAGATTGGCTGGTGCTACCCAGGACATTCAATGTAGGGGGCAATGAACAGGCGGATAGATTGGCTGGTGCTACCCAGGACATTCAGTGTAGGAGACAATGAACAGGCAGATAGATTGGCTGCTAAAACCCAGGACATTCAGTGTAGGGGGCAATGAACAGGCGGATAGATTGGCTGGTGCTACCCAGGACATTCAATGTAGGGGGCAATGAACAGGCGGATAGATTGGCTGCTAATATCCAGGACATTCAGTGTAGGGGACAATGAACAGGCAGATAGATTGGCTGCTAATACCCAGGACATTCAGTGTAGGGGACAATGAACAGGCGGATAGATTGGCTGCTAATATCTAGGACATTCAGTGTAGGGGACAATGAACAGGCGGATAGATTGGCTGCTAATACCCAGGACATTCAGTGTAGGGGACAATGAACAGGCGGATAGATTGGCTGCTAATACCCAGGACATTCAGTGTAGGGGGCAATGAACAGGCAGATAGATTGGCTGCTAATACCCAGGACATTCAGTGTAGGGGACAATGAACACGCAGATAGATTGGCTGCTAATACCCAGGACATACAGTGTAGGGGGCAATGAACAGGCAGATAGATTGGCTGCTAATATCCAGGACATTCAGTGTAGGGGACAATGAACAGGCGGATAGATTGGCTGCTAATATCCAGGACATTCAGTGTAGGGGACAATGAACAGGCGGATAGATTGGCTGCTAATACCCAGGACATTCAGTGTAGGGGACAATGAACAGGCGGATAGATTGGCTGCTAATACCCAGGACATTCAGTGTAGGGGGCAATGAACAGGCAGATAGATTGGCTGCTAATACCCAGGACATTCAGTGTAGGGGACAATGAACAGGCAGATAGATTGGCTGCTAATACCCAGGACATTCAGTGTAGGGGACAATGAACAGGCGGATAGATTGGCTGCTAATACCCAGGACATTCAGTGTAGGGGACAATGAACAGGCAGATAGATTGGCTGCTAATACCCAGGACATTCAGTGTAGGGGGCAATGAACAGGCGGATAGATTGGCTGCTAATACCCAGGACATTCAGTGTAGGGGGCAATGAACAGGTGGATAGATTGGCTGGTGCTACCCAGGACATTCAATGTAGGGGGCAATTAACAGGCGGATAGATTGGCTGGTGCTACCTAGGACATTCAGTGTAGGGGACAATGAACAGGCAGATAGATTGGCTGCTAATACCCAGGACATTCAGTGTAGGGGGCAATGAACAGGCAGATAGATTGGCTGGTGCCACCCAGGACATTCAATGTAGGGGGCAATGAACAGGCGGATAGATTGGCTGGTGCTACCCAGGACATTCAGTGTAGGGGGCAATGAACAGGCGGATAGATTGGCTGCTAATATCCAGGACATTCAGTGTAGGGGACAATGAACAGGCAGATAGATTGGCTGCTAATACCCAGGACATTCAGTGTAGGGGACAATGAACAGGCGGATAGATTGGCTGCTAATATCCAGGACATTCAGTGTAGGGGACAATGAACAGGCGGATAGATTGGCTGCTAATACCCAGGACATTCAGTGTAGGGGACAATGAACAGGCGGATAGATTGGCTGCTAATACCCAGGACATTCAATGTAGGGGGCAATGAACAGGCAGATAGATTGGCTGCTAATATCCAGGACATTCAGTGTAGGGGACAATGAACAGGCAGATAGATTGGCTGCTAATACCCAGGACATTCAGTGTAGGGGACAATGAACAGGCAGATAGATTGGCTGCTAATATCCAGGACATTCAGTGTAGGGGGCAATGAACAGGCAGATAGATTGGCTGCTAATATCCAGGACATTCAGTGTAGGGGGCAATGAACAGGCGGATAGATTGGCTGCTAATACCCAGGACATTCAGTGTAGGGGACAATGAACAGGCGGATAGATTGGCTGCTAATACCCAGGACATTCAGTGTAGGGGACAATGAACAGGCAGATAGATTGGCTGCTAATATCCAGGACATTCAGTGTAGGGGACAATGAACAGGCAGATAGATTGGCTGCTAATACCCAGCACATTCAGTGTAGGGGACAATGAACAGGCAGATAGATTGGCTGGTGCTACCCAGGACATTCAGTGTAGGGGGCAATGAACAGGCGGATAGATTGGCTGGTGCTACCCAGGACATTCAGTGTAGGGGACAATGAACAGGCAGATAGATTGGCTGCTAATATCCAGGACATTCAGTGTAGGGGACAATGAACAGGCAGATAGATTGGCTGCTAATATCCAGGACATTCAGTGTAGGGGGCAATGAACAGGCAGATAGATTGGCTGCTAATACCCAGGACATTCAGTGTAGGGGACAATGAACAGGCGGATAGATTGGCTGCTAATACCCAGGACATTCAGTGTAGGGGACAATGAACACGCAGATAGATTGGCTGCTAATACCCAGGACATTCAGTGTAGGGGGCAATGAACAGGCAGATAGATTGACTGCTAATATCCAGGACATTCAGTGTAGGGGACAATGAACAGGCGGATAGATTGGCTGCTAATACCCAGGACATTCAGTGTAGGGGGCAATGAACAGGCAGATAGATTGGCTGCTAATACCCAGGACATTCAGTGTAGGGGACAATGAACAGGCAGATAGATTGGCTGCTAATACCCAGGACATTCAGTGTAGGGGACAATGAACAGGCGGATAGATTGGCTGCTAATACCCAGGACATTCAGTGTAGGGGACAATGAACAGGCGGATAGATTGGCTGGTGCTACCCAGGACATTCAGTGTAGGGGACAATGAACAGGCGGATAGATTGGCTGCTAATACCCAGGACATTCAGTGTAGGGGACAATGAACAGGCAGATAGATTGGCTGCTAATACCCAGGACATTCAGTGTAGGGGACAATGAACAGGCGGATAGATTGGCTGGTGCTACCCAGGACATTCAATGTAGGGGACAATGAACAGGCGGATAGATTGGCTGCTAATACCCAGGACATTCAGTGTAGGGGACAATGAACAGGCGGATAGATTGGCTGCTAATACCCAGGACATTCAGTGTAGGGGACAATGAACAGGCGGATAGATTGGCTGGTGCTACCCAGGACATTCAGTGTAGGGGGCAATGAATAAGCGGATAGTTAAGCTGCTACTACCGCCCCTCTGTGTGGAAAGCTACTTTACAATAAGGGTGATGTGGGGAGGCTCTCTGGGACCAGAGGAAGAATGCAGCTGTGCAGATTTAATAGCAAGAATAGAGCTATGAAAGCCAAGGTCCAGGAACAGATCAGCAGAATCTAATAAAGAAGTTAATAAGCGGATAAGGGGGATAAAAGACAATATACAGATGACCTGGCAAGAGAGTCAGAGGAAGCAGCATCCAAAGGATACCCCAGAGATCTTTACAGTGCCACAAGGAAGACAGCAGGAAAGTATAATCAAAAAATGGACGGATCAAAAATAGAAATGGAAAAGTCTCACAAATATTAAAGATCAACTAAACAGATGGACTGAATACTTTGAGGAACTCCTGAATAGACCAGTCCCAGAGAGACACCCCCTCCCCCTTTTCTTCCTGATATCTAGCCTGCAGAAGTGGAGCTGGCTATCAGTTGTCAGAAACCATCTAAAGAAGAGATTAGTCAAGCTTTCTACCTTCAGAAGAATGGAAAAGCGGCTGATCCCGATGACATTCCAGCAGCAGCTGTTAAAACCTAGGATAAACACCTGAATAAAATCACTGCATAATCTTTTAGCGGAATCTTGGAAACTGAAGAAATACCAGCAGACTGAAGAGAAGGACATATGGTGAAGCTACCAGAGAAAGGAGACCTATAAAAGTCTAAAAGTTATAGGGGTATACTGTCACTGTCCATTCCTGGGAACATATTAAGCAGGATCATGGGATTGTGGGGAGACAAAGACAAACCACTGACAAACAACTAAGGCTTTTGACCAAATAGATCCTGCACTAACCAGATAGTCACGTTCCGAGAATAACAGAGCAAAGCATCGAAATGAATAAAAAGTGTGAGTAGAGGCCCCTTTGACACGCCTTTTTTGGCCAGTCCTATTCTCTTTTTGCTTCTACTTCACTCCTGCCATCATCTCTTTCTTTTTTACTGTGATGGTCATTGATGACCTTTCCATAAGAGCTAGTGCCATATTTTCATAGACCAATCGGCGCTCGGTGCGTGATTTGGTCAATATCACACTGGCCACTTCTACCTCTCAAGATATTTCTTACCAAGTTTGGTTGGCTGTCCATGGGAGCACAGATCAGTTTTAAAAATTTGAATCTGCACCTATTTAGATGTATCCACCGGGCCGGCAAGAGAGTCTAGTCACTACACTACCCCGACTCCCATCAAACTTTATCACCACGTTAGATCAGGCTCCCAGGAAGGTTAACCCGGTAACAAATGCCCGCAGAAGTCAGATGTGTCGGCTGAAAAGTGCAAACATCGCAGCTCTGCTGTAAACAGGCACAACGCAGCTACTTCTGAAAAAATTAAAAAAACACTGGATGAATGCAGAAGAAGAAGATCGGGCCATTGGTTTGTTGAGACTCCTGTCTGTTCAACTTTTTACCTTGGGCAGTGAGGAGCATTTTGTATGATATTCACTGGCACGGGAATGGAGCATAATGGGGCGACCCTGTGATATTCACTGGCACGGGAATGGAGCATAATGGGGCGACCCTTTGCTGTGAAGTTGGAACTCCAATTTTAATTGTTTTTTTAATTGTTCAGCAATTAATTGGATGAAAGTCAAATGTCAATCGTTCGTTTCCTTGCCGGATAATGTTTTTTTTAAATTTTTCAGCAATTCATTGGGTGAAAGTCAATCCTTCATCTCTTTGGGTGTTTAGAATTGGGTTGTTTAAAGTGAGTGTAATTTAGTTAGTACCAGTTTCTCCAGTATTGGTCCTCGTTGCTTTGCACTACGGCAATTCCAATACCCAACCCACACATTTTTGAGTCCCAAACGATCCGTTTTCCTTCTACCCCTTCTGGCTCCAGCCCTCTTCTTCCTTTTCCTTCCCCCCTCTCCCCTACCTCTTCTCCTCCGCTTCATTCTCTCCCCGCTGGCTGATGTCAAAAGTATCGAGCACAAAGCACGTACTCCGTTGCTTCGGCGATAATTCTTTGTAATATTCATAGTTGGTTAGGTAGGTGGGTAGTTAGACACGAAAGTGGTTAAGTAGGCAGGTAGGCAGGCATACAGACAGGCGGACATATAGAGAGGCATACAGACATCTCTCTCTCTCTCTCTTCTTCTCTATCTCCCTCCCCCTCTCTCTCTTTCTTGTCTTTATCACTTTTTTATGTCTTTCAACACATCTTTCTCATATCTCTGTCTCGCACACTGTCTTCATTATCTATCTCTCTCTTCTCTCTTTTCAACCCGCTTCACATATACCAGGTTTTCCTGCACTTTATATGCGTAGCATTTCCTTGTTTCTAAAGCGTCTATTCGTAGGCCCCTGTGAATAAACAAACTTACGTTAAATCACGTGACCAGCCGTGCCCTGCGAATAGACGCTTTGTTTATTCACAGGGCCCTACGAATAAACTCTCCCAAATACAAAATAGCTCTCTCACTGTCTTAGCACAAGCACATCTCAAACTACTAGTCAGTCATGCCATTCCTCATTACAGTCATCTCACGGCGATCATGAAACACAAGCATAACCCTCTCTGTCCGTCCGTCTTGAAGTCCTAAACCCGTCTGCCTAACACATGTATGTTTGGTCAGTCCTTCACTTCTCGTGTCGCCCGTGCCGTGTAACGTGACCACATGGCTTCAACTAATGCGAGTTGCCCTGTACTCGTTAACACCAGGCTGCCTGTCCTGATCGCCTGCCGTGAGCTGTCCTTTGTTAACTCCTGTCTTGCAGGAGTTATATATATTAGGTTAGTTAATTATTGGGTTCATGACAACGCTGGCACTGGATATGACATACGTTGAGAAAATCTGAGAATAGTATACTAGGAAGGCCTTTGTTTGAAATCCACGGGGTAAAAGTAAAAGAATTAGAGACAGACCCCAAAACACATGGGGAAGATATGTGAAAACAGTCGTGTTAAAATTGGGAGGACATGGACGGAGCGGTGTGTGATAGCTAAAGATGGGTCTTGGAATGACTTGGGGAAGGTGGGGGTATGTCTCAATGGGGGATAAAGAGTTAAATAAGAAGTACAAACCATCTTGGAGTTCTGGATTTGACGACAATATATCCTGGCCTACCACAGGGATCACCATTATCTCCGGTACTGTTCAACGCCTACACAGTGAGAATCACCAGTGAGCAGATCACTGGACCTGGCAGGACATTGTCATATGCCGATGGCTTTTTAACACCAAGGCTTTTTAACGTTGAAATGTTCGAGATAAGCTGAAGCTGGAATACTTGATAATAAATCAAAGAAGTTTCTCAATTCAGACGTAGCCATTTCGCATGCACTAGCACGATTACGCTTGAAGAGCTCGGAGAATCAACTTCTACAATAATTACATACTTGTTGCTCCAGATAGTTCTTTACCAGACAGGCATAACTGGCAACAATCTTTGTGCCCATAGCCACATGGGTTATCGGGCCGAAATGATAAACATTTACCGCAAATTAAATGAGAGTAAGAATTAATTCGGTCAGATGCAGTAGTGATTCCGTGGCTATTGTTGGTGTTCTTCAGCTAAAAGGAACTTCAAAGCCGTTACAATGGGGAATGGAAGTTAGTTAGTTAGTTAGTCGACAGATCATCCTCATTGCACATCGAACCATTCAGTCCATAAGTGCTCTGATCCCCTCCTCAGCAAATCCCGCAGCGTGTAGCGGCTAACGACGCCAGTTCTGTGTTGGTTTATCAATCTTCTTTGGCTTCCTGCGTAGTGTTCTTGTTTGGCCACACCTCTTTTAATTTGCTGCTCTCGCAGTCTGGCCATTGTTGTAGATTCACAGTCATCACTTGGTTCTCGCAAAAGTCTTACTTCTCGTAGAGCATTCAGAATGTCGGCCTGGTCCATGGCGCGTCCGCCCTCCACAGTAGCCTCACCTGCGAGCTTGTCAGCCCGCTCATTTCCTTGTACTCCCGCATGCCGTGGCACGAAGATGAAACTAATCTTTGCCGGTCGAGACCGCTCCAGAGGCAGCAACCATTCTCTTCGGATCGACCCCTCCTCTATCCTCTTGATCATGTTCATTGAGTCGCTAAGGAAACAAGCCCTAGTGAATGTCTGTGTCTCGAGCCATGTTATTGCTTTACTTACTGCCATGACTTCCATAGTCAGGCTACTTGTGGTTTCAGTGAAAGCACCAGAGTCCTCCTTCACAATTCTCCCTCCGGCCCGAGCCGTAAAGGCCCATGAGCTTCTCACATGTCGGACGACCGACCCATCTGTGTAGATGACCGCGTCACCGTCTAGCGAATTCTCGAAAATCAACGCTTGTACTTCAGCCTCAACAGCGGCCGGATTTTCTTGTCTGCATTTTCTGTCAAGTTGGATGCAAACTGAAAAGGATGTGCAGAAGTCTGTTGGCACTTCCACCCACTCCTCGCCAGGTTCTAAGTCCTCAAGTGAACACACCTGTTGAAGAATGTCTTTGGCTTGACCCATCCACGACCGTCCTCTTTTTAACCTGCTGCCCTTCATCTTCCTAATTTCACTATGCAGTGGATGTTGTGTGTTTGCGTTAATTCTGAGGTAGGCGCGTGCCCTGCAACCTTGTATTCTCTCTTCAATAGTTGGAAACCCAAGAAGGTAGCGCATCGCCCTGCATGCTGTATCTCTTGTACATCCAAGAATAATGCGCATAGCTTCATTCTGTATCCTTTCCATCCTTTCTATCTGCTTATGGCTGAGAGTCAGGATTGCCATTGCATACTCCAAAACAGACATGACCAACCCCTCGTACAGAAGACATAGATGGCGCTGCTCACAGTTTGCTGCCGCCATCACCCGCATCGCTGCCAAACCCCGCTTGGCCTTTGTTATCACCTGGTCTATGTGCACATTATAAGCAAGGCTTCGATCAAACCGTATCCCCAGGTAATTCATTGCCTGCGTTCTTACCACCTTCTCTGAACACAGCATTACAGTTGGTGTTGGAGTGTTGACAATATGATTATTCAACGAGAACCAAGTCACTGTTGCCTTTGTTGGGTTGACCATTGCCCCAGCTTCATCACACCAAGCACTTATGCGATTGAGTTCGGTTTGTAGTTCCACAGCAACCTCCGCTCTATCCTTCCCCTGACGATACACTAAAACATCATCGGCATATGACAATGTCCTGCCAGGTCCAGTGATCTGCTCACTGGTGATTCTCACTGTGTAGGCGTTGAACAGTACCGGAGATAATGGTGATCCCTGTGGTAGGCCAGGATATATTGTTGTTGGTTCCGAAGTCCAACTGCCACATCTAAAAACTACTTTCCGTTGGAAGAGGGCTGCAGCGATCCAACTAAGGAGGAATGGACTTACGTTTAGTTCGAGAAGCTGAAACATTAAAAAATCCAGTGGTACTCTGTTGTATGCGTCCTCAAGATCAATGGCTGCAGCAACGGTTTCAGTGCCTGAGTGGAAACCTTCATAGACATCCTGGGCAAAGACTGCTGCATTGGTCCAGGTTTCTCTTTTTGGACGGTACCCACCCAGGGTGGGTGGGAAAACACCTTGCCTCTCTAGTTGGCTTGATATTTTCCTGGCAATTACCTTCTCCAGCAGCTTGCCTATTGTATTCTGCATGGTTATAATTCGATATCCCTGAATTTTTTTGTGGTCTTTGTCAGGCTTCGGCAAGGGAATCAGATAGCTGTGTAACCATTCCTCCTTGATGCTAGCACTCCCTATACTGTTGTTGTACATGTCTGCTAGTTTCTCTAGCTCATTGTCATTTCATTTGTCGGGAATGGAAGTGTGGAGATAAATGACATCTAAAGTAAAAGAGAGAGAGAGAGAGAGAGAGAGAGAGAGAGAGAGAGAGAGAGAGAGAGAGAGAGTGAGATATGGGGGAAGAGATGGAGAAGAGAGAGAGAGAGAGAGGAGAGAGAGAGATGAAACATGGATCCAAATGTAGTAGAAGCGCGGTTCATCTTCTACTGCCGTTGATTCCACTAATGGTGCATAGTCCCTCAACCAAGCCACACCAAGCCGCCCTGTCTCTTGTTATCTCCAGCAGTTCCCTCAAACAAGCCGCCCTGTCTCTTGTTATCTCCAACAGCTCCCTCAAACAACCCGTCCTGTCTCTTGTTATCTCCAGCAGCTCCCTCAAACAACCCGCCCTGTCTCTTGTTATCTCCAGCAGCTCCCTCAAACAACCCGCCCTGTCTCTTGTTATCTCCAGCAGCTCCCTCAAACAACCCGCCCTGTCTCTTGTCTCTTGTTATCTCCAGCAGCTCCCTCAAACAAGCCGCCCTGTCTCTTGTTATCTCCAGTAGCTCCCTCAAACAACCCGTCCTGTCTCTTGTTATCTCCAGCAGCTCCCTCAAACAAGCCGCCCTGTCTCTTGTTATCTCCAGCAGCTCCCTCAAACAACCCGCCCTGTCTCTTGTTATCTCCAGCAGCTCCCTCAAACAACCCGCCCTGTCTCTTGTTATCTCCAACAGCTCCCTCAAACAACCCGCCCTGTCTCTTGTTATCTCCAACAGCTCCCTCAAACAACCCGCCCTGTCTCTTGTTATCTCCAACAGCTCCCTCAAACAACCCGCCCTGTCTCTTGTTATCTCCAACAGCTCCCCCAAACAACCCGCCCTGTCTCTTGTTATATCCAGCAGCTCCCTCAACCAAGCCGCCCTGACTCTTGTTATCTCCAGCAGCTCCCTCAAACAACCCGCCCTGTCTCTTGTTATCTCCAGCAGCTCCCTCAAACAACCCGCCCTGTCTCTTGTTATCTCCAACAGCTCCCTCAAACAACCCGCCCTGTCTCTTGTTATCTCCAACAGCTCCCTCAAACAACCCGCCCTGTCTCTTGTTATCTCCAGCAGCTCCCTCAACCAAGCCGCCCTGACTCTTGTTATCTCCAGCAGCTCCCTCAAACAACCCGCCCTGTCTCTTGTTATCTCCAACAGCTCCCTCAAACAACCCGCCCTGTCTCTTGTTATCTCCAACAGCTCCCTCAAACAACCCGCCCTGTCTCTTGTTATCTCCAACAGCTCCCTCAAACAACCCGCCCTGTCTCTTGTTATCTCCAGCAGCTCCCTCAACCAAGCCGCCCTGACTCTTGTTATCTCCAGCAGCTCCCTCAAACAACCCGCCCTGTCTCTTGTTATCTCCAGCAGCTCCCTCAAACAACCCGCCCTGTCTCTTGTTATCTCCAGCAGCTCCCTCAAACAAGCCGCCCTGTCTCTTGTTATCTCCAGCAGCTCCCTCAAACAACCCGCCCTGTCTCTTGTTATCTCCAACAGCTCCCTCAAACAACCCGCCCTGTCTCTTGTTATCTCCAACAGCTCCCTCAAACAACCCGCCCTGTCTCTTGTTATCTCCAACAGCTCCCTCAAACAACCCGCCCTGTCTCTTGTTATCTCCAACAGCTCCCTCAAACAAGCTGCCCTGTCTCTTGTTATCTCCAACAGCTCCCTCAAACAACCCGCCCTGTCTCTTGTTATCTCCAACAGCTCCCTCAAACAACCCGCCCTGTCTCTTGTTATCTCCAGCAGCTCCCTCAACCAAGCCGCCCTGACTCTTGTTATCTCCAGCAGCTCCCTCAAACAACCCGCCCTGTCTCTTGTCTCTTGTTATCTCCAGCAGCTCCCTCAAACAACCCGCCCTGTCTCTTGTTATCTCCAACAGCTCCCTCAAACAACCCGCCCTGTCTCTTGTTATCTCCAGCAGCTCCCTCAAACAACCCGCCCTGTCTCTTGTCTCTTGTTATCTCCAGCAGCTCCCTCAAACAACCCGCCCTGTCTCTTGTTATCTCCAGCAGCTCCCTCAAACAACCCGCCCTGTCTCTTGTCTCTTGTTATCTCCAGCAGCTCCCTCAAACAACCCGCCCTGTCTCTTGTTATCTCCAACAGCTCCCTCAAACAACCCGCCCTGTCTCTTGTTATCTCCAGCAGCTCCCTCAAACAACCCGCCCTGTCTCTTGTCTCTTGTTATCTCCAGCAGCTCCCTCAAACAACCCGCCCTGTCTCTTGTTATCTCCAGCAGCTCCCTCAAACAACCCGCCCTGTCTCTTGTCTCTTGTTATCTCCAGCAGCTCCCTCAAACAAGCCGCCCTGTCTCTTGTTATCTCCAGTAGCTCCCTCAAACAACCCGTCCTGTCTCTTGTTATCTCCAGCAGCTCCCTCAAACAAGCCGCCCTGTCTCTTGTTATCTCCAGCAGCTCCCTCAAACAACCCGCCCTGTCTCTTGTTATCTCCAGCAGCTCCCTCAAACAACCCGCCCTGTCTCTTGTTATCTCCAACAGCTCCCTCAAACAACCCGCCCTGTCTCTTGTTATCTCCAACAGCTCCCTCAAACAACCCGCCCTGTCTCTTGTTATCTCCAACAGCTCCCTCAAACAACCCGCCCTGTCTCTTGTTATCTCCAACAGCTCCCCCAAACAACCCGCCCTGTCTCTTGTTATATCCAGCAGCTCCCTCAACCAAGCCGCCCTGACTCTTGTTATCTCCAGCAGCTCCCTCAAACAACCCGCCCTGTCTCTTGTTATCTCCAGCAGCTCCCTCAAACAACCCGCCCTGTCTCTTGTTATCTCCAACAGCTCCCTCAAACAACCCGCCCTGTCTCTTGTTATCTCCAACAGCTCCCTCAAACAACCCGCCCTGTCTCTTGTTATCTCCAGCAGCTCCCTCAACCAAGCCGCCCTGACTCTTGTTATCTCCAGCAGCTCCCTCAAACAACCCGCCCTGTCTCTTGTTATCTCCAACAGCTCCCTCAAACAACCCGCCCTGTCTCTTGTTATCTCCAACAGCTCCCTCAAACAACCCGCCCTGTCTCTTGTTATCTCCAACAGCTCCCTCAAACAACCCGCCCTGTCTCTTGTTATCTCCAGCAGCTCCCTCAACCAAGCCGCCCTGACTCTTGTTATCTCCAGCAGCTCCCTCAAACAACCCGCCCTGTCTCTTGTTATCTCCAGCAGCTCCCTCAAACAACCCGCCCTGTCTCTTGTTATCTCCAGCAGCTCCCTCAAACAAGCCGCCCTGTCTCTTGTTATCTCCAGCAGCTCCCTCAAACAACCCGCCCTGTCTCTTGTTATCTCCAACAGCTCCCTCAAACAACCCGCCCTGTCTCTTGTTATCTCCAACAGCTCCCTCAAACAACCCGCCCTGTCTCTTGTTATCTCCAACAGCTCCCTCAAACAACCCGCCCTGTCTCTTGTTATCTCCAACAGCTCCCTCAAACAAGCTGCCCTGTCTCTTGTTATCTCCAGCAGCTCCCTCAACCAAGCCGCCCTGACTCTTGTTATCTCCAGCAGCTCCCTCAAACAACCCGCCCTGTCTCTTGTTATCTCCAACAGCTCCCTCAAACAACCCGCCCTGTCTCTTGTTATCTCCAACAGCTCCCTCAAACAACCCGCCCTGTCTCTTGTTATCTCCAACAGCTCCCTCAAACAAGCTGCCCTGTCTCTTGTTATCTCCAGCAGCTCCCTCAACCAAGCCGCCCTGACTCTTGTTATCTCCAGCAGCTCCCTCAAACAACCCGCCCTGTCTCTTGTCTCTTGTTATCTCCAGCAGCTCCCTCAAACAACCCGCCCTGTCTCTTGTCTCTTGTTATCTCCAGCAGTTCCCTCAAACAAGCCACCCTGTCTCTTGTTATCTCCAGCAGTTCCCTCAAAGAACCCGCCCTGTCTCTTGTTATCTCCAGCAGCTCCCTCAACCAAGCCGCCCTATCTCTTGTTATCTCCAGCAGCTCCCTCAAACAACCCGCCCTGTCTCTTGTCTCTTGTTATCTCCAGCAGCTCCCTCAAACAACCCGCCCTGTCTCTTGTCTCTTGTTATCTCCAGCAGTTCCCTCAAACAAGCCACCCTGTCTCTTGTTATCTCCAGCAGTTCCCTCAAACAACCCGCCCTGTCTCTTGTTATCTCCAGCAGTTCCCTCAACCAAGCCGCCCTGTCTCTTGTTATCTCCAGCAGTTCCCTCAAACAACCCGCCCTGTCTCTTGTCTCTTGTTATCTCCAGCAGTTCCCTCAAACAAGCCGCCCTGTCTCTTGTTATCTCCAGCAGCTCCCTCAAACAACCCGCCCTGTCTCTTGTTATCTCCAGCAGTTCCCTCAAACAACCCGCCCTGTCTCTTGTTATCTCCAGCAGCTCCCTCAAACAACCCGCCCTGTCTCTTGTCTCTTGTTATCTCCAGCAGTTCCCTCAAACAAGCCGCCCTGTCTCTTGTTATCTCCAGCAGTTCCCTCAAACAAGCCGCCCTGTCTCTTGTTATCTCCAGCAGTTCCCTCAAACAAGCCGCCCTGTCTCTTGTTATCTCCAGCAGCTCCCTCAAACAACCCGCCCTGTCTCTTGTTATCTCCAGCAGTTCCCTCAAACAACCCGCCCTGTCTCTTGTTATCTCCAGCAGTTCCCTCAACCAAGCCGTCCTGTCTCTTGTTATCTCCAGCAGTTCCCTCAAACAACCCGCCCTGTCTCTTGTTATCTCCAGCAGTTCCCTCAAACAAGCCGCCCTGTCTCTTGTTATCTCCAGCAGCTCCCTCAACCAAGCCACACCAACCCGCCCTGTCTCTTGTTATCTCCACCAGCTCCCTCAACCAACCCGCCCTGTCTCTTGTTATCTCCAGCAGCTCCCTCAACCAAGCCACACCAACCCGCCCTGTCTCTTGTTATCTCCAGCAGCTCCCTCAACCAAGCCACACCAACCCGCCCTGTCTCTTGTTATCTCCAGCAGCTCCCTCAACCAAGCCACACCAACCCGCCCTGTCTCTTGTTATCTCCAGCAGCTCCCTCAAACAACCCGCCCTGTCTCTTGTTATCTCCAGCAGTTCCCTCAAACAACCCGCCCTGTCTCTTGTTATCTCCAGCAGTTCCCTCAAACAAGCCGCCCTGTCTCTTGTTATCTCCAGCAGTTCCCTCAAACAAGCCGCCCTGTCTCTTGTTATCTCCAGCAGTTCCCTCAAACGACCCGCCCTGTCTCTTGTTATCTCCAGCAGTTCCCTCAAACGACCCGCCCTGTCTCTTGTTATCTCCAGCAGTTCCCTCAAACAACCCGCCCTGTCTCTTGTTATCTCCAACAGCTCCCTCAAACAACCCGCCCTGTCTCTTGTTATCTCCAGCAGTTCCCTCAAACAACCCGCCCTGTCTCTTGTTATCTCCAACAGCTCCCTCAAACAAGCCGCCCTGTCTCTTGTTATCTCCAGCAGTTCCCTCAAACAACCCGCCCTATCTCTTGTTATCTCCAGCAGTTCCCTCAAACAACCCGCCCTGTCTCTTGTTATCTCCAACAGCTCCCTCAAACAACCCGCCCTGTCTCTTGTTATCTCCAACAGCTCCCTCAAACAAGCTGCCCTGTCTCTTGTTATCTCGAACAGCTCCCTCAAACAAGCTGCCCTGTCTCTTGTTATCTCCAGCAGTTCCCTCAAACAACCCGCCCTGCCTCTTGTTATCTCCAGCTCCCTCATCTCCCCGATATTTTTCATCTCGGAGATCAGCAACAAAAGGATGACATGTTGCTAGAAACTGTATTCCTGCCCCCCCCCCCCCCCCCCCCTTATAGGATTCTTCATTTTCACGGAAACCTACCTGCCTGCCTGTCTGTGCACACACACTGAAAAGTAAATGAGAGTAAGAATTTGGTTAGATGCAGTAGTGATTCGGTGGTGATTGTTAGAGTCTTCAGCTAAAAGGAACTTCAAAGCCGTCACAATGGGAAACCATAACCATGCAGAATACAATAGGCAAGCTGCTGGAGAAGGTAATGAATTACCTGGGGATACGGTTTGATCGAAGCCTTGCTTATAATGAGCACATAGACCAGGTGATAACAAAGGCCAAGCGGGGTTTGGCTGCGATGCGGGTGATGGCGGCAGCAAACTGTGAGCAGCGCCATCTATGTCTTCTGTACGAGGGGCTGGTCATGTCTGTTTTGGAGTATGCAATGGCAATCCTGACTCTCAGCCGTAAGCAGATAGAAAGGATACAGAATGAAGCTATGCGCATTATTCTTGGATGTACAAGAGATACAGCATGCAGGGCGATGCGCTACCTTCTTGATTTTCCAACCATTGAAGAGAGAATACAAATTTGCAGAGCACGCGCCTACCTCAGAATTAACGCAAACACACAACATCCACTGCATAGTGAAATTATGAAGGTGAAGGGCAGCAGGTTAAAAAGAGGACGGTCGTAGATGGGTCAAGCCGAATACATTCTTCAACAGATGTGTTCACTTGAGGACTTAGAACCTGGCGAGTAGTGGGTACAAGTGCCAACCGATTTCTGCACATCCTTTTCAGTTTGCATCCAACTTGACAGAAAATGCAGACAAGAAAATCCGGCTGCTGTGGAGGCGGAAATACAAGTGTTGATTTTCGAGAAGTCACTAGACGGTGATGCTGTCATCTACACAGATGGGTCGGTCATCCGACATGTGAGAAGCTCATGGGCCTTTACGGCTCGGGCCGGAGGGAGAATTGTGAAGGAGGACTCTGGTGCTTTCACTGAAACCACAAGTAGCCTGACCATGGAAGTCATGGCAGTAAGTAAAGCAATAACATGGCTCGAGACACAGACATTCACTAGGGCTTGTTTCCTTAGCGACTCAATGAACATGATCAAGAGGATAGAGGAGGGGTCGATCCGAAGAGAATGGTTGCTGCCTCTGGAGCGGTCTCGGCTGGCAAAGATTAGTTTCATTTTCGTGCCAGGGCATGCGGGAGTACAAGGAAATGAGCGGGCTGACAAGCTCGCAGGTGGGGCCACGGTGAAGGGCGGACGCGCCATGGACCAGGCTGACATTCTGAATGTTCTACGAGAAGTAAGACTTTTGCGTGAACCAAGTGATGACTGTGAATCCACAACCATGGCCAGACTGCGAGAACAGCAAATTAAAAGAGGGGTGGCCAAACAAGAACACTACGCAGGAAGCCAAAGAAGATTGATAAACCAACACAGAACTGGTGTCGTTAGCCGCTACACGCTGTGGGATTTGCTGAGGAGGGGATCCGAGCACTTATGGACTGAATGGTTCGATGTGCAATGAGGATGATCTTTCGACTAACAATGGGGAATTGAGGTGTAGAGAGAAATGACATCTAAAGAGAGAGAGAGAGAGAGAGAGAGAGAGAGAGAGAGAGATGAAACATGGATCCAAATGTATTAAAGCGCATTTCTTCTCCTGCCCCATATTCCCCCTTGGGACATGTGCCTTCTATCAACCCACGCCAAGCCGGACTCTCTCTTGTTATCCCCCCCCCCCCCCCGTTTTATTCATTTCGGAGATCAGCAACAAAAGAATGAAATATGTTGCCTAGAAACTGCAATGTTTGTTCTCAGACTATGACAGAACGCTACGATAATTTTTGAGGTGTCCGGTTTGTGTAGTTTAAACTTTAGACAGCAAATAGAAGGTCAGTTTGTCTACACAATTATTTTCGATGCATAAGGAGGCTGCTGAAGAGGAAACAAAGGTTTGCTTAATGATGGCAACAGTTGCACACACAGCCTGATGGTTACTTTCAACATTACCCTTGTTGACAAGTGATAACAATGAGTACCTTGAGTTGCTTGTCCCCTGACATGTAGAGATCCTTCCGATAAATTACCACCGTGGACATGTTAAATAAATAGTACCCTAGGTTGCTTGCTCCCTGCCATTATGTAGAGATCCACCAAGTAATAACAGGACACCTAAGCCGGGGACAATATGAAGAGGTCGAAACACCAGGATTAGAAAACGTCATCAGAAGTAAAACCTCTGCAGCCAAATGATAGCAACGGTCGCGTGAGGTGGTATAAGATGTAATTTCAGCAGTGACAGGCCATGGGAACCTAAGCCTGCAATAACATCTGTCTCCAGGAAGAGTTGCGTTTCGTTTGGCGCCTGCATGGAGAGAAACTGTGACTGGGCTATGGAGAAGGCAACATGGTATAGCAAACACTGATGTCCCGGGAAGGTTAACCCGGTGAACAAATGCCCGCAGAAGTCGGATGTGTCGACCTAACGGCGCAAGAACGCAGCTCTGCTGTAAACAGGCACAACGCAGTCACATCCGGAAAAAAAAATCCGGATGAACGCAGAAGAAGAAACACTGATGTAGGGGAATAAGAGCTGGCTTTCTCCCGGTCGAATGGGAGGTGCAGAGATAATACTGGCTGATCAAGATGCACTAAGTGTGCAATGTTCGCCTTCCAGAGTGTAGTTTGTCTCACAATGTTCTGTTATTGGCTAATCAAGATGCACTAAGTGTGCAATGTTCGCCTTCTGGAGTGTGTAGTTTATCACACGTTCTGTTAGTGGCTAATCAAGATGCACTAGGTGTGCAATGTCTTCTGTATAATACTACTGTCATGTGCAGGAACAGCGAGCACTATACTATTGTCTTCTGCCATCTACAACAACCAGCACTATACTACTACTACTGTCATCTACAGGAACAGACAGCACTATACTACTACTGTCATCTACAGGAACAGCCAGCACTAATCTACTACTGTCATGTGCAGGAACAGCCAGCACTAATCTACTACTGTCATCTACAGGAACAGCCAGCACTAATCTACTACTGTCATCTACAGGAACAGCCAGCACTATACTACTGTCATGTACAGTAACAGCCAGCACTAATCTACTACTGTCATCTACAGGACAGCCAGAACTAATCTGCTACTGTCATCTGCAGGAACAGCCAGCACTATGCTACTACTGTCTACTGTCATCTACAGGAACAGCCAGCAATATACTACTGTTATCTACAGGAACAGCCAGCACTAATCAACTACTGCCATCTACAGGAACAGCCAGCACTAATCAACTACTGCCATCTACAGGAACAGCCAGCACTAATCAACTACTGTCATGTACAGGAACAGCCAGCACTAATCTACTACTGCCATCTACAGGAACAGCCAGCAATATACTACTGTTATCTACAGGAACAGCCAGCACTAATCAACTATCTATTCTCATCTGCAGGAACAGCCAGCACTATGCTACTACTGCCATCTACAGGAACAGCCAGCAATATACTACTGTTATCTACAGGAACAGCCAGCACTATGCTACTACTGGAACAGCCAGCACTAATCTACTACTGTCTACTCTCATGTGCAGAAACAGCCAGCACTATACTACTACTGCCTACTGTCATCTACAGGAACAGCCAGCACTAATCAACTACTGTCTACTCTCATGTGCAGAAACAGCCAGCACTATACTACTACTGCCTACTGTCATCTACAGGAACAGCCAGCACTAATCAACTACTGTCTACTCTCATGTGCAGAAACAGCCAGCACTATACTACTACTGCCTACTGTCATCTACAGAAACAGCCAGCACTAATCAACTACTGTCTACTGTCATCTACAGAAACAGCCAGCACTAATCAACTACTGTCTACTGTCATCTACAGGAACAGCCAGCACTATGCTACTACTGCCATGTACAGGAACAGCCAGCACTAATATACTATTGTCTACTGCCATGTACAGGAACAGCCAGCACTATACTACTACTGCCATGTACAGGAACAGCCAGCACTAATATACTACTGTCATCTACAGGAACAGCCAGCACTAATCTACTACTGTCATCTACAGGAACAGCCAGCACTAATCTACTACTGTCATCTACAGGAACAGCCAGCACTAATCAACTACTGTCTACTCTCATGTGCAGGAACAGCCAGCACTATACTATTGTCTACTGTCATCTACAGGAACAGCCAGCACTATGCTACTACTGTCTACTCTCATGTGCAGGAACAGCCAGCACTAATCAACTACTGTCTACTCTCATGTGCAGGAACAGCCAGCACTATACTATTATCTACTGTCATCTACAGGAACAGCCAGCACTAATCTACTACTGTCTACTCTCATGTGCAGGAACAGCCAGCACTATACTATTGTCTACTGTCATCTACAGGAACAGCCAGCACTATGCTACTACTGTCTACTCTCATGTGCAGGAACAGCCAGCACTAATCAACTACTGTCTACTCTCATGTGCAGGAACAGCCAGCACTATACTATTGTCTACTGTCATCTACAGGAACAGCCAGCACTATGCTACTACTGTCTACTCTCATGTGCAGGAACAGCCAGCACTAATCAACTACTGTCTACTCTCATGTGCAGGAACAGCCAGCACTATACTATTGTCTACTGTCATCTACAGGAACAGCCAGCACTATGCTACTACTGTCTACTCTCATGTGCAGGAACAGCCAGCACTATGCTACTACTGTCTACTCTCATGTGCAGGAACAGCCAGCACTATGCTACTACTGTCTACTCTCATGTGCAGGAACAGCCAGCACTATACTATTATCTACTGTCATCTACAGGAACAGCCAGCACTAATCTACTACTGTCTACTCTCATGTGCAGGAACAGCCAGCACTATACTATTGTCTACTGTCATCTACAGGAACAGCCAGCACTATGCTACTACTGTCTACTCTCATGTGCAGGAACAGCCAGCACTAATCAACTACTGTCTACTCTCATGTGCAGGAACAGCCAGCACTATACTATTGTCTACTGTCATCTACAGGAACAGCCAGCACTATGCTACTACTGTCTACTCTCATGTGCAGGAACAGCCAGCACTAATCAACTACTGTCTACTCTCATGTGCAGGAACAGCCAGCACTATACTATTGTCTACTGTCATCTACAGGAACAGCCAGCACTATGCTACTACTGTCTACTCTCATGTGCAGGAACAGCCAGCACTATGCTACTACTGTCTACTCTCATGTGCAGGAACAGCCAGCACTATGCTACTACTGTCTACTCTCATGTGCAGGAACAGCCAGCACTATGCTACTACTGTCTACTCTCATGTGCAGGAACAGCCAGCACTATGCTACTACTGTCTACTCTCATGTGCAGGAACAGCCAGCACTAATCAACTACTGTCTACTCTCATGTGCAGGAACAGCCAGCACTATACTATTGTCTACTGTCATCTACAGGAACAGCCAGCACTAATCTACTACTGTCTACTCTCATGTGCAGAAACAGCCAGCACTATACTACTACTGCCTACTGTCATCTACAGGAACAGCCAGCACTAATCAACTACTGTCTACTCTCATGTGCAGAAACAGCCAGCACTATACTACTACTGCCTACTGTCATCTACAGGAACAGCCAGCACTAATCAACTACTGTCTACTCTCATGTGCAGAAACAGCCAGCACTATACTACTACTGCCTACTGTCATCTACAGAAACAGCCAGCACTAATCAACTACTGTCTACTGTCATCTACAGAAACAGCCAGCACTAATCAACTACTGTCTACTGTCATCTACAGGAACAGCCAGCACTATGCTACTACTGCCATGTACAGGAACAGCCAGCACTAATATACTATTGTCTACTGCCATGTACAGGAACAGCCAGCACTATACTACTACTGCCATGTACAGGAACAGCCAGCACTAATATACTACTGTCATCTACAGGAACAGCCAGCACTAATCTACTACTGTCATCTACAGGAACAGCCAGCACTAATCTACTACTGTCATCTACAGGAACAGCCAGCACTAATCAACTACTGTCTACTCTCATGTGCAGGAACAGCCAGCACTATACTATTGTCTACTGTCATCTACAGGAACAGCCAGCACTATGCTACTACTGTCTTCTGTTATGCACTATTGTACATCTAATAATTCCCCTCATACACACACAAAAAAAACCACTTGGAAGGACGTCATATTTAAGTTTCAAGGATAACAATCATATGCAGGGCAACAGATATTTTATACAGATGCAGAACAAATTTAATAATAAGAAAGGGTACACACAATGATGACATAAGCTGTTTTATTTCTTTCAACTCCTTAATTAGAAAGCAATAGGCACATGTAGTCAGCCAGTATCTGACAACATGCCACAGATATCTGCAGTCAGTGCATCAATCTGTAATTGATGGCTGAGTAATAAACAACATTGAACAATTATATATAAATAAAATATTGATACCAGTTTAATTGTTGCAATTCACAAAACTGGAGCAGTGGTTAGTATGTATGCCAGACGGTGTCCATTACAATACTGACAACATCATCCATGGAGTGCCCATTGTCCATCATGATACTGACCACATCATCCATGGAGT
This sequence comes from Cepaea hortensis, assembly GCA_963921405.1. Lineage (NCBI taxonomy): Eukaryota > Metazoa > Mollusca > Gastropoda > Stylommatophora > Helicidae > Cepaea > Cepaea hortensis. The sequence goes on from OY992886.1 coordinate 42,203,746, forward strand.
GCCCATTGTCCATCATGATACTGACCACATCATCCATGGAGTGCCCATTGTCCATCACGATACTGACCACATCATCCATGGAGTGCCCATTGTCCATCATGATACTGACCACATCATCCATGGAGTGCCCATTGTCCATCACGATACTGACCACATCATCCATGGAGTGCCCATTGTCCATCATGATACTGACCACATCATCCATGGAGTGCCCATTGTCCATCACGATACTGACCACATCATCCATGGAGTGCCCATTGTCCATCATGATACTGACCACATCATCCATGGAGTGCCCATTGTCCATCATGATACTGACAACATCATCCATGGAGTGCCCATTGTCCATCACGATACTGACAACATCACCTATGTCATGGGCCAGCAGCAAAAACCCTACACACCTCAAAGCATGGAAGAGCTTCCTTCATGTCTGCAGACTGACTTCAGAAAATGATTCAACATTGCAGTGTGTCAACATGGTGGACAAGGAGAGAACTAATGCAAACAATTATCAACTGTCAGTGTTAAATTCAACACAACAGACAAACACAGAGAAAACTTAAGGGATATAACCATGACAGTATCCAAAATGGAGGAAGGAGGAGGGTCTGTGAGTAATGAAACCCAGACTGGTGCAATGACAAAAAAGAGGTAGAGAGAAGCAGAAACAGGTTACACTTGCAGAATCACATCTGACCAACTCTGGCTGCAGCAGAGAATCATGCACACATAAAAGAGTTATCCAAGTACTCAAATCCTCTAGAGAAACACACACAATGAACACTTACAAAACTGTAAAAAAATAACACATTCAATGACAATTAAGTTGCCACTAAAAAACACTGGCTTGTGACAATGTTTTTGAGTTGGATGAATGACAGAATGAGAATTGCAAACATTTAATGATGTCTGTGATCTGGTGCTCGCTGACGAGGTGCAGCTCTGATAATGTTATCAACCCTCATTATCATTTCCGCAGCCTCGGCACCAGAGATCAGCACCTGTCTCTTCACCTGGTAGGACTCAGTAATGCCCAGTTCAGTAACATCAGCTACTCGACCACGTTCCATATCTGAAAAGTTCATGAGTTTGTAACAATTAGCAACAGAAACTGACTTAATAATTAAATACATGCTTTCACAATTTCTCATGAAGGCCTGTTAAAAATAGATTTCGACATTAGTATTTTAAAAAAAAAACTGGTTTCCTTGGACCTGGAAAAAATGAAGAAGAAAATTGCTAAAGTCATTTAAGAGGTTGTTGCCAGGAGATGGCAAGCAGGTGTTTGTAAATTGCTCAAAATGTTCAACAGGTTGCAATTTCTCAGTTGTACTAGGTTCTGAGAAGTCATTTCCCAATGTTTTCTCAATCTGAAGTTGTTTCAGAGGGACAGTCCTGTTTCTGGCTACTTACTGGATGCTGAGGTTGGGGAGCACGAGACCACAATCTCTGGCTGCCATGATGCATAGGGTATATGAAACTGGGGTCATATGATCATATGCCTGTAGATGATGATGATGATTACCTATCTGGTATGGACACTAAGATCAGAAATAAGTGAGGCAATTTACGTTTTTACAAAAGCATTTTGGTTTAGCGGTAACAAAGTTTTGTTTTATTTGACAAACTGTTGACCTGATGGGTTGTTATTCTGCTGTTGGACAAACTGATTTTGTATGTTCTGGGTTACTAGCAGGAGAAACTAATACTTCTAAGCCAATCCCTTCATTCTTGCTGTGTAATCATACCTGTTAAAATCAATCATACAAAGACGGTCACACTGGCCAAGTACAAGTGTCTACATGAATGCAAACAGGTGAAACAAGAGAGGACATTCTTGGACTCATAATCTGGTACAGAACAAGAGCATCTGCAACACAAATACATTAAAACTATTCAAATAGGATGTGGGCACGTTATTTACATACTTTTCTAACCTTGTTTTTCTAATATTGTAACATGTACAAAGTCATAAACATGATGCAATAAACTTGCCAAGGATAATAAATGATAAAAAAAAACAACCTTGCCCAGGAATCACAAAGAGCCCCCCAAAAATGCTGGAGTTGACTGTAAAGGATATGCAACTTATTGTTTGCTGATACTGATACACTACTGTGATATTGTTCTTATAGTGTAGGAAAGTAGTAAGCTGAATTGTAATGGCAATATTCTGGTTTCCGACCGTGAACAAGTGTTTGGCTACAAATGTTATGTTGGTAATTTGCTAGAGACGTACCTGGCCTCTAAGCATATTTTACAATAAACAGAAGGAGAATATGTCACAAGTTCCCCACATCTGTAATTACAATATCTACTTGATCTTACCCAGTCCAATATTATGTTTGCCTTCTGTGTGAGCGGCCCTCATCTGGGCCACCAGGTCAGCACTGTCGTATCCAGCATTGTCAGCTATAATGGTGGGCAGCTGGTCAGACAAATAGATACAATAGCACACTTGAGACAACTTTTCAAACAAACAAGCTAAATCAACTGATTGTTGTATATCAAATAGGGGGCATTATGGGTAAAATCAAAGGCAAACTAAAATATATATTCTTTAATGGTTATTTATTTATTATACACATACAAGTATATGCGCCAACAAAAAGCAATGTTAAAAAATGCAAAGATTATGAAATATAACTGGCAATCTCCCTAACCAAATCACAAGAAACCACAATAATATGAAATGACAGCCTTATAAGAATACAGGACTAGCACCATATCAGGTAATGCCTACTTTACACATCCGTCACAAGGTGTGGACAAGGGCAATTTGTTGTAACTTTACATGTAAGACTACTGTACTTTACACGTGTAAGACTACTGTTTTAACATTACATGTAAGACTACTGTTTTAACTTTACGTGAAAGACTACTGTATTTTACTTTACCTGTAATACTGTTTTTACTTTACCTGTAAGACTACTGTTTTTACTTTACCTGTAAGACTACTGTTTTTACTTTACCTGTAAGACTACTGTTTTTACTTTACCTGTAAGACTACTGTTTTTAACTTTACATGTAAGACTACTGATTTTACTTTATATGTAAGACCACTGTTTTTACTTTACTTATAAGACCACTGTTTTTACTTTACTTATAAGACCACTGTTTTTACTTTACATGTAAGAGTGCTGTCAGCAGTAAGGATGACAATAACTTTACCATGTATGTCTTAAGAAAAAATAGGAGCATGGCGATTGTGATTTTAGGTACAATTGTTTCCATGTGGTGCTATTGATATACATCAGGAATTCCATGGAGAATTAAAAAAGGACGGGACAGGGCTCAAGCAAATGCATCTCTCCCTTCAGATAAATGTGATCACAACACACACCCTGCCCAACCTGACAGGCATGTTACATTTGGCATATCCACTTTGTCCAAGTGACATTCAGTGTTTACATTTAGGCATACTGTGCCACTATGTTAAAATTGGAAACCAGGTAGTGTTAAAACTCAAATGTTGCTGATCCAACACCTTGACCAATCAATATACTGCGCTCTCACACATCACTGTAAACAACCAGAACCATTACTACCCTTCTTATATGCAACAGTTGTCTGGCTGAAAATATCCCTAATAACTTCAAACTTCCTGATTCATGATCTCACTTTGTTCCCCTGAAGTTTCCCAGTTCCTTTGTGCAAATTTAGAGGTTTTTCATCATTTCTCTGACCTCAAGAATTTAACTTGCTGTTCATGAGGTTTTCCATTTTCAAGAGTTGCCACGACCCTCGCTACCACAATGTGTTAAAAAGGTACGACAAACTTGGGCCTCAAATATCCTGTATGGATACAATGGCCAAAAAACTAATATCACAGCTTCACTATTATAACAATAAAAAAGACCCCTTTTGGGACACACGGGGGAGAAGATACTGACCTGCCTCAAAGCCTTGGCAAATGCTTCCATGGCTACTGCCTCCTTGCCAGGTGTTTTAGCTGCAAGTTTGCTCACAGCATCTGCCATCAGCATCTCTGAGCAACCTGCAAGATCATGGATGTGTATACATGTTTAAAAAAAATTAAGAATGCAGAAAATATCTTGGACAGCTAAATTGAGACTGAATATTCATCTGCTAAATGAACTAAATCTCATTTGGTAGTGTACTCAAGACTTTGTTGAGGTGAGAGAAATGAAAACCTCTAAATATGCACATAGGAGATGGGAAACTTCAAGAGAAAGATGCTGGGAAACTTCAAGGGAAAGATGCATGAAAGATGCTCAAACACAAAGACAACTGAGCACAAACATCGGAAAGAGGCAGTCAACATTTGTTGACCACATGGTGAGAACAGAGAAACTTACTTTCACATCTGTAGAGTTAAAGTTGCTTGCGTGTCCTTGAATAGGGCAGCATATTTTGAATGTGATGTTTGAGGATCTGTGAGTTGACATGGCTTTCTGAACAACCCATGCTCATAGCATTGTGAAAATCGATGTAATGCAATTGACTCCTAAATCGCCTGCGACTAACTTTGAACACATGCCAGGATTGTAAAACTGCATCGACTCCATTAAAGCCACAGAGACCGAACTTATGGAAAGATTCATGAGAAAGAGAAAGAGAGAGAAAGACAGTGAAAGAACGACCTTGAACGCCTATCTTTGTGTCAAAGAAAAAATACCAGCTGCACTGTGTTGGAGACCAAGAGATCTGGACAAGTCTGAAAGTAACTCACGTGATGATGATGGATTGTGTTGTTTGAAATCCCAATAGATTCAGCAACTCAAATATGTAGAACAACAATTTACAACAATAAAACAAACTCAATAAAAGTTGGGTAACCAGATTTACAAATTTTTAAAAATAGTTCGGCAAAAAGACAAAAGAAATAACCAGAAAACACCATTAGAACTATATATATATATGGGAGGAAGAGAAGAGTAAGGGAATCAGAGAGAAAGAAAGAGAGCAACACACACACAAAAAGAGAAAGAAAGAAAGGCAGACAATAACTGTCTTGAGCTTAAACTGAAATGACAGTGGGTCTTGAGTTGAACAAGTTAATGTGACAGGACAAATACATTTAAAGTGACAACTAGACCACTAGAAAAAAGTTAGTGTGTTGAAAGCTGAAAGCATAAAGAAAAGTGTGTTGAAAGCTGAAAGCAACTGTTCTGGTCACATATAGTCAGTGATCAACACGGGGTGAGTCATCACATACTGGGTCAGTGCCATGTAGCGTCGGAGGCAAAGGACAGTGATTTAGAATAAGATACGGAAATTGTGGCAAACAGATCAAGAAGAGTTAACCATGAAGCGACATAATACGCAAGTTGCTAGATGACGTCACAGCGTACTATGTCACTAAAATTAATTAGGTTTTGGGATGATCATGGAGACGGGCGGACAAATAACAACACTGAAACATGAACGCAAATATCCAGCAGAAAGAAGTAGCCTACATGCCATCTAGTACTCCAGGAAGATGAAACAATGGCACAGTCTGCATTACGGAGAACGATCGGAAGATGAAGGTTTAATGCAGAGAAGGTGAGGAAAGTATACTGCATCAGAACTTGTCGATTGAGTGTCAGACAGAGGTCATGGCGTCAGCACACACATAGCTCGGCGTAAGTAGTTACTCGTCATTGATCAAAATAAAAGGATGGAATCTGACTCGACAGTGAACATTGAATATTTCTTTTTCTCCAGCGTTCCGAGCCATTGGGGTTCTTTGCTGCAGATACAATCCGTCTCCATTTGTCTCTCTGGTTGACCATTATCAATGATTATTTACTATATTTCACCGGCCCTCCCATTAACATGGTGATGTTGTTCTACTGTTTGGACGATTGCCACCAATAAAGTTATATTCGACGTAGAACGCCAGCGTTGCTGAACTCGTTTTTGTTAATATTGATTCTGGCTTCTGTTGATCTGCGATGTTGTTTGACTGGACGGCGAGCGTAATATTAAAGAGGGAAACAGCATAGCAGTCAGTTAATTTCTGGGAGGCATTAAAATCAGCGTAGGTGTTTACAACCTAGAAAAGAGATTTTAAGAGTGGCACTTACCACCTCCAAAAACTGTGCGAGTTTCCTTAACGGTCTGAGAGAGGACACACAAGGCATCATGCAGAGACCTCTCAGCCTCGTCCAGGATCTGCTGTGTGGAACCTCGGAGCACCACAGTGCAGGCTTCCCCCAGTGCTACACCTGTTGTCATAAATATACAATGTGAGAGGCGTTTCATATCAGCAGAATGCAGCTAACATATCACTGATGAACTCTATGCATACAACATTCTGCATTGTTTGTGGTTTTTATTGTCAGCAGAATACAGCTAACATATCACTGATGAACTCTATGCATACAACATCCTGTTCTGTCTGTGGTCTTCTCAGCTGTTCTCCTGTGTCTACTGCCTGTGGCCAAGCATCACATATTTTGTTCCCTTGCTGTTACACAGGTTTTCACTACAGGACATTCATCTATAACAAACATTAGAAATCAGCAATTTTCTGAATTTTATTTCATTTCCGGTTAACTTTTAACTGACGTGGTTTTCTTGTTGGAGTAAACAAAAGACCTCAACTAGAATGTCTATTTTTTTTAAATTATGCATAAAGTTTTAATTTATTATTAACATGTAAACTGAGAATAAAATCAGAGCTTCAGATAAATAAGGAACAAGAAACATGGCAGTTAAAGTTTTGTAGGTGTTAAGTGTGAGACAATTTCTACTACAGTTGTATAATAATATAGTTTGAATTTGTAAAAACTATGCATTAGAAATTATCAAACACAAATATATCAATTCAAATTTAATTTTAAAAAAACAACAACACACACACACATATAATTTAGTGACCAATAAACAGGAATAAATGTTATTTGAGTCAGCTATGCCCGTAGAGTTGCAGAATGTATAACTTTTCCTGGTTAAGACTCATAGGTCCATAGATGGAATAAACAGAAATAAATCACTAATGAGGAAACATCTGAAGCCAAATGTTCCTGACTTCTGTAAAGATGAATGAAGAATATTACAGGCAATAACTGGCAGCTAAATATCAGATAATGCCTACTTTACACATCTGTGAACACAACCCATCACAAGAGCTGGGGTACAGACAGTTCACTGCAGTCACCCGTGGTGAAGACAGAAAATTCACTGCTGCCTACCACAGCAATTTCAAGCTAAGATGGCATAGCCAAAATGTGCATAAGTTAAATTCAAAGCACTTCAATTATGCAGCTTCCTACATATAAAAAATGAACATGAAATAATCATCTCTGGCTTACACACTAATGAACAGATATGGCAGAAAAAAACAATACCTGAAAACCTAATCAGCTTATCTTCGCCAATCATTATCTCCTCAATTAGGTCACAGGTTCCCAGTTTCACTTTCTCAGGACAATCAAATGTTGACACAATTTCTCCTCCTGAAAACAGATCATTAACAATGACAATAATTACAACACACTTTCCCGACATTGAGAACGGTCTTATTAAAGCATTTGTGTTCAGATTATCCTGTCTACTTGCAAGCAATTCAGGGGTCATAGCAAGCTATCACAAAACTTTCACATGGCTAAATACACTGAGGTTCTTAGGCTTGTCTTGTTAGCGTACATAGAAAAAGGTAGATCAATGGTTTCAAAATAAAATTAATCAATAATTTAAAAAAAATATAATGTAACACACATGCATGCTATCATTATGGTTGCTGCTTCATGTCTGTGAAGTTATACTTATCAAGTTCTACTGTAAGGGCATCTTTTGTGGCTGTTTTGTTTTGTTTTTAAATGATTACTTTCATTACTGCAAATAAACTCATAAGTGCTCCAGTTTTCTTGCATAATTCACACAAGGAGAATCTTAGCACAGCACATTAACTTCACAGCATCGGAGATTAACCAAAATGTATGCATACCAGAATGACATGTGCTACAAAAATATCCATGATAAATTGTTGGACCTAGTTGTTGTGACCTTTCAAAATTGTGCATCAGATTTCAGGTATAGGGTATGAAGGCCAGGTCTTCTACATCATCTAGCTGCCCTGACAAAGTCTACTGACTTCCATTTCTGGTGGCAGTCGTAGTTTGCATTAAATAATCTGTCTTATTCCTTGGAGGCGAGTGCATCACAATCAGTTATCTCAGAAGTCTCTGTGTCCACAATGGATGCTTGTAGTGTACCTCCTCCAGACAGATCCCATCCCAGGTAGCAGGGCCTACCTATCTGTGGGCAGGATTTCCTCACAATTTTGCCAAAGCAGTGACCTTACTGCATACTCTTTGCAATTATCAACAGCCATGGGATTGTGTAAAGCAAGCAACTTTGCACCAAGGACCTGTTTTTCACCCTTATCTGAGATACTAGCTATCTGATCTCACTACCCAAGAGATTAAGGAAATATGTGATAGTATACATAAATATCATCTATAGCCAGTAACAGTCACATGACAACAGATGCATCCCTGCTGCAATTCTGTTTCAAAATGCATCTGTGTAAATTTTCCTTCACGAGTAGTTTTCTTGCTGGATACTTTCCTAGGCATGCATTAATAAATATCTGTTTATAATTGTCATGAAACATTACTACTAACAATTTGTATATACGGAAATTCTACATGGACACTGCTGCAGGTGTGGGGAAACTATGATAAGTAAAAAGATGAGGATTAGTAGTATGAGATTGAGTAACTAGCTTTTATCTCCAGCTGTTCCTCTCCCAACCCACAGTAATTGTCAGGTAATTAACATGGTGCATGACTTAGTGAAGTGAAGAATAGCAGAGGACGAGCTATGGATATGTTTTCTATGCTGATCTACGCGAACAATGTACCTGTAACAAGCGCAAGTCTCTCAACACCTTCAAAATCAGCATGCTCGATAGCCATGATTCCGGCATCAGAGAACATCTGCTCTGGGTAATTGTAGATCAACTGCCTGGAGACATATATGCAAGCAAATTCTTACAGACATGTCATCAACTATTCACGACAATGACAAACAAACAAGATGGCAACATTCTACTTGTATTCCCTACTAGAGCCTTCAACCAAGACCTCCTCCTATCATGTCTCATCTACTAGCATCTTACAACAGGAATGGTAGGTTACATTATTACTATTTTGTGCTTCCCTAAGAACCCAGACAATACATTTGCGATGGCAATATTTCTAGCTTTAACAATTCTGACATAATTATATTTAACATATCTTTTTTTTTTGGGAAAAATAAATTGTTTATACATGGTATCTTACTGTTATACTGTAATATTAAACAATGACTAAATGAAACAGCAAATTTCCAAATGTTGCAAACTTGGTGAATGATCAGGAAAGACTCCAGAAACTCGAAACAAGCTTATTGTGATACACCTTGACCTTATTTTCAAACAGTGTTTTGAATAAGACATTTTATTTCTAAACACACGGAGAATGTGAGGACAACCATGTGAAAATGGATGGTACAGTGGCATGGCCTATGTCTTCATCCTCTGTCTATATGGGTTCAAATCACAATATGACAAGTCAATGAAGTGGGCCAGATAGCCATGTCATATTGTCACAGAGCAACAAGAAAGGTACATGTGGGAAGGTCAGGCCATTAGAACTATGATGTACACAATCTCCACATGCAGCAATATTCATGGGCACTCAAATGAGATCCAATCTGTTCAACAAGCCAAAAGAAGGCTACTGACAGCTGTACAAGTGGAATTGTTCAAATGACATGTGCTGCAAACAGTTGACAACATAACACATGAGAAACAGACTCCTGGACTAAAGGAGTATGAACACAGGGAAGGAAGCGACTTTAATGGCATACATGTACCTTATTACAATCACTGCTAATAACACCCCCCCCCCCCCCAGTAACATGTGACAAATACAAAGCAAATGACCATAAAGGTAATACAAAATGTGTTCCCTTTATGAAAGCACTTGTTACAGTTGCATGCCATTAACAACAGTGAGCAATGCTGGAAGGGAAATAATGCACAGTTGCCATACTAATGAGTCTAGTGGTCAAGAGATGAGGCAGTTGTGCCAGTTCTTTCGTTATCCTGAAATATGTCTATAACTGCAATGTTGTCTCCTGTATGAATCTAACAGTCTTTTTTAGTTCACTCAGCGGTCCATAGAGTTTATCTTCCACTGTTGTCTCTCTAGACCAGAAGGTTCGCCTGGATATGTTGTAGTTTGGGCAGTCTTGGAGTATATGCTCTGCTGTCTGCGACGCCAAACCACATGTGCACATGGCTGAGTCATCAATCTGTATACATGTGGTTGCGTAATCTACTGTGTCCTGTTCTGAGGCGCAGAATAATGATCTGTTCTGGTCTGTCCATAACGTGGTAGTCATCTTGAGCAGGTTTTGGTGGCCTTCTGACTGATTTGATCATTCTTTTCTTTTGGTGGTATGTAATGGGCACATCAGGTTGTTGTTCTTTTGCACCTTCCTTAGCCAGTTAAAAATCTACAACACTAGACACAAAGACAGTTAGTTTTTACCTGTTGACAAACACATTGCATCCATGTTTGATGATCTTGTCAATTTTGCTCTTCATCTTTTCCTTCTCAGCGAGCTCAAGCTGTGCCACCTTGGAAATAGCATCCACTCTCACACGCGAGCCAAACACCTGAAAGACAGCCATTCATGAGGATTGTTGTCACATCATACAATGGCTGCTATTCAACAATAGACATTTTAAAAGCTGAAATATGAAAATGTGTACATACATACAATATGTATTCTTATGTGTGATGTCATGACCCAATTAGGTAATACCCACAAAACTGGCTGGATTCAGCAGATCCCCTTGAGCGTGTAGGATATGTATCACACAAGACATGAGAACCGTGAAGGTGCTATATTGATGAACCAAATCTACATTATTCATAAGCATTAATGGACCAGGCATTGAAGATACTTCACAATACTAGGGTCCTGTCCTAAGGCATAATAACCCTACTTAGGGTGGCGGTTCTGCTTAGGTTTTAATTATTTATTGTTGCAGTGATGTCGGGTCTTAACTCAACTATTTATTGTTATGTTCAGAAACAGCAGTCAGAATAGTTTATCAGCTGTATACTATATGAAAAGGATACAAGAGAACATTTCTTCAAAATAAGTCTCACCTGTTATTTTGTTATTCTGTTTGCTTTTGTACATAGAGTTGGAGTGAAAAAGACACGCATTCAAGATAGTTATATTTCCAAGCTGAATAAGACCATACTCATTCTAATCCCAGGCAGTTGTTACTTCTGCCTTGGTGGCTAGCTATGACCCAGTCAATAGACATCGTCTCTGCCATTATCTTTTTATATTTCAGAGCTGTACTTTAAAGAAGCTGACAGTGTTAGCTCAGTAACACCATGGGACAGAAAGGGTTGTAAAAAACAGTATAGATAGAATACAGTGTTGACAAAATAGAATGAATAATGATGCAGATAGAAGACGAGTCTAGCCAAAATACACTAACTGTTTGGACAGAATGAAGCCAGGAAAGTGTATCATCTACAAGTTTTATTGATGCAGATAGAAAAGCCAGGGAGTGTATCACCTTCAAGAGATATCGATGCACAGCTCTAGGGTTCCCCAGCTGTGTGAGATTGGTATGGGATGATGTTAACAATTTTCTAGGAAGGATGTGACTATGAAATGGAGCTGGTCATCCATTAATATGATTATCCAGTGAAAGTGAAGTCAAACACTTCAAACAGGATGTCCAATGTGATTATCTCTACCGTTTAAATTGTGTGTGAACAAAGGTTATACCATTAGGCTAGCCTGCAAAACACTCACCTTAATCTTATCAGTATCCATGGGTGTATTTGCTATGAGAATTTTGGCTTTCTCTAGTCTTTTAGGTTGATTGACGCCAATTTTTTTATCAAGAAGAAAACCTACAACATGGACAAAAGATTTGTTAAATATTATCCATCTTCACGTCCAATAAATATGTTGCTGCTGTAAAAATTGGGTATAAATTATGATGCTGCTATTGTTTCCATTCCAACATGATCAATGTAAACAAAGCAACCACAAATATAAGGATAAAATCCCTGTTGTGTGGATAACAAATGCTCCACATTCTAGCAGTATCAGTGACCTTGTGTTATTTATACGAGCCAGAAAAGGATATATCTATCTCTGCAGTATGCACATGGCGAGTTGCAGTGAAATATGCCAGGCTAAAAAACTGTGAAATCCGTTTATGGCGTCTTGCTTAAGTTCACCCAAGCAGTTGGATAGAACTTATCCTTATCTCCCATCCTCACAGAACCTACAATCCTTACTGCCACCTCAACACCCTCTGCTAGGTTCCCAACACCCAACAGATCTTAATGAGAAACTCTATGGTGGCCTACAGACATAATAACCAAAAGGACATCCTTGCCAGCAGCATGCTGGAAACCCTTACAACACAGGGTACAATCAGATGTAACAGAATTAGATGTTAAATAGACAGGTATATTATTCAGACAGCTTCATTGATCTATCTGAATGGCTTCAGAATTAGATGTTAGACAGCTTCACTGATCTATCTGAATGGTATCAGAATTAGATGTTAGACAGGTATATTATTCAGACAGCTTCATTGATCTATCTGAATGACATCAGAATTAGATGTTAAACAGACAAGTATATTATTTAGACAGCTTCACTAATCTATCCGAATGGCAAATTTCAAATCAGGGAAATATTCCTATAGAAATCTCAAAATCTAGCTTATGCCATCGTTTACAAAAGGTATAATATTGACCAATGCTGAGTAATGCTTCGATAACGACTTGCCGAAAAGGTTCTCAGCCACATACAAGTTCTCCTGCCCTCTGCATACACTGGTGAAACTGGCAGGAGACAAGTGGATTAATTCTGTTAAAATCTTAAAGACATCAAGAAGGAGGCTCCGAACCCAGTCTCTCTCCACTTCAACAACTCTAGCCACCTAGGCTAAGTGAATATTTCTGTTACTGCCACCACATCCTGCTCTGGTGACCATGCTGCTCATGGTATCTCAGTCACAACATGGGAGTTTTCCAACCAACTGAGATTATATTAAATTCTTTCATATGAGGTCTCTTCTTTTTTCATTGTCAACTTCATCCATATGTATATATATATATATATTTTTTTTTTAATTCGCATATCCTTTACAGGACATCGCTGTCAACAGCAGCATCTTTCTGTTGATTTCTTGGCAAGATTACGCTCAGTAGTTTGCCAATGCTTTCTGAGTGGCCGGCTCAGTTATCTCGCAAGTCACCAGCGGGGGTAGAACCGCTCCCAGTTCTTGCCTGCTACGCGTATATATATGCGTGAATAAATATATACATACAAACATGTGGGTGTGGATGTGAACGTAATAATGGATTGTTTGCATATTATATTCATTTTCTTTCTTCCCGTTTCATTACCAGCACTTCCAGTGTTAGATTTGTTTGGATTACATTCATTTTCAGCCAAGTATTATTGTTTTCCAGGCTTTATTTTAAGAAAAAGACAGGTAGAAATGTTTCATTTATTTTATGTGCATCTTTAATTGCTGACACTTGCTAGTAACATTTTACATTCACTTGATTTTGGAGCAGTCACCCCAGATTTCTTACTATTTAAGATACCACCAGTTTAACCAGCTACAGATAGGAACTACAGATGAATTAACTGTGGAATTGGTAAAATTACCGCGAGACATTTTCTTAAGTGTCACACATATGCAGAACAAAGAAAATGATGTTAGCGTACATCAGTTCCATTCCAGAACAATTTCAATGGAGACGTATGTTACAAGCCGACCTTGCTGCCTGCTTTAAATACATCAGGTTTATGACTGGAGGTGTAAGAAAATGGAGAGGGATAATGACAGCAAAGGGGAAAAAAAAAGAATTGAGTGCTGGCTAATTGTCATAATTGTTTGGGTAGGAAAGGTGGTGACAAAAAGAACATGGCCACTCCACGACACTGTCATAACTAGAATGTGTGCATCCTTCACACCCTGCAGACACGGGACTGCCTGTAACTATAGTGTGTGATTAAAGATGGCTGCATAATCAACTGAGTTTTGTTATAGGAATTACCTGACTCAAGGTAAGAATCCGACAAATTGCCTCCAAGCTTTTTAATAATCTGTATAGCATCAAGACTTCCGCTTCCCTGAGAAAAACATCAAATATCACCAGGTACAATAAACTACAATAGAAAACAAAAACGTATCATAAATGTACACAGGACAGCAAACAATAACAATGTAACATAAACGTTTAAAAAAAATAATGTTTCTTTCAGCCAAACAATGTGCAAACTGTGGCAAAAAGCTGACCATAACCTGTTTTTTCTTCTTTTATTTTATGCTAGTTAGCTTTGAACCCAAGCATGGTCCATACATGTGTTACTACTTCTAGTGCACTTGACTGATTTTTGCACGCAAATTAGCGTTACCTATTACTAGTGCTCCTCGCCATTAGGTGAACCCACTCTGACTTCAGAGGTACTTGTTTACATCCCCAAGTCAAGGATGAGAAGTTAAAATTTCTGTCTAACTGACCAGTATAGGGGTTGAACCCGCTGCATGAGCACACCTGATGTTTAAGAACGAGCACTCATACCCATTCTGCCATGCTGACTTTGAATATGATATAAATACACACATAATTAGTTCTCCTACTCTTCTTTATTGCCACTCTATAATTAGATCACAGTGAGAATCAAAATAAATACTTTAATTAAACAAAAAGTCAAGTCACAGCAGTAGTATTTAGAGCTCAATACATGCCAGCTTTTCTTGACAACTGGCCGGGAAAGAGATGTTTTTATTCTAAATGTTCATGTTTGTGATTTCTTTGTGTTGTTAAGAACATTATTGGTGTTATGATACATTTCTGTGGATAAATGGTTGGATTTTGCTTGAACAGATGTCAAAGCTACAGATCAAAAGCCACACAGCAACTTGATCATTTACTTAAGTTTGAGAAATACAGATGAGTTGCAAAGTATCTCCAATCACCATTTGGAATGTTCAAATTTGCAAGTTACCATTTTGCATAAGTAGGCTGTCATGAGTGATTTTAAATTACACTTTCATAAATGTGTATATTTGTTAGTTGAGTGCTGTTTATAATGACAAACTTCAAAATGTGCAACGTCTAAACAACACTTACCGTATTTTACGGACTATAAGACTATATAATAATAATAACAATAATAAATCAAATATGTGCCCACTGACCTTGAGTCTAAGCACAGCTTCAACGGCCAGCTTGGAAAACATGTCTTTATGCTGAGTAAGAATCTTTGAACTCAGAGTTGTCCTGGCTATATTCATCAGGTCCTCTCGGAACTTCACAGAATCATTGCTGCCAGGATGTGACAAAAGTAACAAACTTATTAACAAATATATATGTATATATTGGTAATGTTGATTCCATGCAGCAATACATTTTATTATTATATAATGGCTATTATACACCCAGGAAATGTTCACACGCCCATAGTAAGTTTTTCCATATGCAATGTTAATTTTTACCCATTCATGATTTACTTTATTAAAGTGATGAACCATCGAATTCAGCAAACATCCAGCTAGTATCTTTTAAGAATTTGGAGCATACAATTGTTTACAGAAATTAAACTTACAGTGGAAATATTGATATGTGAGTCATAAGAGAAAGTAAAGGTAACTTGTCAGGTGGACCTTATTAACTGAACATAAAAGTTCTTCATTAATAACTGAAAGTGAAGTCAGGAGTCAGTCGATGTATAACACCTACCTATTATCTACTGCAGCATCTGTCAAAGCCTGCCTTGCTGCATCAACAGCCTTTCTCCAACCAGAAATTATGGTCTGTGGGTGAATCTTCTGATTAATCAGATTTTCTGCTTCCTGTTATTAGATAGTAAAGCCAATCAATAAATCACCTTCAATAGCTGACAGTACTGCACACACACACACACACAAACATCCATTTTCGCTTTCACAGCAAATACCTGTATAGCTACTGTGAATAACAAAATCACATAATGACAGAAGTTAGTTGCTTATCATTTACAGGACGTTGCAGTCAACACCAGCATTTTTTGCTGTTGTAATCTCGTGGCATGTTTACATTCAGTAGCCTGCCACTACCGGTTTCCCTGGCCTAGGAATTTAATTCTTTCTCCGTAATCCCATATACTCTCGTGAGTAACGTGACGTTCACGAGAATCAATAGTTGTTCTCACCACGTCGGTAACTTACGGGGTATGTGAGCCGGTCGCTCAGAAAGCAATGGCAAACTACTGAGCGTAATCTTGCCAAGAAATCAACAATCAGCAGAAAGATGCTGATGTTGACAGTGATGTCCTGTAAAGGATATGTGAACAAAAAAAAAGCTTACCATTGCTTTCTGAATGACCGGCACCCATACCATTTAATAAAAAACCAACACAATGCTGTCTGCTGCCAAATCATGCACAGCTGTTTCGAATGCTGGGATGCAGGATCACAAACCTGTTTGCCACGCAGCCGGCACATAATGACAAGATTTGTTCAGAAAGTATAAGGTCTTTGTTCAGGACAAATACGATTACTCGCCTGGAGGTATGAAACTCTAATCCTATTCAAAGTAGACACTTCTTCCAGTGGTCATGCCACTGTTGGATTGGGTTCCTTTCAGCAGGGGAACAGCCACAATTGTAGGGAACCATGTCGGGAGAGTAGAAGTTTGATGAACCAAAGGAATATTGTGTTTGCCCAAGAAAATCTTAATCAGACGCAAAGAATGGGCAGGTGTGTTGTTATGATGGAGCTGCCAACTGTCCATTACCCATAGAATCACAAAGGCGATAGATGACCTCCGGGCAGCAACCTGATTCATTCCCATACGTGCTCCGTCCCCTCATTCAACAGCCAGCGAAGAGACTACTAATCGTTCCCACCGCTATCTGATTAAAAAGTATAATGATAATCTTTCCACTAGTTGCATGCACTAAACAGTAGAAACATTGTGCTATCCATTTCTTTAGTAACTTATTGGTGAAACCTATAGAAATTCATTGGAGAATGAAGGCCCAGTTTTGCACTGTAGGCTTGTTACTAAAGAAAGTATTCTAGTAGTGCAGATAGTTTGAACAAACAATTTTCAAAGGGTAAAAAATTGGCCACACAGGTCCACCCGACAAATTGCCCTTCTTAACCATCTGCTCCAATACATTATTTCATGCATACATCACATATGAAGGTAATCTTAATCCTCTGCTCTAATCCATTATTTCATGCATACATCACATATGAAGGTAATCTTAATCCTCTGCTCTAATCCATTATTTCATGCATACATCACATATGAAGGTAATCTTAATCCTCTGCTCTAATACATTATTTCATGCATACATCACATATGAAGGTAATCTTAATCCTCTGCTCTAATCCATTATTTCATGCATACATCACATATGAAGGTAATCTTAATCCTCTGCTCTAATCCATTATTTCATGCATACATCACATATGAAGGTAATCTTAATCCTCTGCTCTAATACATTATTTCATTCATACATCACATATGAAGGTAATCTTAACCCTCTGCTCTAATACATTATTTCATTCATACATCACATATGAAGGTAATCTAATCCTGAATGGACAGTGTGTTGCTGACCGGAAAGTGATCATGCAGTCTTTTGACATCTTGATTATCTTTAATAGAATGCATTACTGTATTCGCAGACCGTGTCACGTTATGTTATAACGAACATGTTGGTATGGGAGCCGGTCGTTCAGAAAGCAATGGCAAACTACTGAACGTATAATTTGCCTAGTACATCACCAGCAGCTGAAAATTACTGGTGTTGACCGCAACGTCCTGCAAGGGACATGCAACGTAAAAAAATTTTTTACTGTATTGCAATCTGTAAACCCCCCCTTTATATTTAGATTTCAGATTATTTTCAAGAGTAAAACAAAGTCTCTATACTAAGGCAATGTTAAATGCCTCCATTTCCAATTTCCCACTGACCACCACTGATATAAATTGTTCTCTAAAACAAACCTTTAGCAGCTCAGAAGCCAAAACTACAACAGATGTTGTACCATCTCCAACTTCATCATCCTGGACCTTGGAGATATCTGTTCAACCAATTAGAGTAACCATTAGAGTATGATCTATGAACAGCAAAAATTAGAGTAACCATTAGAGTATGATCTATGAACAGCAAACAAGAGAAGGATCTCAAGCGCTGTAAACTATTGAGGAGGCCACAAGGCATTTCATAATACACAAACATAATATAATAACTGCACCTGTCACGTTGCTGATGAAGATTCTAATGTTGCGGAGATGCTTCACATATTGGCAGTACCAGATGTGCGATATCATCATCATCAAGTGCCGTGCCGGCTGGCGTAGGCGTTCATGGCTCTCCACAGATCTCGGTCCCTGGTGTTCTGGATCAACTCTGCTGATGATATTCCTCCATGCCACCATCTGTCCGTCCAGCATCATTTCTCTTGGTCTCCCTCTCTTCCCCGCGATCTTTCCAGTTGTCACGATGTTCTCTAATGCCTCTCTTCTCATCACATGACCAAAGAAAGATGTTTGTTTCTTTCTTATTGTTGTATATAGTGTTCTAGTTTTATTAGCCTCTTTCAGGCAATCGTTGTTAGTTACTCTGGCAGTCCAAGGAATTCACAACATTCGTCTTAAAAACCACATCTCTGTTGCTTCTAAGTTCTTCCTAATTTGTTCATTTATATTCCAAGATTCGCTGCCATACAGCAAAACTGGTTCTATATAGCATTTTAGCACTCTCTTTCTTCCATTCATTGATAGCGACTTACTGCATAAGATACTCATTTTCTGAAATGCTGTCTTTGCCTGCCCTATTCTGCTCTTAATCTCTTTTGTACATCTTCCATCTGATGTTATAAATGCCCCTAGGTATTTAAAATTATCCACTTGGTTGAGAATTTCCTCTTCTATTTCTATGTCACATTTTGGTGTCCCCATTTTCTTTGATATCACCATTGTTACTGTTTTCTTGATATTCAAGGACTGTGCGATCTAATTATATAATTATAATTCTGCGATCTAATTATATAATTATAATTCTGACTACAATGTCAACAAAACTGAGCTAATACAGTGAACATATTCTGAAAACATGGAACTTCCACATCAGCAGAAATGTTCTTGAACAAAATCATGATTTAATAATAGTTTAGCCACTGAATACATAAATACTGAAGTATCAATGAAATACCTCAACTAACTTGCTTTCAGTTCACCTTCCATCAACAGAAAATTTTCCTTGTTCTCCATGCTCAATTTCTACATTATTTCCACGTTTCCCAGATGGATATTCAAATGTGATTATTTGGCATTTGGTTGTGTGGAAACTGACAACCATCTCAGTTTCCAGTTGTGCACCAATTCAAGCATTTAAACAAAGTATTCAATCACATGTTCACAATATATAGTAAAATACTGGACACGTTTATATGCATTATGACAGGTGAAAATACTGTCAATAACTGAAGACCTATGTATGATTTTCCCCGTGGCTCTTTTCAGGTTTTCTAGTAACAAAACATAAATCTCAACGTTTTTTTCCCCCTTTTCACCCTAGTATTTTTTTAATCTTGAGATTGCTTTCTCAAATGCTTTAATATGCTTAAGAGTTGTTATGGCCTCTGCATGCTGTAATAGCTCCTTTCCATGTAATGTCCAATTTTGAGATATAACTAATGTATCAATTCCTCTCCATTCTTTCTCAAACAATCACATCTATCTCCCATAAAGTTGGTAATACATCGTAGCTTTCCTCATAATCTTGTAGATATTTTTCACTGAAGCTGGGTGAGGCCACATTATCTCTGCACTTCCTGTTTGAGCCGACGGTCTTGAAGGACTTTTCCCCACCACTTGCCGACTCTCTACATGTACACCCATCTGCTTGTCCAATTTTGTAACGTTGTTTAGAGAATGTTTAAGCCTGCTAGGGCCAGTTCTAAAACTGAAGATGACCACTTGACTTTCTCTTGGTAATAAGTATGTTCATATGTGTTTGTCTATGGTTATTTCCTAATCAATGTGTAGTTAGAAATGATTTCATGTAATAAACTACTCACCAATAAGCACTTTAGCTGCGGGATTATCAACTCCAATAGCCTTAAGGATAGTAGCTCCATCATTTGTCACTTGAATAGTTTCATTAGTTGAGCTTGTCTGTAAAATCTTGTCCTTAAAGAACAGAACAAAAAGGTGGAATTTAGTAAAGCTAAAAGACAGATTTTCTGTCTGAAATGATTGAATAATTGTGGATTTTCTTAATACAAAAGCAAGCAGTCTGATAAGTTAATAGACAATAATGTGCTCAGTGTTTTACATTGTTGCAAACAGATAATGCCTCAGATGTGAATACAAACTATGTCAACTACCCACTTGGAGCAAAAATAAACATATGGTTGACAGACACATAACACAAATGAGAATATTCAGAGCTGGTGAGTGGATTTTCATGAGCAAATCAGAAAAACAAAACAATCAAGACAACACCACCATCAGTTGGTTGTGTAGAGAGTGGTCTCACTGCAACTCTACACATTCTATAAAATGGATTTCAAAGCACAAGTAGATAGTAATGAGGAATGTCAATAGAATTCATCTTGAACACTGTGGCTGAGATCTATAGAAAGACATGAACGCTTACACTACACTGCAAGACCCATGATCACAATGATGTATGAGCAGATGGCATGCAAAGATGGCCTTTCCAGAGCTAACAAGTGAATCAGCTGTCCTGAGCATACATAGCATCAAGTTAAGCAGTATAGGCAAAAGGGAGTTACTACAATCAATAATCAGCCACATTCACTGCAAATCATCATCTTATGTCAAGCTGGATAGAGCAGGCAATAATGTTCACCCTAAAACTTTTGCAAATTAACAGCATAAATGGAACACAACAATAAGTCACAGATGGAATCCCAAATTGCATTTCTGTTAAATTAAAGAGAGGGCTGAAAGAAAGACAGTAAGCCGCTATGTAACACAGTGAAAAGAACAAACACATTAGGAGGCAAAAGCAAACAACTGAAAATTGATTATCTAATGACTGTGAGGAACTGGTCAATTAGCCTTTGTTATATTAACCCTTTACTGGGCACAACGGTCATACGCGTCCTTACCCGTGAACAGGCAAAACGACCGAAAACGCCCGTGAATACCAGGCATTTAAAAAACGCGATCCTGCGGCTTTCCGAGACTTCCGATTGTCTACTTTTGGTTTTGCTGATAGCTTGACAACGTGACCGCCATTTGCAAGCGTGTACTTTGAATTTGAACGGATTAAAAAAAATAGTTTTGGGGGTTTTACGCTTTGTATTTCAAAATGGATTTCGATGATTCTTCAAGTAACAGCGGAGATTTCGCTGGGTTCAATTTAAGTGACAATAAAGTGCACGAAGATGACTATGAATTGCAGCTAGATATCAGTGATACCAATGTGGGCAGTGTACACACTTCGGATCTATCGGACTTTGAAGAAAATGATTCTGATTCTGAGTTTAGTGTATAAGACTGACAATCACAAACAATATGTTGTATTTTGTAAATATTTGTGTTCGTGTGTGGATTACCGGCAACATTCACATGAGTAAAATAATCTGCATGCTTTTTACTTAATTTTGTTATTTATTTTACTAAAATTGGTTGACAAACACGTTATATGTGATGTTTTTACTAATGTAATCGAAAATTTACCGAACCTGAAAAAAATCTCGCTCGTTCAGAGCTAGAAAACGGACTAACGTCTGCCATGTAATGGGTTAAGCAAATTAACAAAACCTCAACATCCCATTAGGCTGTCATCTCATCAAAGAAAAATGGTTAACTGTTCATGGAAAAATGGGTATAGTCAGAATGACTAGTTATGAAGGCTGAGGCCTTACCTTCTGTCACCGCCTCACCGTTAGATATATTATTAGAGGGCTGCAACTCCAGCCCAAGGGAGAGAAATGAGTCGCTCAGAGCCTGAGTAATCTAGAGCCTTCTCGAAACACCGGTCATCGAGACCATGGTTCCGTGGACACTGATGTGGCCCGCCTAAAGCGGGGTCCACGAGGAACTCGGACCGAGTTACCGCCCGTGTCGGATTGGGACACGCGGAGACCGGGGGAGGACGGACGGACTTGAGAGAGGCAACAGGGCCTGCCTTTGAGGGACTCTATAGATATCAATAGATATATAGACATAGGCTAGATAGTTTGCTAGACTGTTGTATGATAACTATGTGTGTGATGTTAACCAGCTGTGATATGTAATATGCGCCAACGCATACTGTATATGTATACACAATAAATATTCGATTTCATAGCGAACAGATTTATTGTTGCCTGTATGAACCCAAGTTTAGTTACCTAGATACGAGCAAGACGATGACAGGCTTTTTGGGGGCTAGTTTTCCGGTTTTGGCATAAAATCTATTGTGAAATAACTATTAATTGCCATGTAAAATCACTAAATTGATTTATGTACCATAAATGGTTAACTTTACAAGTTAAAACATTAGTAGCTATCTAGCAATAAAATAGAATTAATCTGAGTCCCTCAGCAGTGTCTCAGCAGTGCCTAAGCAGTGTGTCTCATTATTGTGATTTGTACACTATTTTTGACATGACTGACATTTTTTTTGACTGTTACTAATGTTTTCTCACTCTACGAGCAGATTGTTCCGTGAATAGTGGCGCGTGCAACCTATGTAACCTTTACAACAGTGGCGAGATTACAAGACAGGCTTTCTGGGACAACATCGGCGAGTTCTCAGATTGAAAGCTAAGTTTCATGTCATACCCATTGTAACTCTAAGCTGTACTTCTCATCTTTCATCAATGTATTATGTTGCTTCATATTGATTTGTTGGCATATTCATGACCTTGTCACCAATATAACCTTGCATTTTGATTTACACATTAATAATTAAGGGAGACAACCACTGAGGTAATTCAGAAAGAATTCACCGAGGTGTACAATGCAGGGGCGGTCGAATCTGTGAGCGATACGACCAAATTAAAACCTCGAATTGAGGATGCTACTGATGTACCAAATACCAAGCCTGTAAATGTGCAACAAAACACACAAGACACAAATGCAATAACACGACAGACAACCCATAAAACCAACACTGACCAACTACAGGAATCATTAGAAATAATAGCGCCAAACTCAACTAACATCAATTTTGGGAATGAACAGAAAAATGACCCTACACTTGCACCATACTTTAAGTTAGTAGGACTTAAACCAAAATTAACAAAGAACGCATCGTGGACATTTAGACTACAGAACAACATCTTAACTAGATTGTACACAACAAAGCAGACCACGATACAGCAAGTACTGTTACCACAAGCACATCGAGACAAAGTTCTAAAAATAGCTCATGACTCCCCTTTTGGAGGTCATATGGGGTATGAAAAGACCAGAGCTAGGGTCCTGACCCAGTTTTATTGGCCAAAGTTTTGCCAAGATATAAAAACCTTTTGTAGATCGTGTGATATATGTCAGAAACTGGTGAAAAAAGGAAAAAACCCTACAGCAGAAGTCCAATCAACGACCACTGCCTCAAGGCCGTTCCAAATCGTGGCAGTTGACCTTGTAGGTCCGTTGAATCACATTTCAAATAAAGGGAATAGGTATATTTTTACTCTTGTGGATGTATGTACGAGATGGCCCGAAATGCTTCCATTAAGATCTATCTCCTCTAAGGATGTGACGGACATATTATTAAATATTTTCTCCCGTTTTGGCTTCCCGGAGAAAATAATTTCTGATAGAGGAACCCAGTTCATATCGAATGCCACCCAATCAGTAACTAAGTTACTAGGCATCAAGCAATGTTTCACCAGTCCCTATCGACCGGCCGCAAATGGCATCTGCGAGAAACTAAATGGGGACCTGAAACATATGCTATCTAAAGTGACAGCTGAAAATCCAGCCGATTGGGACATACTTCTCCCAACGGTGCTGTTCGCATATAGAGAAGTCCCACAATCAAGTACAGGGTTCTCTCCCTTCGAATTGATGTATGGAGCGAACCCAAGAGGACCTCTCACCATTTATAAAGAGATCATATCACAACCTGTAGATATCCAACTTCCCATTTCTACCTATGATTTGGTCACTGATACCAGAGACAAAATCATACGTTCCTGTATATTGGCCAGAACATCACTACAGGAGAAAGGTTTTAAATACAGGCAGTACGCCAACAGAGGTGCAAAAACAATTGTGCTAAATCCAGGTCAGGATATTTTACTACTCCTACCTGACAAAAGAGATTTACTGTCAACCTCTTGGCAGGGACCTTTTAAGATCATTAGAAGAATTTCAGAAGTAGATTACGAAATCTCATTAAATGGAAAGCTTAAAATATTCAATCATATGTTGAAACCATATTATGTTAGACAGGACAATGAGACAAATGAACTGACTCAACGAACTGGCGACGGAGACGAAACGACAATTTCCCAACGAAATGACACCTCGACAAACGAAGCATCGTTAACGACACACTCTTACGACGACGAAAACGACGAAGACATATGTACATTACCGACAATCTGTGATATCGACAGCGACGACAAATTTGACGACATATTGACGATTGATCTCAACGACGACGACAATGACATTGAAGACAATTTACAAACAGTAGCATCTGTGATAAATCAGACAGACGTGGACAACACGGAAATCCCTGTACCAATCATGACTGACGACGGAAGTATAAATGACATACATATCTCTGACACTTTGACACAACAACAGCGACAAGACATTTTGACTATCCTTGACGAGTATAAATCTATCTTTTCTAACAAACCTGGACGCACTGATAAAATAACACATTCAATTGTGCTGACAGATCTGAGACCGGTCAAATGTAGACCATATTCTATTCCTCTCCATTACAGATCTAATTTAGATAAAGAAATTTTAGATTTAGAGAAGAATGGCATTATTCAAAAATCGATGTCTCAATATTCTTCACCGATTGTTCTGGTGAAAAAGAAGGACCAGACAATCCGCTTGTGCATCGACTATAGAGTATTAAATACAAGAACAACAACGGATGCAGAGCCAATGAACAGCTGTGAAGATCTTATCTTAAATATGGCTCAATCATCCTTATTTTCCAAGACCGATTTAGCGAAAGGATATTGGCAAGTTCCACTACACCCTTCTTGTAGACATATAACAGCATTCGCAACACCTCTCGGTTTGTACGAATGGCTATATCTTCCGTTTGGTCTCAAGAACGCACCGGCCACATTTGTGAGACTAACAAGATTGTTATTACACGGAATTAAAGATGTAGTAGCCTATATTGATGATATATGCGTCCATTCTTCTGATATGACTTCTCACCTACTTACCCTCAAACAAGTCTTCAACCAAATCTCTCTTTTTGGACTTACTATCAAACCTTCCAAGGTTGAAATAGGTTATACACAAATAGACTTCCTTGGTCACAGAATTTCTGAAGGCAAATTGTTGACAGATGATAAAATTGTTTCTAAGATCCTTAATCTAGAAGTGCCTACCACCAAGAAACAGATTAGAAGTTTACTTGGCCTTATTAACTATTATTCTAAATTCATTCCACATTGGGCAGAACTCACCTCAGTCTTTTCTGATATGTTAACTAAAAATCATCCATCAAAAATTTGTAAAAGTACCAGCTTAGATGATGCAATGTGTAGATTGAAACATATTTTTTCTAATCCACCAGTCTTACGATTACCCAACATAAATTTACCCTTTATTTTGACCACAGATGCTAGCGCTATCGCAATAGGAGGATGCTTGATGCAGGAAGTGGATGGCATAAGACACCCAATTCTCTATGTGAGCCGCAAACTAAAGAAGGCTGAGACTCGGTATGCCACAGTTGAATTAGAGTGTTTGAGCCTATTGTTCTGTATATTGAGATTATCTAAGTTCCTCTTGGGGAGTCATTTTGTGGTCCTCACTGACAGTTCGCCATTATTAGTCCTTAACCATGGGTCGCCCAAAAACCACCGGTTACAAATATGGTGTCTTCTACTTCAGAATTTCGACTTTGAAATACGCCATATCAAGGGCACCGATAATATTATGGCTGACCTTTTATCACGCCAAATAAATGCGCCAGTAGAATGACTCTGATCACATCGACCATTAGCCATACTATAAACTGTGATACTTTTAGTCGGTTGCATATGACAGTGTAACTCTACACCTGCTAGAGTACTCTCAGTGATTAAGTTAATTACGACACCCACGAACATGATACTTGAAGAGCTATACATTAAGAACTATACTCTAAGAGCTATACTATCAAGTGCCCAAGCTCTAGACCGATTCCAGCAAGAAACGTTAACTGTGCGTCAACCAATAAGATCAACCAGTGAACTAACTCCGAATTCGGTAAGAACACGTTTTATTGGACATTGAGAACATTCCATACTTGCTGTTACTACGAAACTTTACAAACAGCCGAAACAGAACGACATCGACTACAACACTCAAGAGACAGCCATACTAACTTTAACATTCATGGCATAACACGCTAACAACAGGAGGACAACGCGCACATCATCGTTGGATTTAATTAATTAATTAGTTTAGGATTAAATATGTATTATATTTCCATTATTGATGTATATAAATTGTATTAACCTGTAATTTGTACATATTCTACATTAATATTACAGGCGGTACCATTCCTAGGCTAAAGAACCGTCCTATACAATTGTCTCTATTTAAATTATAACCTATTTTTCATTCATCGTACAAAAAGTACGTATTTTTGTAATGGGCAAATATCGCCTAGCCCACTTTTTCCAAGGGCAATAACACTTACCTCAACTTTAATTATATATTTTAACCAAATACTATTTTGAATGAAAGGTGAGTGAATGACTGTGTGAATGGATTAAATGAGAGAACGATACACTTGGCGGACAAATTGTACGCAAACCGTATTTATTTTAATTTGTCTGCGTCTTTCATGTAAATTGCATGACTTGTCTAATTTGTGAATACATATGTAGTACTTAGTTTAATAGTGAGTTAATATACTTAGTTTAGCAGTTAGGATACATCTAAGCACCACTACTTGGAATGCCTGATCATGTATTGCACATAGTGCAGTGATTCATGATTGAGGTTATCCCAACTCGTGACGCTTGGAAATACGCCACACATTCAGCACAAACATTACACAAACCTTAAAACTCAACACTATAAATTTAAAATACAGTCAGTCTATTAGAAAAATCAACTTATTAGTCAACACACTAACAAGCCAACAGGAACACATGTAGTCTGAGTGGGATAAAATAACAAGGTAACTACATATTTAGCATTATACAACATACGAGAGTAAAAGTGTATTGAAATGCACACACAAATCAAGATTTGAAAGTGTACTTAATTAGCCAGGACTTCGGTCTTGTTAACTCTCTTTAATACAGAGGTTAATTGTCTGGGTACCAGTTGGGTACTATTGAGAAGGGCGGGTTGTAAATACAACTACTTAAACGTCACGTAACTTCGGTCTGATAAGCATTGTTAAGGACACAGGAGACAGAGTGATCTCTTTACCAAATCAGAGAAGTGGTGTATGGGAGAATACATGAGTTTTAATGCCAGTATGTAGGTTACCAGGTTACTGTCCACCAAACTACAAACACCAACTTTATGTGATTCGGTGACAGAATTAGAATAGATCTAATTACCCAATAACAAGCCATATTAGGGGGGAGGGGGGAATCCTGTCACCGCCTCACCGTTAGATATATTATTAGAGGGCTGCAACTCCAGCCCAAGGGAGAGAAACGAGTCGCTCAGAGCCTGAGTAATCTAGAGCCTTCTCGAAACACCGGTCATCGAGACCATGGTTCCGTGGACACTGATGTGGCCCGCCTAAAGCGGGGTCCACGAGGAACTCGGACCGAGTTACCGCCCGTGTCGGATTGGGACACGCGGAGACCGGGGGAGGACGGACGGACTTGAGAGAGGCAACAGGGCCTGCCTTTGAGGGACTCTATAGATATCAATAGATATATAGACATAGGCTAGATAGTTTGCTAGACTGTTGTATGATAACTATGTGTGTGATGTTAACCAGCTGTGATATGTAATATGCGCCAACGCATACTGTATATGTATACACAATAAATATTCGATCTCATAGCGAACAGATTTATTGTTGCCTGTATGAACCCAAGTTTAGTTACCTAGATACGAGCAAGACGATGACACCTTCATTTTTATATATTTAAGTTAAGAAATGTAACAGAAGCAAATTAGGGCATAAAACACCGAAAACATAGACAGGCTATGTGACTGCCGGACAACAGCATACTTGGAAGAACATTACTCCTAACACAGACTGACGGGGTTATGATAGAGATTAATTATCATTATTCATGCTTCCACAGTTTGTGATGTAACAGATTGAGGTTACATCACCTGTCCAGCATCAGTAAACACAATCTGTGATATAACAGATTGAGGTTACATCACCTGTCCAGCATCAGTAAACAATCTGTGATGTAACAGATTGAGGTTACATCACCTGTCCAGCATCAGTAAACAATCTGTGATGTAACATATTGAGGTTACATCACCTGTCCAGCATCAGTAAACAATCTGTGATGTAACAGATTTAAGTTACATCACCTATCCAGCATCAGTAAATAAAAGTGCATGTTTCTATCATTATGATTTTTATAAAAATAGTTGTAAACAACTAGAGAATTTTTAAGCAGTACTCACCATTCCTTTAGGACCTAAGGTACTTTTCACCAAATCACCAATAGCAGTGGCACCAATAAATGATGACTGAAAAATAACATGAATCCTGAGCGTAAACAGTGCTGCTAACAAATAAAACATACAAACAAAATACTTGCTTTCTATAATATTGTGGCAGAATATATTGTTGAGAACATGCATGACACTAATGACTTCAGTTGCAACTAAATGCCAAACATTATCAAACAAAACAGCAGTGTTTGTTTATCATTTGTCATTAATTCCTACAGTTACTGTTTGCTGTCAAAATCCTTGATTATTCTCAAAAACTTGCCATCAATATTTTGGCATTCTAGCACTTATTACTTCATGTCAAACAGTCAAATAGCTTTACATAGTCTGTGAAGCATAAACACAATATTGCAATCTATTCACACACAAGGCATTATATGTGCTATAAATATTCACTGTTAATGGCAAACCTGCATTTGTTACACCTAATTTGTTGAAGTGGTGGTAGTGCTGTGTCAGGTGGCCATGTTATTTGTGCCAGGCTCTTCACATTGTCTGGATGTGGTTACTTTACCACATCACACGTATTTGTTGGTCACTGAATGTGTGTGCTATGTTGCAGACATTTACAATATCAAAATCTTTCAAGGCCTCAATTTCATAAACTGTGTTGGGAGCATGTGGAAACAGTTCTAGATGACCTTATTATGTCTGCTAATGTGATAACCTGGAGGATTCCTTAAATAAACTCAGCAAATGATGCAATGATGGAATATCTGCTGATGTGAATACCACCATATGTGAAGCACACACCAGAGCTCTTCTTAAACATCCCATCTTAACCTGAAGTTGAAAGGCAAAACGAGGAAAGAACCCAGAAAGACATGGAATCTGGCTCAAAAGTTTCCACTTGTGTATAAGGAGCTCTAGGATGACTGGAGTTGGAATACAGTCTGAAACAATTCTAGACAATTCTTATCGGTGGAGGACGATAAGAACAGATTACCATTAAAGGTCAGTAAAATTGAATGAATGGTATTCTCAAGAAAGCACACAGTCCATGTTGCTCTAATATACAGTAGGTGTAACAACAAAACAGGTCAACTGTTTTAAATATCTAGGCCACAGTGACATCCGACAGAAGATGTGCCCCGATGATAACGAAACAAATCAGTGTAATCAAAGATTCTTTTACAAAATTGAGCGTCATGGCAAACAGAAAAAACCTCAAAAACTTTAAAAATCTGATTACTGAAAAGCTGTGAGTGGTCTACTCTTTCTCTATAGGTATGAATGCCAGATGAGTGATGAAATAGTGAATAACTGGAGGCAGCTGTGATTTTTCTAAGAAGAATGTTGAGAATATCATGGACAGAGAAGAAAACCAATGTTGAGGTAATGAGAACTGCAAGTGTTACAAGATATCCCATCAAAACTATAAGCAAAGGACAACTCAAATGTACGGGGCATATCAATGATCTGTGCCACACTTTTGACAGTCTGCTGTGTGGAAAGACACCTGAGCCACATGGGATAGAACCAGTTGCAATGATTCTGATCCTCTTACCTCTAACTTTCTCACTGCACTATTTGAAATCATAAATTTGGGTGAACTTGACCTTAACTCTATTAATAAACGTTTGCCCAATGCTATAAGGTATGTAGATTCTTTGAGGATAATGAATCGTATCAGAATATACACACTTGCTCATGGATTTAGTGAGAACAATAAGCTAACTCTCTCTCTCTCTGAGACTGCAGCATTTTTTTAAGTGCAAATACACCTCTTTCAAACATAAAAGACCAACATGAACATAAACCAAACTATGTGTTATTCAAAATAATGTATAGAAAGTCTGTACAGAAACATCACAGGTAAGCTCAATCTTAAATGTGATATTCTTGTTGACAGTGATATGTGATATTCCTGATGTCACATTAAAAAAGATATAAAATATGTACTTAGCATTAGTTTGATTTCGGTAATGTATTTTCACCACTCTGGTGCTTTTGCTGAGACCACAAGTAGCCAGACTATGGAAGTCATGGCAGTAAGTAACGCAATAACATGGCTCGAGACAGACATTCACTAGGGCATGTTTCCTTAGCGACTCAATGGGTATGCTCAAGAGGATAGTGATGGGGTGGATCCGAAGAGAGTGGTTGCTGTCTCTCGAGCGGTCTCGGCTGGCAAAGATTAGTTTCATCTTCGTGCCAGGGCATGCGGGAATACAAGGAAATGAGCGGGCTGACAAGCTCGCAGGTAAGGCTACTGTGGAAGGTTGACGCGCTATGGACCAGGCTGACATTCTGATTGCTCTACGAGAAGTAAGACTGTTGCGAGAACTTAAATGATGACTGTGATTCTAAAACCATAGTCAGATTGTGAGAACTGCAAATTAAAAGAGGTGTTGCCAAACAAGAACACTACGCAGGAAGCCAAAGAAGATTCATGAACCAATACAGAACTGGTGTCGTGAGCCGCTACACGCTGCGGGATTTGCTGAGGAGGGGATCCGAGCACTTATGGACAAAGGTTCGATGTGCATTGAGGATGATCTGTTGACTAACTAACTAAAGTATTTTCACCTTCAGTCTATTTTGGCATGGGCCACAAACAGGATGGTTTGCATGATGAAGGATCACTCCTGACAGCCAGATTTCCTCCTCCAATTAAGCACCACTTTAATTAGCAAAGTGAATGAACTCTGTAGTCCTCATGAGGACTCAAATGTCTGCTACCAGAATCACACATGAACATGCTATAAATATTTGTGTGTGGGCAAGATATCTCATTTTGAACGTTAGCCAGGGCAGCTGCCTAATTGGCCAGCTCCTTTTGATTTAGAATTGTTGAGGAATGTTTCATGCGTGCAACATCCAAGGTGTCTTCAAACGTTAACTCTCGCCTGAGAAATCTAGATGCTTGATCCACTACCCCAGGATCAAAGGGTGTATACCATTCTTTCCATATTTTATTTTAAAATCCAGCCCAGACCATAAAACGAAACCTGTATGTTCGATCCAGAGGTGAATACTGCAACCTATAAACCACACCACCACATACCTTCCATACATTTTCCATATCTATATTATGACAATAAAATTATATGGGGAAAAAATGATCATTACCATACGTGCTGTCTCAGACTTCTCCTCCTCTGCTCCATAACGTAAAATCTGTACTGGGTTAAGTGACATCTGGAGTCAAAATAGAAAAAAATTCTCACGTCAATAGTAGAAGAGAACAATTATAGAAAAGTATACAACAGGAAACACAACAGGATATATCAAATACTTACCATGATAATGTGAACCTGGCAGCTTTACATTTCTCCACAATTTCAATGCACTGCATGTTCATGTTATAACTACTTTTTTGCCTGCATAAATTAATGAACTTTATATTTTTTTCTGCATCATATTTCCTTCTATATGTACACCAAAGCACCATTCTAGTATAGTTGATCATAATCCTTATTATCATAATCTGTTATCACCATGATCAGTTTCTGCTTCTTCAAATGAACACGGCCATGGCCATTACTTTGCTTATATCCCTTTTCACAATAATCATATTGTTTATCTCTTTATTCTCAGCCATCATCATCATCAAAATCAGCTTACTTCAGCATCGATTTCTGTAAGATTTACCACCTATTGACAGATTCAATCCAATGTAATTTGTTCTATGTACCATTGGGTAGGCCACCCCCTCCTTTCCTAAAAATGTTGCCAGAGCCGTGAGCCTACAGCTTACTCTTAGTTATTTCCAAATACATCGGTTTTCAGGTTGACAACTTGCACACTGGAAC
Source organism: Cepaea hortensis (assembly GCA_963921405.1). NCBI lineage: Eukaryota > Metazoa > Mollusca > Gastropoda > Stylommatophora > Helicidae > Cepaea > Cepaea hortensis. The sequence continues at coordinate 42,236,336 of OY992886.1, forward strand.
TGATTTTCCCCATTGTGATTCAAGAAGTCTAGATATCCAAGGTCACAACTGAGATGCATGCAACATTGGATGTCAGAAAGCAATGTCGCAGGTCCTTGGCAGGACCCCAGGCTGATTTTCTAGAGAATGGTATTTACAGTAGTTTGCCATTGCTTTCTGAACCTATCTTCTTCTTTGTGTGTGTGTATGTGTGTGGCGAGGGACAGACAATGCTGGAGATCCACTGCAGTCAATTTCATTGTGAAGATGGTAACTAGTCTGATCTTATCCCTCTTTGCCAGCATCATCCTTTTGAAGATGGCAACTAAACTGATCTGATCTAACATCATCTTTGCCAGTATCATCATCCTTTCTGTTGTCAGTATATTTTAGTTAAATATCACCAACGTCCTATGTGTATCCTTATATCACATCAATGTGTGTATTCTTCATTTGTCTGGTAATTTTAAAATATTTTAAACAATTGACAGTGTTTATGTTGGGTCTAATTCTTTGTTTATCTGTGTGGGTGTGGGTGGGAATATTGTGTGGTATCTGGGTGGGGGATATGTGTATGGTGTGTAAGTGGGGATGTGTTGGTGAGGGATATGTGTGTGTGTGGTGCGTGGGTTGGGAATAGTGCGTGGTAGGGGGTGTATGTGATGTGCGGGTGGGGGATTGTGTGGTGGGGGATTGGGTTAAGGCATGTGTGGGTGGGTGGAAGTTGTGTGTGTGGGTGGTGGGGTGTGTGTGAGTGGATTGGGGATGTATGGGTGGTTAGGGAGATGCGTGTGTGTGGGGGTAGGGACATGTCAGTTGGTGGGGATGTGTGTGTATGGTTTGGGGATGTGTTAGTGGATGTGTGTGGGTTGGTGGGGGATTGTGTGCGTGGGTGGGGAATATGTGGTCGATGGAGATGTGGCTGGGGGATGGGTGGTTTGAGGTGTGGGTGGGGAGAGGATGTGTGGGTTAGGATGTGTATGTGGATGGGCGTGGGATGTGTGGGGGAATGTTTGTGGGTGGCGAGTGTGTTTTGGTTGGGGGATCAGATGAGGGCAGTGTCTGTGGGTGGGGGATGTGCGGGAGGGGGATCGGTCGGTTGGTGGGGTATGTATGTGTCCCTTGGTGTGCGTGTGTGTGGGTAGGTGGGGGTGTGTGTGTGGGTGGGGTGATGTATGGATAGGTGGGAGATGGGCCTCATAACATGGTAATTCGCCTTGTTTATGTTTACAACATTCATTTCACAATGTTTATTTTTCTTCCTATGTAAATGTATAATGCTCTTGATGAACGAAAGATGAGTGATTGGAAGGGCCGAATGTAAGACGGGCCTGCGCGCCCAATTTGTGACCCTAATAATGTTGATTTGATTTTCTCATTGGGGTCTCCACATTCTTGTAGGATAAGATGCTCAACTGTCATTTTTTAAATGACTTCTTCTGGCACAGTATGTGCTCAGGGCAATGATCTATACCAAACTAGATCACAGAGGCCATTCTGTTATGACTAAGAATATTTTGGCAGCCTAACCAATGCTCAACATGTTATTTCTAAAATTAACACATTAAACCCTCTTCAGGAACTTGCAGATGAGTGAATTATTTGTTGCTTAAAATTTGTATTTTGTTTTACATAGTCTCTTGTTAGTTTTTCGGTTTTCAATGATTGTGTTAACTTTCTTTCCTACTGACACTTCATTCGTGCAGATTAAAACGTGCTATTTGTGATCGCTTTACATCAAGCAAGGAGTCTGTCAGGGCTGCTGTCCCCCTATTTGTTTAAACTGTATGCCGAAAATATGAGAAATGCCGGAGATGATGGTGGCATGGAGGAATATCAACAGCAGAGGTGATCCAGAATACCAAAGACAGATCTGTGGAGAGTAATGAATGCCTACGCCAGCCAGCATGGCACTTGATGATGTCAGAGATGATATAACCAAGGAGCAATATGATACCCTAAATATTGGTGGTCGTGACATACCAGAGATTTGATATGCTGATGATACAGTATTACTATCCACATAACAGCATAGTATAGACAAACTAATAATCTCAACCCAAAAGAATAGTGAAAATCACAACTTATATCTTAACAGCAAAATTAAAGATAATGCATACAGATAAAACTAATATGGAGAAAGAAATATATGTTAATGAGGAAAAATTGGAGGTGGTGGAAAATTTAGGATATATCTTGGATTATTAATTACCAACAATGGTATCACAATGAAAGAAATTAAAAGACGAATATCTATTGTTCTTCACAAACAAAAACAAAACTGAATAAATTGTAGAGTGGGACAGATCTACAAAAATTTTATTTTTAGGAGCATGCATCTTTCCCATTGCAACATACGCCTGAGAGACCTGGACTCTAACTAAACAAGCTGAACAGCGCATAAATGCCTTTGAATATAAATGTTATAGACAGGTTGGTACTAAGAATATTTTGAATACAGAAAAGAAACGCATCCATACATGATTTAAAGGTTGGCTACTAAAGACGATTAAACAAAGAAAATTGAAAAATGTTGGTTACTTGAAACGTCACGAAAGTTTGGAGAAAGCAAAAATGTAGGGGTATATGCATGGGAAGAGAGGAAGAAGAAGGACAAAGAGAAGATGGATGCAAGATGTGGCAGATGATCTCCAGAAGGGTGTATCGGATGCGAACATCTTGCTTGTGACCGAGAATCCGGAAGGTTGTTATGGGAAGTATTCTGATCACGTATTTCAAAAAGGATCATAGTCTTATATTGCCCTCATTTTTTAGGCAACCAGTTGATATCTGTGTCCTTTTGTTAGTGGAGCATTAAATCTTTGGTGCATAATTTGGTATTTTGAGTGCCATGTTGTTTTTCAATTTCACTTAGTCTACGTTCCATTTGCTCTGTATTATTTTCAAATTTTCCTTTGAATCTCTTAATATTTTTCATGGGAAAAAGAGTGTTGAAGTGCAATATAGAACAGTGGGGGAACACAACCGGTGGGGAATTCCCCCCTAGGGGGAATTTTAGGGTTTCAAGGGGGAATTAAGATTATTTCAAGATCACGTTAATACAAGAACCGATTGCTTGATGTTTTTCCCTTCATACTTTACGGTTCTGTAAGTCTTGTTTTATGTGGACGTCTAGACTTGTTTTAGTATGTGCTATTAATTTTAGCTTCCATTATTATGTATACTGTGTAGGGGATTGGGGGGGATTTTTTAGGTAGGAAATACGAAAGGGGGGGGGGGGGGGGGGAATGACGTTCTGAAAATGTGAAGGGGGGGCACGGGCCAAAAAAGGTTGAGAACCACTGACACAGAACCTATACTTTTGTATGGATGTGAAGCTGAAAAACATCTGATAGCTGCGGAAATGTGATTTCTGAGGAAAATGCAAAGAATACCACGGACAGACAAACACCAATGAACAAGTCCATCAAGAAACAAATGAAGATTGTAAACTGATTAGAGACATTAGACGTAGACAGTCAAAATCTTTTGGGCATGTTAAGAGAAGAAATGACTTGGAGAACTTGGTGACAACTGGCAAGATCGAAGGGAAGAGACCAGGGGGGAGACCGAGAAGTAAATACCTGGATGGCTTGGCCACATGGCATGGTCGAGACAGGAACATGGAGCTGATCCACGACTCTGGTGATCGAGTGAGATGAGAACATGACCGCCCACGCTTATCAGCATGGCAGATGATGGATGGATGGATGGATTTTTTTTCTTATTTCCATTAGTTTTAAGATTTCAGTCATCCATCTTTTACAACCTAACATCTTCAATGATGTATATTTGTTCTTGCAGTCTGTCTGACTGAGTTCTTTAATATTTCCCTTTGGTCATCAAAATCTTGAAACAGAATTTCTAGATTAGACAATGTATCAAACCTGTTTATTTTTTAAATTATATTGAATTTATCTTTAATCTCCCCTTGCTTCAGTGAACATAGATCAAATGTTATGTTTTTGGTGCATGTTTGACCACCTTTAGCTTTATATGTATATTGCTTATAATTAATCTATGATCACTATAGCAGTCTGAATTTGTTTTACTTATTTTTCTTGGATGTTGTTATACCAGGTGTTTCTAATAATGATATCATGTTCTTTCGCTCATGTACAAGCCCGACTCCTCTTTCATTACGTTCCCTTAGTCCATATCTACTGTGTCTTGTAGGTTTCCATCTTTAGCATTAAAGTTTCCAATTAAATTTATTTCTAAGCTTTTGCACTTCATCATTATAAAATTCAATTAAGCTGAATAATGCTGTCTGCTTTTGTGGCATATGCTTGAATGATGTTGACACCAAAAGGTCTGCCAGTTAGGATCATTATTACAAGGCCTATTAACATGAATTAGTTGGGTATCATTGGCGTTTGATTTTGTTTTTGGCCAGCTTCATGTTTTTATCATATAAAGAAAGAGGTTAAAAAATTATGAAAATGTTATCCAGATACATCAATAAAAAGGACTCATGGACAAATTGAATTTACATACTGCTGAAACAAATAAATAATTGGCAATGTTATAGAAATATCAGGCTGGACATTGTTGATCTTTAGGCTCTGCAATAACTTAGCTAGTTATTGAGGTCTATGCCTAGCTTGCTCTCCAATTATGTATAACCCATTCATGAATGTATCCAATTATCTGGTACTTGGAAACTCTGGAGGTATTTGACATTGGTTATTTGTTAACAGATTCAGTGCCAAACAACAAGTAGGTGTGGATCAAATCAAAAAGAATGGTGGAAAATAAGATATAGGGGTGTGTCACAGTTATGACTTAACAGTTGTTAATGTGGTAGCAGACGTGTTGTATTTCTTCTTCTTTCGTTCGCTTGAAATATGTCTATATCTGCAATGTTGTCTCTTGTATGAATTGAACTGTATTTTTCAGTTCACACAGTGGTCCATAGAGATCTTCCACTGTCGTCTCTCTAGGCCAGAAGGTTTGCCTACATATGTTATATTTTGGGCAGTCTTGGAGTATGTGCTCTGCTGTCTGCAAGGCCAATCCACATGTGTACATGGCTGTTTCACCAATCTTGAATTTTGTATACATGTGGTTGCGTAATCTATTGTGTCCTGTTCTAAGGCGCAGTATAATGACTTGTTCTGGTCTATCCATAACGTGTTCTGGTCTATCCATAACGTGTTCTGGTCTATCCATAACGTGGTAGTTGTCTTGAGCAGGTTTTGGTGGCTTTCTGACTGATTTGATCATTCTTTTCTTTTGGTGGTAACGGGCACATCAGACTCTTCTTCTTTGGCTCCTTCCTTAGCCAATTGATCAGCTCTGTCGTTTCCGGGTACTCCACAGCGGGATGGTATCCACTGTATGGTGACCTTATGCTGACTGCTAAGTTCAGAAAGTAGTATCCTTAGTACTGGCAATTCCCCAGAGAGGAGCGCCTCAAGTACTGATGTTGCATCTGTCAATAACACCACAGGTTATGTACCATGGTTGGTATTTAGTAATTTCTCTGTTGCTATCTTGATTGCCTCAATTTCAGCATCGTAGTTATGGCAGTACTTTCCTGTCAGTACTCTGGCTGTGTCCCTAGTATTATTTGGGTATTCTATGTACACTCCAGCTCCTCCATTTTGAACAGCATTTTGTGCTGACCCATCTGTGTAAACTGGGATCCAGAGGTCCTGTGGGTATTCTTCATCAAGGAAGCTAAGAGTGGCTGTTCTGCGCTGCACACACTGTTCTGTTCTTCCTTGTCAAATATTCCTCTCACTTTTGTCTGAATTTGTAATGATAGTCTATGCTCATCTTTCCATGGAGTTTGCTCTGGAATAGTTGTTAGGGGGATACCAACTGTGGGCAGATCGGTGGTTTCTCTGCAGAGTCGTTTGGCCTGGTGGATAAAACTACTTTTCAACCGCCACATAGCTAGGTTTTCAAATCTGTTCTTCATAGGGTGGCCTGGCAAGCTGAGGAACTTTTCTGCTTGTATTAGCGTTTTCGTATCTCTGCGCTCACTCAGTGCTTGTGTCCTCCCCATTTCCACTATAGGGGTTGATCTCATCCCTTCTGTGGTGACTCTAAGTGCTTGATTTTGCACCTTGTCCAGCTCTTGTAGTGTGGTTTTTGATGCTGAACACCACGCAGTTGACCCATATTCCAGGTGTGGTCGTATGCTCTGTTGGTAAATTTTGCTAAGTATTTTCCCACTGGCTCCCCATGTGGTTCCACTTAGTTTTCTCAGGATGGCTATTTTCCTTCTGGCTTTTGCTACTGCTTTGTTGATGTGCTTTCTCCATGTCAGCCTGCCATCAAATGTTACTCCAAGGTATGTTGGTTCTTATCTTCTCTTAGGGGTGTTGCATTTATTTGGATGATCCCTGCATTTTGTTTTGAAGAGAGGGTAAATAGAGTGGTGCTGCACTTGTCAGTGTTTATGCGGACACACCATCTATTTGCCCATGCAGCAAATGTATCTACAGCTCTTTGTAGCAATTTGGTGGCCACTGATGCATGTTCATTTGTGCTCCATAAAACCAGGTCGTCACGTACATTGCTGCTTTAATTCCATGCGGTAGATTAGCAACAAGATCATTGATGAAGATTAGAAAGAGTTAGGGGGGACAAGGCTCCGTCCTGGGGAACAGTGACGCAATAGTACTTTCTTGCTCTTGAGTCCGTCTATCTGTACTCGGGCTCTTCTGTTGTGCAAGTATGCTTTCACCCATTTGTACATTCTTCCATTGACTTTGCAGTTTCTCAGTTTATTCATCAGACCTTCTTTCCAGACTTTGTCAAAGGCTTTCTTCAAATCTATCCATGCCGCAAGCACCAGCTTCTTCTCTTGGAATGCATCCTCAATTTCTTGAGAGAGGTAGGTTGTCTGATCTTCCGTAGAGTAGCACTGCCTAAAGCCAGCCTGCTGTGGCACAAGGATGTTTTTACTTTCAAAGTACCACTGCAGTCTGTGATTGATGATGTGCTCCAGTGTTTTGCAGAGACAGCTGGTGAGACTAATTGGTCTGTAGCTAGAGGCAATGGAACTATCTTTCCCTGATTTTAGGAGGGGTATCATGATTGCTTCTCTCCAGGCTTGTGGAACACTGCCTAAAGTCCAACTGTTATTGAAGATCTGAAACAGCTTTGCTTTGGCCTCTGTTCCTAGGTTCCTGATCATTTCATTGGAGATACCATCAGCTCCTGGTGACTTTCTCATTTTCAGTTTTGATATGGCTAGCTCCAGTTCGCTGATTGTGATGGGTGCCTCCAGAACCTCATGTACTATTTCCTTCTGTCCTGTATGTTGCCGTTTCTCTCGAATCTCTTGTTTCTCTGGACTAATTTTGATACTGTTATCTTGTGCGAATGAGTCCGCAAAATGGTCAGCTGCTTGCTTTCTTGTTAAGATGTTTCCATCTTTATGTAGTGCAATTTTTGAGTTTCTCCCTGTGCCCTCATCGTTAAGTTGTTTTATTAGCTTCCACAATTTCCTTGTGTCTCTTTCAAAGTTAAGAGACTCTGTTTTTTCCTGCCAGCTTTTCCGTCTAGCCTGCAGCTTGGCCCTTGCATGCTGGAATTTATTGTGGTGCTCTTGGCTGGGTGTGGACTCTGCTTGCTTTCTACATACTTCCACATCATTATGCAACTGTTCCAGTTCACTGCTCCAGTAGGGTTTATATTGTTTACGGGCTCCTCTTGGTACTGTTTCTCGTGCTGCCTATAGTATGCATTTCCCAAACTCTTCAACTACTTTATTTATGTCTTTCTCAGTGTTCAGGTTTCTAACCAGTATGCTGGTGCGATTCTTGTACATTGCCCAGTCTGCTCTCTTGTAGTTCCACCTCGAGAGGGTGCTGCTTTCACTTACAAGCTCATTTTCTACAGTTAGAAAGACTGGCCGATGGTCGCTGCCACCAAGTTGTTTCCCAACAATTTGTGTAATGTTCCACTCCAGGTCTGGTGAATGAAAAGCCAGGTCAGGTGTAGTTGTAGAGCGCCATGATCTCGAGTAGAAAGTATGTGGGTCGGGCGGCTTGTTAACCAAGATGAATCTATTCTCATCATGCCAGTCTTCCAGTCTCTCTCCTCTCTGGTCCATGTGATCATAGCCCCAGCTCTGCGAGTGGCTGTTGAAATCACCACACACACTCATTTTCTTTTTTAATGGTAGTGTGTCCAGTGCTTGTGGGCGGTCACTTGGATAGTAGTAATTGAATGTTGTTTTTCAAAATAAAGGGGGTTGCTTAGGGAAAACTACTTCCATGGCAGATACAGGAAGTCGTTTAAGGCAATAAATCATCCCATGGCACACAATCAGTTAGTTAGTTAGTTAGTCGCAGTTCCAACTTCACAGCAACGGGTCGTCCCCATTATGCTCCATTCCTGTGCCAGTGAATATCACACAAAACGCTCCCCACTGCCCAATGTGAAAAGTGGAAAAGACAGGAGTCTCGACAAATAACAGCCCGCACAGATACACTGTGCATAATGCCGCCACCAGAATGTCAACACAATAGTCCCCCACAAAGCACCCAGTTCATTTCTGATGGAATCGGCAGTCATTTTCCCATCTGGATGTTTCCTAGATGTTCACCCACACAGTCCACGAAATACAGTTCATCGTCAATGGCAGTGGCAGTCAACCAGAAGCCCAGCAGCCACGCATTTCTGCATAAAGCAAAAACCGGTCAACTCTGGGACATAGCCATCTGCCATCGCTCCGAACATGCAGTCACGTTCCAAAAGACCTTGAGCAGATTCCAAAGCATTTCACACGAAACTCACAGCTCACAGTGTCGCGCCACACACTCTCAGTAGCAGGGCGACGGAACCATCAAGACTCCTTAGTCGCCTCTTACGACATGCGTGGTAGGCTGCAGTTAACGGAAGGGAATGTGTGTGCGTGTGGGGCGGCAGGTTCATGACTTCATAAACCACTTATGTACACATTTCATAGTCGAACATCTGGGAATGTGTGTGTGGGGGAGTGATCATGACTTCATAAACCACTTCCGTACATTTGATAGTCAAACAGCTGGGAATATGGGGTAGGGGGGTGGGGGGGGGGGGGTGGTTGTTTCATGACTTCGTAAACCACTTATGTACACATTTGATAGCCAAACATCTGGGAATGTGTGTGTGTGTGTTTGGGGGGGGGGGGGGATGTTCATGACTTCGTAAACCACTTATGTACACATTTGATAGTCAAACATATGGGAATGTGTGGGGGAAGTGTTCATGACTTCGTAAACCACTTATGTACACATTTGATCAACAATCTGGCAAAGACAGCAATAAGAACATGTCTTACCTTAATCATGTAAAATATTTTGAGTTAACAAAATTCTTTACAACCCATCTTAATACATGCTTACTCTTACAGTAGAACTGTGTACCGTAATCCATTATGAATCTACTGATTATTTCAATATTCTTTTGTAAGCAAGCAAGCGGAAATTAATCATTTAATGAGATACAGTAAATACAGTAATGTTTCAAATGCAAGCTCACAGACCAGCTAAGTGTACGATACAGTAGGCGTGGCTTCTGACACTGACACAACACAAGTTGACGACCCAGCGACTGCAATTTATCCTTTATTTGCCCACCCAAATTGATGATACAATAACAACTCCCCCCCCCCCCCCCTACAAATCATTTGCTTAGAGACTTCAATTTTGTATTATGAATTGAATATCATGTTGTTTAGCTTTATCTCAACGTTTTTATTTTTTTATTTTCACGTTTTGAAAAATACAGAAATTTCTTACATTGATCAAACTAAGAAAGACTTCTAGTTCTTTCTAGAAACATAAAACTGAAAAAGAAAAGCATGATATTGAATTGACATTATACTAATGGGATACACACTCACATATATGACATTTCAAGCTCTGTGTAAAGTATACGTGGAGGGGCTAAAGAGATTAATAGAACCATTGCATTTGTAAACTGCTTCGTTTCATGGGTGGTTGAAGTGAGCCAAGTGCCATCCCTCATACCGGCGTCTCCTCACCGCTGTCATTGCCGTTCTCAGAACACGATGGCCATGGCATGGCGCTGGAAAATGCTGCTTACTTTATATTTTCAAATTGTGAATTTGCGAGGTGGGGTACACAAATGTTGACTAAATTAATTTGCCAGACTATCAATAAGCAAAATGAAAACCAACAATGAGTGTTACCATTTTTGCTGATTTCTCTGTTCCTTCTATTCAACCTCTGGCCGGCACGCTAAAACCCGTCAGAACGTTTCGAAGCTTCTTAGAAGAATGGTGGTATCGATGTCGTAAAATGACTAGCCATGTACGTGAATATTTCCGGCCTCGATATTTGGGTAGTCTGATAGCCCATGGGTACTGGATAGGTATTTTTTTTTTTTTTAATGTTGCATATCCCTCAAGTACGTTACAGTCAACGCCAGCATTTTCAGCTGCTGTTGATGTACTAGTCAAGATTACGCTAAGTAGTTTGCCATTGCTTTCTGAGCGACCGGCTCACATACCCCCGTAAGTAACCAACTCGATATGATCCGCTACCGAATCTCGCGCAGCTGCATTACTCACGAGAATATACGGGATTACGGAGAAAGACGCTAACTACTTCGCCAGGGAGAACGACATATAGGTATAGATAGGGGTACATTTACTTCAGGCGCTTTGATTGGAGCGGGCATTGGCGATGAGGTTTCCCAATCCTCTTTGTCATCTGTTATTTTAATGACAATTAATGCTACGTAATTATTAAAGGGCTTGCGAACGCGGTTTGTGAGCCCATTTACCCGGGTTCGAAACACAGCGGTGCTGGTTTTTTTCGAAAAATGTATAGGAGCCGGTCGTTCAGAAATCAATGGCAAACTACTGAACGTAACACTTGCCTAGTACATCAACAGCAGCTGAAAATGCTGGTGTTGACTGCAACGTCCCGTAAGGGATACGCAACAAAACAAAATTATTTGTTGCCCAGTATTTCATGCTGTCCACCTATATCTTTCTTTCATATAGTGTTGTTTGTCCATCAGGAATGATGATGACCATTCATTTAATCCAGTGGGGTTGAAAGTATGGTGCAGTGAGTTCTAAGATGGCTGATAAGGCTTGTTTTGGCTCGAAATGTTCTTTGACAATGAGGGCAAAGAATGCTTGATGTTCCAGGAGGGGGATCTCCTGCAGTGGTTTTTCTGTCCAGCCTTTTCTTCACAGTTCTTGCGGTCCTGTTTGCTTCACAAGTGACTACACCCTTGCGTAATGATGTACGCCACGAATTTCGGTCTTTGGCAGCAGTCTCCCAAGTGTCATGATGAATTCCGAAATCTTTTAGGGAGCTCTTCAGACTGTCTTTAAAGTGTTTCCTCTGACCGCCTTGGGCACGTTTACAACAACGCAACTCGCCGTAAAAAAAAAACAAAAAAAAAAAAAAACAAACAAACAAAAATTCGTTCAGGGAGCCTGTGAGATGGCATGCGAGTCAAGTGACCAGCCCAGCCAATCTGATTCTTCATTAGTAATGTGTGGATACTAGGCATGGACGCTCTTTCTTGAACTTCAGTGCCTGGGATATTGTCTTGCCATTTAATCTTCAGTAGCTTCCTAAGGCAGAATGTGTTGAAGTGGTTTAATTTCCCAGGGTGTCTCGGATAAACAGTCCATGTTTCACAAGCATATAGCAAAGTGGATAATACGACTGCTTTGTAGACTTTTAGCTTTGTTTGCAGGCTTATTCCATTTCTGTCCCATACATTCTTGTACAGTCTGCCAAAGGCCGCGCTGGCCTTGGAGATTCTTGCATTCACCGGCACTCATACGAATGTATGAAAATTAGCGCAAGACGGCCTGCTTCCAAATAACCCGTAGCTGTGTTTCAAACGCAGTATGCGGGATAGGGAATTTTAATTGTAATGTAAAGTATAATTTAATTTTGCGAATTGCGTTCGCAACCCCTTCGCCCCTGCGTCGGCACACAGAGATATCCAAAATGTGCTGCAGTCTCCACAAATATATCTCACAAAGTTACCCAGACATGTGCTCCAGTTTCCTCCATTATATCACACAAAGATACCCATTTATGTGCCCCAATATCCTCTTTTAGATCACACAAAGATGCCCATATATGAGCCTCAATATCCTCACTTGGATCATACAAAACTGCCCATACATGTGCCCCAATATCCTCTTCTTGATTACACAAAGATACCCATCGATGTTCACCAATTTCATCTCTTTGATTACACAAAGATGCCAAGCGATGTTCCTCAGTATCATGTCTTTGGTTACACAAAGATATATGTGCTGCCTGCATAACTGACACACAACAGACATATTACGTCACATAACACAGGCAAAGATATTAATAAAATTTCAAAAGTGGACCAAAGATAAACCTCATGATGATGTTGGCATGATAAACAGGTATTCTGTTCCATTCATTTGTACCTATCAGTAGCAATCAGTACTTGTAAATGCATGTATCGTGTAAATTTAATTAATTAGTTAATTAATTAATTCATCCATTCATTCATTCAGTAGCACGTCCTTTGCAGAACCTCGCTCCCATAACAACCTTCCTGAAAACTTCTCGGTCATAAGCAAGGTGTCCCGCGTCCGATACACCCATCAGGAGATCATCCGCTACAACATCCTGCACCCATCTTCTCTGTCGCCTTCCGCTTCCTCTTTTCCGGGGCATATACCCCTCCATTATTGTTCTCTACAAACTTTCATGTCGTTTTAAGTGACCAAAATATTTCAATTTTCTTTGTTATATCGTCTTTAATAGTCAGCCTTCTTTAATATTCAGGTCATGTCGTATGGATGCAATTGTTCTTTTCTGTATCCAAGATATACTTAGAACCCTCCTATAACATTTATATTAAAAGGAATTTATGCGCTGTTCTTCTTCTTCTTTGCGTTCATCCGGAGTGTTTTTTTTTCTTCCAGATATGATTGCGGTGTGTCTCGTTAGGCACCCTAGGGCCGAAACCCTTAGGCCAACACATTTTAGCGACTTTTAGCGTGCAATTTTGACCAGGTTAGCATTCCTGGGAGACTCTCACTTTTGTGGTACCGTCCACATGCCAGCTGGTCAAGTTGGAACAGTCGACGACTTCACGATCACCCTCAAGGGAAGACAGGGACAGTCCATTGCATTTTTCCGCCATCCGGGGTGCTTCCAAAGTTGCAGGGCCGACACATAGCGCCCTGGTGCTGTGCTCATCGAGGGAATCGTCACGTCCTGCTCATGGCTGCTTTAATTCCTCACTTCAATATATTGGGCGTTTCGTTCGCCCCGGTCAATTCCCGCACAAACCAGACCGGTCTGCAGATGGTATCCACTCAGCGAGTTTTCGATTCGGACATGTGCTTGACGTTGTGCCCCGGGGACAAAATAGTCAGAGCACGACTCTATAGTTCCTGACACGACGGACATTCGGAAAACTATCTAGTCAGAGCTGTTCTGGACATGAGCGGCGTTCGGAAACTAGGTAGTCAGAGCTGTTCCTAGCACGAAAGACATTTCACTTGGACGTAATTGCGTAGTTCCAATTTTTATTTTGCCACCCGTAGGCCGGCACTTCCGACTTCGGCCGGAATTTTTAATGAGGTTAGCCTTCCTCGGGTTTCGAGGCACGTTAGACTTTTTGTTGTTGTGTCGCCCACATCTCAGATGGTCAGGGTAGAACGGTCAAAGACATCACGGTCGACCCGCAAGAGAAGGAAGAGGGAGACCATGCGCATTCCCCGCTATCCAATGAGGCTTCCATAATTGCAGAGCCGGCACATATTGCTCTGTGACTGGGCTCACCCGAGGAATTGCCTCGTCCTGCTCATGGCTGCTTTGGTTCCTCACTTCCATGTATTGGGAATTTCTCTTGCCACTGGTAGCTCAAGAATAAACCAGGAACGGAGAGACTAGGGAGACTTCCACTAGGTAAGCTTTCGCTTTAAGCCAAGCGTTCCATTTCGTGTCATTGAGACGTTTTTCCCACCTTTGACAACACTCTTTGAGAATATAGATACAGACATTTTTCATAACCATTTCGTGCGACTGGGGAACTTTTTTTCCCTTGGATCTCGCTCATGAGGTATATTACTTGTGCCGCCGGCTCAGCACCTTACCCCCGTGTATCTGAGCGAGAAAACGGCCCGGCCCTCTCATCCGGGGATCCCTCATATCACCCAGCTGAGAGCCTTCGTACACGTATCTGAACTAAGCATGTAGCGTACTCAGTATCTCACTTCCGTTTTGCAGTACGTGAGTATCCGCCTGGCTCTCACATCCAAGGGTTAATGGCTTCTAGGCGTTCAGCCATATCCCTCAGGTGGAGCCTTTGAGTGTGTGTCTGGACCAAGCATCTGTGGTTTCGTGCGTCTGAGTTGATATTTTGACTGCTATTCTCAGTCTACCTGCAGAGCAGCAGGTTGTGTCTCTCTTGGTCTGGTCTCTAACCCAAGGGCTGTACGACATGTAGTTTTGCTTCCGTCGACAATGCTCTTGGGGTCGCTGGGACACGCAAGCCCCCCCCCCCCCCACCCCACCGCGGCAAGGTGGAGACACATCGGGGAGGGGGGGGTGGGGGTATGCGCTGTTCAGCTTGTTTAGTAAGTGTCCGGGTCTCGTGATCATTTCGTAATCTCTTCCATGCTTATGATATTGCTCTATTTTGGTACAGCAATCTTGCATATATTGGTGTTTGTCCTTTCTTGAGTTCTTTCTTATTTCTCGTGTTAAAGATTTCTACTTGATCCTACTATTATCGGTTTTTCCTCCTTTCTGTTTCGGTTTCCACCCTTGTTTTATTAATTCTAACATGTCTGATGAAATCCATGGCTTATGTTGCTTATTCTTGGTCTGAATTAGATCTTTGGCGTCTGTTACCAAGATATCTCTAGCTTGTAATGCCAGTTCACTTAGAACCTGGCGAGGAGTGGGTACAAGTGCCAGCAGTGTTCTGTACGTCCTTTTCAGTTTGGACCCAACTAGACAGAAAATGCAGACAAGAAAATCCGGCTTCTGCGGAGGCGGAAGTACAGGCTTTGATCTTCAAGAATTCTTTGACGCGTGAAAAGTTCACGGGCCTTTACGGCTCAAGCTGGAGGGAGAACTGTGAAGGAAGATTATGGTGCTTTTGCCTTGACCACAAGTGCCATGGCAGTAAGTAAGGCAATTAAATGGCTAGAAACGCAGACCTTCATTCGGGAAAGTTTTCTTGGTGATTCATTGAGTTTGCTCAGGAAGATAGCGATGGGGTGGGTTCGAAGACAGTGGTTGTTGTCTCTGGAGCGGTCACAGCTGGCAAAGATTTGCGGGTGTCCAAGGAAATAAGCAGGCTGACAGATTTGCTGGTACGGCTACTGTGGAGGGCGAACGAGCCATGGATCAGGCTGATATACTGAATGCTCTACGACAAGTAAGTCATTTGCGAGAACCAAGTAACGATTGTGAAGCCATGGTCAGACTGCGAGAACAGAAAGTTAAAAGAGGTGTGGCATAACAAGAACACTATGCAGGAAGCCAATGAAGGTTAATAAACCAACATAGAACTGGTGTCGTTAGTCGCTAAACGTTGCGGGATTTACCGAGGAGGGGATCTGAGCACTTATGGACTGAATGGTTCGATATGCAATGATGGTGATCTGTCGGCTAACTAACTAACTAACTGCCAATTCAGCAGGTGTCATTTCTTCCTTGTAAATTGAATAGCCCCAAGGTTTCACCAGCAATCGATATCTTCACGATACCAGTACTGTGTTATCGAACAATGTTAGAATAAACAATGTTAGTGGATTGTGAAGGCAGATGTCCCATGTATTATATTGAATGGGTGCCCTCTTAGTAGAGAGAGAGAGAGAGAGAGAGAGAGAGAGAGGCAGAGAGAGAGAGGCAGAGAGAGACAGAGAGAGAGACAGAGAGAGAGACAGACAGAGAGAGACAGAGAGAGAGACAGAGAGAGACAGAGAGAGAGACAGAGAGAGAGGCAGAGAGAGAGAGGCAGAGAGAGACAGAGAGAGACACACAGAGAGAGACAGAGAGAGACAGACAGAGTGAGAGAGACAGACAGAGAGAGAGACAGACAGAGAGAGAGAGACAGACAGAGAGAGAGACAGACAGAGAGAGAGACAGACAGAGAGACAGACTGACAGAGAGAGACAGACAGAGAGAGACAGACAGAGAGGCAGAGAGAGAGAGAGACAGAGAGAGAGGGAGAGAGAGGGGGGAGAGAGAGGGAGAGAGAGAGGCATAGAGAGGGAGAGAGAGACAGACAGACAGAGAGAGACAGACACAGAGAGAGACAGACAGAGAGAGACAGACAGAGAAACAGACAGAGAGAGAGAGACAGACAGAGAGAGAGACAGAGAGAGACAGAGACAGAGAGAGAGAGACAGAGAGAGACAGACAGAGAGGCAGAGAGAGAGAGAGAGAGAGAGTAAATTGAAGTACTTATGTATCTCCTTCAACAGGTGTATGTCTTTCAAAGATCACGTGGAGGCTTTGGTGGTGAAGGCTGGTAATGCTTTGAGGGCGATGGCGGCAACCGAGGTAGAGCAGAGGATGCTTTACAGGCTCTTTCAGCAGTTAATAATTGCTGTCATTGAGTATGGTTTGGGCTGCTGACAATATCAAACAGCCACCTTGAAAGGTAGGAGCGCATACAGAATGCGGCCATACGGGTGATTCTGGGGTGCACAAAGGACACACTAATTATATGCACGAGGCATATCCTGGCGCTACCAACAATGACGGATAGACATAGGGTCCTTCAGGTCAAATAGTAACTGAGAGTTGTAGCAGATAGGAATCATCCCCTGCATGAAGCCATGAATATGGTCAAGGGTCTTGGACTAAAACGAAGCATGTCCTGGATGGCACAGGCGGAAATATCTATACGTCAGGTTTGTGATCTAGAGACCATCACTCGTGAAAAAGAGTGGGTTGAAGTACCGGCAGACAGGACGGACTGGCACAATGTAATCGTAACACTGGGCCGTGAGTGCAGAGGGCCGCATAGAATTTGAAGTGCAACAACGAATCCAGAGTAATACACATCAAGGTATACCATCCCACTGTGGAATACCTGGAAACGACAGAGCTGATCGATTGGCTAAGGAAGGAAGAAGAACAGCCTGATGTGCCCCTTTACATACAACCAAAAGAAAAGAATGATCAAATCATTCAGAAAATCACAAAAACCTGCTCAAGATGACTACCACGTTATGGACAGACCAGAACAAGTCATTATTCTGCGCCTCAGAGCAGGACACAATAGATTACGCAACCACATGTATACAAAATTCAAGATTGGTGAAACAGCCATGTGTACATGTGGATTGGCGTCGCACACAGCAGAGCACATACTCCAAGACTGCCCAAATTACAGCATGTCTAGGCAAACCTTCTGGCCTAGAGAGACGACAGGGGAAGATAAACTCTATGGACCGCTGAGTGAACTAAAAAGACAGTTAAATTCATACAAGAGACAACATTGCAGTTATAGATATATTTCAAGCGAACGAAAGAAGAAGAAGACAAATCAAGGTGACATAGTAGTCTATACTGATGAGTCAATGGTGAGAAACAGACGAAGTGGTTGGGGTTTCATTGCGAAGGCTAATGAACGATTCTTGAAAAAGGAGTATGGCATTTGAGGCTACGACCTCCAGCATGCAGAGTCTCCGTGGCGAAGTGGTCAAGTCGTTTGACTCGGGCTCTGAAGGTTGTAGGTTCGATTCCGGGCCGCGTCCTTCGGTTCACGAGTTAAATTTTTCGGAGACTTCCGTGGGTCGTCGCTAGAGCTACGGAGTTCGTGCTTTGTGCGACGCTTTCCGCGTTGCGGAAAGAGACCGAGCCAAATGGGATTAAACCCGGTGCAATGAAGTCGACCCTGTCGACTTTTAAGCGACCTTCAGCATGAGAATGGAGGTGGAAGCAGTCACAGCGGCATTCCGTTGTTTAGAGGAGACCACGGCAACACACACTGTCTTCACCACGGACTCAAGGAGTATGCTCTCCATATGGAATAAAACCCGGTGCAATGAAGTCGACCCTGCCGACTTTCAAGCGACTTTTTAAGTGGAGAAAGGAATGTTTCCTGTGGAATGGCTCACCTCGCTTCAGAGGTCATAGATTGTAAGAATTGTATGGATTGTTTGCCCTGGTCAATCGGGAGTGCGGGGGAATGAACAGGCTGATAGGCTGGCAAGGAATGCACCTCTTGGTGGTCGATTATCTATGGACAAGGGAGAGGCGGTCGTGCGCCTATGGGACCAGGTGGAGAAGGTGGAGGAACAGACCGAGAACCCGTATGGGGAAAGGATGAGATTGCGGGGGATTGGTAGGGGTTCTGGTAGAATCTCAAAACTGAGAGGGAAAACCAGGAGAACTTTCAATCAGAGGTGGGAACGATTAGTAGTGTCACTCTTGTAAGGCTGTTGAACGAGGGGACAGAGCGCATATGGGAATGTCCTGAATGCAGTGATGTCGGTTCTTTGCTCAACTAACTCAGCTCAGTGTTAGTGGTATCGATAATGCGAATATGCCCAGGCCGGCTATTGTCAGCAACATAATCGATACTAATGTAACCACGAGAGTTTCCAGACTGCTAGTACTACCGGTAACCACCTCTGCCTGGATGGAAAGATCGAGGGGAAGAGAGGCAGAGGCAGACCAAGAGAAATGATGCTGCATGGATTGAGACGGTGGCATGGAGGAATATCAGCAGCAGAGTTGATCCAGAAAACCAAAGACCGAGATCTATGGAGAGCCATGAACGCCTACGCCAGCCGGCACGGCACTTGATGATGATGATGATGATGAGTTACAATGGTCGGAATAAAAACAAAAAACGTGACCTAAAAGCTCTACGGATGGGAGGAAAAAAAAAACCATACAGGCGAATGTTTCAACCGAAGACTTTTTAAATAATCAACAAAAAACGATATAATAAACATTATTTTGTGTTTTTTATTCGAACTCCCGTAAAACCTCGGCAGCTGTAAACCCTCTTTTGTGTCAAGTGCCGAAATACTTTCTGGGTCATATGCGAAATATTTATGTGAATTATGCATAAACTCTGCACTTTGATTTGGGCAAGGGGGGGGGGGGGTATTTAACATACTCGTTGCTGTGAACCGAGCACCTAGTCCATTCATTTTTGAAAATAAAAATCTATAACACACGCATATAAACATCGACTGGACTGGCGTGGGAGATCCCGCTTCTCCATATTTGTGTGCTGACACTTTCTGTATCATGACAATCCGCTGCCAAGAATCTTCTCTCGCTGTCTTCCTCTACATCTCTTTCCAATTGTTACATGTTCCTGTTTTTATCTTCTCGTTTATTAATATTTCAAACAAACGACAACTGCATCTTTACGATTGTGATAAGTTGCCTTTGAGCCTTAGGTAGGCTTTTTCAAAACAGTTAAATGAGTCATGCTTACCGTGCAAGGAATGTTCAGCATTCTTCTGTAAAACCACATCTCCCAGATCTCCCAATATAAAGTGCTTCACGGGACATGTTCTAACAGCTAAAGACGCCCAGCGTTACAACCACATCATCCATCTAGTACAGAAACTTGATTGCATATTCTCTACAAGACGTCGCAGCTTACTACAGCATTGTGTGGCTGTTTGCGATTTCTTATTATTTTCTGAACGAAAGGGACTCATACCATTGTATGAAAATTAACGCAAGGTCAAATCGCACGCAGTGTTTCGAACGCGGTATGTGGGATTACAAATTGCGTCCTTAACCCCTTAGCCACAGATGGGATTGTGTACAAAACGGATCTTAAACATAGGGGTTGCACCATATATCCACCTTGCCCCATGACGTGAGAATGGGTTGTCTACCACTTTAGGGAGCCGCGGTAGCGTAGTGGCTAGACGCCGGCCTGCCGTACCGGTGGGCTTATGTTCCATCTGCTTCAGGGCGGTTTCAACATTTAAAAACTGATGTGAGCTTCCGGGTCGACCCAGCCTAACACGGGTACCAGAACATATCTTGGGAGGTAGAAGCGACAGGCGTGATACCGACAACATTACCAACTGTGTGCCGTATGGTCCATGAAAATATGGTCCTGGCGCAATATGCCCGGCCGGTGTGATTTAGCTTGTGGAAGTGATACAGATCACATCACCAACTGAGAGCCGTATGGTCCATGGAAATATGGTCCTGGCGCAATATGCCCGGCCGGTGTGATTTAGCTTGTGGAAGGGACTGTTACTTATGAGAGCACAAAGAGGAACAGTGTCAATACACACAAACTCACGGATCTCAACTCTAACCAACGCTGAAGAAGCAGGTTGAAAGAGACCGAGATTGGAATTTTTGTTTTTGAAAAATTGGAATTGAATTGTTGCTTACTTACTTTGTTTTCTTTGTTTTGTTCGCTTTAAATGTGTCCTTGTCTGCAATGAACGTTGTCTCTTGTGTGAAACTTACTTTAAGACCAGAATCATAACAACAGTTCGCTTATTTCCTATTTACATTCGCTAAAAAAATCACCAGATTCGAGCTTTCTAACATCATTTCCGGTGTTGAAATCGATCAGTTGAAGGTGTGACTAAACACAGCAGCACAATGGCGATCGTATTTAAGGCAACGATGATGAAGCAACACAAATTCCATTCATGGTAGATAATGATCTATCTCATTTGACTGAATACTCAATGAAGACAGGAAGTAAAGAGAAACGAAGTAGCACACAGGATAATCAGATATTATCAGACATTCAATATAATCAGTCATCTGATAGTGATACTTTGAAAAATTTGGCGTTGCTTATATTATAAATTGTTGTGCAGTTCTTGATGCTTTCCACACACATCTATCATGGTCTCTCTTGTCCAATATTTTACCCACATTTCTCTACTCCACCTTTTCTGCAGAAATGTTACAAGAAATTCACTTGCCACTTCTGCATGCGTTTTATGGGTGATCAAGTACCGTCTGAAACTGCCAATAAGTGAGCGTTTGTTTCCTTGTTAATCATACACTGTATCTAAGTCAACTTTGTTAAATATGAACTTGTCTAAAATAACTATGTTTATCATACGTGGTGTCTAAATTAACTATGTTAACAGTGTGTTTGTCTAGACTAACTGAGTCAGCTGTATCACAATCATCATGTGCCATGCCAATAAGCGTGGGTGGTCATGTTTCACCATCTCACTCGATCGGAGTCGTAGATCAGCTCTGTGTTCTTGTCTCGACCATGCCATGTGGCCAAGCCATATAGGTATTTACTTCTCTGCCTTCCCCTTGTTCTCTTCCCCTCGATCATGCCAGTTGTCACCAAGTTCTCCAGTTTATTACTTCTCGTAACGTGACCAAAATATGTTAACTGTCTACGTCTAATTTCTCTAATCAGTTTACGATTTTTATTTGTTTCGTGTTGGACTTATCCAAATCAACTATATTAACCATACACTGAGTCTAAATTAACTTTATGAACAAAATACTGTGTCTACATTAAATAAATTAAACATATACTGTGTCTTAATTAATTATGTCAACCATTTGATGTGTGTACACTAACTATGTCTACATTAATTAATTTAATTTATAATATGTCTAGATTAAATAGGTTAATCACATACGATGTTTACACTAACTAAGTTAACCACATACGATGTCTACATTAACTATATTAACAACATACGATGTTTACATTTACCATGTTAACCAAATACGATATTTACATTAATTATATTATCCATATACGACGTCTACATTAACTATGTTAACCATTTACGATGTCTACATTAACTTTCTTAACATATACTATGTCTACATTAACTGTATTAACCATATACGATGTCTACATTAACTATGTTAACCATATACGATGTCTACATTAACTAGGTTAACCATATACGATGTCTACATTAACTATGTTAACCATATACGATGTCTACATTAACTATGTTAACCATATACGATGTCTACATTAACTATGTTAACCATATACGATGTCTACATTAACTATGTTAACCATATACGATGTCTACATTAACTAGGTTAACCATATACGATGTCTACATTAACTAGGTTAACCATATACGATGTCTACATTAACTATGTTAACCATATACGATGTCTACATTAACTATGCTAACCATATACGATGTCTACATTAACTAGATTAACCATATACGATGTCTACATTAACTATGTTAACCATATACGATGTCTACATTAACTATGTTAACCATATACGATGTCTACATTAACTATGTTAACCATATACGATGTCTACATTAACTAGGTTAACCATATAGGATGTCTACATTAACTAGGTTAACCATATACGATGTCTACATTAACTAGGTTAACCATATACGATGTCTACATTAACTAGGTTAACCATATACGATGTCTACATTAACTAGGTTAACCATATACGATGTCTACATTAACTATGTTAACCATATACGATGTCTACATTAACTATGCTAACCATATACGATGTCTACATTAACTATGCTAACCATATACGATGTCTACATTAACTAGAATCTAGTTACTAGAATCTAGTTACTAGATTAACCACATAACTAGCTACGTTAACCATATACGATGTCTACATTAACTAGGTTAACCATATGCCATATCTACATTAACTATGTTAACCATATACGATGTCTACATTGACTATGTTAACCATATACGATGTCTACATTAACTAGGTTAACCATATACGATGTCTACATTGACTATGCTAACCATATACGATGTCTACATTAACTATGTTAACCATATACGATGTCTACATTAACTAGGTTAACCATATACGATGTCTACATTAACTATGTTAACCATATATGATGTCTATATTAACTATGTTAACCATATAGGATGTCTACATTAACTATGCTAACCATATACGATGTCTACATTAACTATGTTAACCATATACGATGTCTACATTAACTATGTTAACCATATATGATGTCTATATTAACTATGTTAACCATATACGACGTCTACATTAACTAGGTTAACCATTTACGATGTCTACATTAACTGTATTATCCATATAGGATGTCTACATTAACTATGTTAACCATATACGATGTCTACATTAACTATGTTAACCATATACGATGTTTACACTAACTAGGTAAAACGTATGTCTACACTATCTACACTGCAGATATTACACTTTGAGTTGTTTAGTTGAGTTGAGTTAAGAACCGACATCACTGCACCCAGGACATTTCCACATGCGCTCCGTCCTCTCGTTCAACAGCCAGCGAAGAGTCACACTACTAATCGTTCCCACCGCTATCTAATTAAAAGTTCTTCCGATTTTCCCTCTCATTTTTGAGATTCTACCAGAATCCCTGCCAATCCCCCGCAATCTCATCCTTTCCACATACAGGTTCTCAATCTGTTCATCCACATTCTCCACCTGGTCCCACAGGCGCACGACCACCAGTCTCTTGTCCATAGGTAATCGACCACCAAGAGGTGCATTCCCTGCCAGCCTATCAGCCTGTTCATTCCCCCGCACTCCCGCATGGCCAGGGCAAACAATCCATACAATTCTTACAATCTGTGACGTCTGAAGCGAGGTGAGCCATTCCACACGACACATTCCTTTCTCCACTTTACTAAGCATACTCCTTGAGTTCGCGATGAAGACAATGCGTGTTGCAGTGGTCTACTCTAACCAAAAGAATGCCACTGTACTGCTGCCACCTCCATTCTCATGCTGGAGGTCGTAGCCTCATGTGCCTTACTCTCCGTCTTCACGAATCGTCCATTAGCCTTCGCAATGAAACCCCAACCACTTCGTCTATTTCTCACCATTGACTCATCAGTATAAATCACTATGTGATGTGTATTACTCTGGATCAGTTGTTGCACCTCAAACTCTGTGCGGCCCGCTGCCCATTCTCTGCACTCACGACCCAGTGTTACTATTACATTTTGCCAGTCAGTCCTGTCTGCTGGTACTTCAATCCACTTGTTTCACGATTGCTTGTCTCTAGGTCACACACTTGACGTATAGATATTTCTGCCTGTGCCATTCAGGACTTGCCTCGTCTTAGTCTATGACCCTTGACTATATCCATGGCTGCATGCAGCGGGTGATCCCTATCTGCAGCAACTCTTAGGTATCATTTGGCCTGAAGGACCCTATGCCTATCTGTCATTGTTGTTAACGCCAGGATATGCCTCGTGCATATAATTGGTGTGTCCTTTGTGCACCCCAGGATTACCCGCATGGCAGCATTTTGTATGCTTTCAAGCTGGCTCTGTTATACTGTCAGGGGTCCCAAACCATACTTAATGACATACATTATTAACTGGTGAAAGAGCCTGTACAGCATCCTCTGAACTACCCCGGTTGCTGCCATAGCCCTCAATGCATTAAGTCCCCTACCAGCCTTTACCACCAAATCCTCCACATGATCTTTAAAAGACATACACCTGTCGAAGGTGATAACCAAGTACTTCAATTGACTCTCTCTACTAAGAGAACATCCATTCAATATAATACACGGGACATCTGCCTTCACAATCCGGTTATCCAGGGACGGACTACCACATAACTGATGCCTTGTCTGGGTTTATAACGGCCCCTGCCACACTGTCAATGTGTTTAATGCCACCTGTAAATCTGCAGCCCAGCCAAACTTTCCCTATCTCTGCCCTGCCTGTACATCAGCACATTATTTGCAAATGTTAATATTCTACCAACACCTGGTGCGTCAATAGCTGCGACTTTCCTGGTGTAGACATTAAAGAGCACTGGGGACAATGTAGATACCTGTGGCAACCCAAATGTAATCGTACAGGGATCAGAAGTCCAGGAACCCTTGCGCAGTGCAACCTCACACTCATAAAGGATTGCCGCAACCCATCTAACAAGGCAAGGGCAAACCTCCATGTCCAACAGAGTGTATATAAACCAATTATACATAAACCTGTTATACGCATCATCCAGATCAAGAGCTAGTCAAGAGTTGGTGGGTAGTGAGATTTGTGAATATTGGTGGATTGGGGATGTGTGGGTGGATGTGTGGAGGTGTAAGTAGGGGGTGTGTGTATGGGTGTGGGGGATGTGTGGGTGGATGTGTGGAGGTGTAAGTAGGGGGTGTGTGTATGGGTGTGGGGGATGTGTGTATTGGTGGAGGTCGTGTGTGTGGGATGGGTGCGGGGGTTGTGTATGGGTGGGGGATATGTGTAGGTGGGTGGGGATGTGTGGATGGTTGAAGGAAGTATGTGTGGGTGGGGGTGGGTGGGTGGGAGATGTCTGTGGGTGGATTGGGGATGTAAGGGTGGGTGGGGAGAAGTGTGTGGTGTGTGGGTTGGGGATATGTGTGTGGTGTGTGGGTGGGGATGTATGTGTGGTGTGTGGGTGGGTGTATGTTTGTGGTGGGTGGGAGAGGATATGTGTGTGGGTGTGGGTGGGATAGTGTGTGGTGAGTGGGTGGGGATGTGTGTGATGGGTGCAGGGAATGTATGTATGGGTGGGGGATATGTGTGGGTGGGTAGGGGATGTGTGGGTGATTGGGGGAAATATGTGTGGGTGGTGTGTGGCGTGTGGGTGGGAGATGTGCGGGTGGGTGGGGAGATGTGTGTGTGTGTGTGGGTGGGGATGTGTGGGCGGAGGGTTGTGAGTGGCTGAGGGATCTTTAGGTGGGTGAGGGATGTGTGTGGGTTGGAGCCAGATGTGTGAGTGGGGGATGTATGTGGGTGGGGATATGTGTGATCTATAGATGTGTGGTTAGGGGATGGGTGGTTGGGGGTTGGTGGTTGTGGGGTGGGTGGGTAGTGGATTATGTGTGGGTGAATGAGTGTGTGTAGGTTGGTGGATAGGGGATGTGTGTGTGTGGATGGAGAGATGTGTGTGGTGTGTTGGTTGGGAATATGTGTGTGATGTGTGGGTGCGGGATGTGTGTGTGGGTGGGAGATTTGTGTGGTGTGTGGGTGGGGGTATGTGCGTGGTGGGTGGGTGAGGATATGTGTGTGGGTGTGGGTGGGGGATATGTGTGTGATGTGTGGGTGGGGGATATTGTGTGGTATGTGGTTGGGGGATATTGTGTGGTGTGTAGTTGGGGAATATGTAGTGGTGTGTGGGTGTGGTATGTGTGGGTGTGGTTTTGGGATATGTGTTTATGGTGTATGGGTGGGGAATATTTGTGGGTTAGGGATGTGTGTGGTGTGTGGTTGGGGAAAATTGTGTGGGTGGGGATGTGTGTGGTGTGTGGGTGGGGGATATGTTGTGGTGGGGGATGTGGGTTATGGCATGTCTGGGTGGGCGGGGGATGTATGTGTGGGTGGTGCGGTGTGTGAGTGGATTGGGGATGTATAGATGGGTAGGGTGATGTGTGTGTGGGTAGGGAGATGTGTGTTAGTAGAGATGTGTGTGTATGGGTTGGGGATGTGTGAGTGGATTATGGATGTGTGGGTTGGTGGAAGAATGTGTGTGCGAGGGAGGTGTGGTTGAGAGTGTTAGTGGGTGGGTAGAGGATGTGTGGGTGGAGGTGTAAGTGTGGGTTAGGATGTGTATGACGGATGTATGGGTTGATGAGGGAATGTTTGTGTGGGTGAGCGAGTGTGTGTGGGTTGGCGGAACGGGTGGGGGAAGTATGTATGGGTTAGGGATGTGTGTGGGGCGGGGATGGGCTGGTTGGTGGGGTATGTATGTATCCCTGGTGTGTGTATGGGTGAGGGGGTGTGGGTGGGGTGATGTGTGGGTGGGTGGGAGATATGCCTCATAACATGGTAATTTACATTGTTTATGTTTACAACATTCATTTGACAATGTTTTTTCCCTTCCTATGTGAATGTATAATGCACTATTGATGAGCGAAAATTGAGTAATTGGAAGGGCCGAATGTAAGACGTGTCCGCGTGTCCAATTTGTGACCCTTTAAAATAAAGTTGAATTGAATTGAATTGAATTAAGCTACCGCCACTGCCTCTTGTTTATCTTGGAAGCCCTCATAGACATCAAATGCAAAAGTAGCCGCATTGGCCAGGTGTCCTTCCCTGGTCGTAACTCCCGAGCCCTTTGGGAAGCAGATTATGACTTTCCAAATGTCGCTGAAGCCTGTAAGGTACGGAAATGATGGTGGGAATCAGTAGCACTACGTGCATCCCCCGTACTCTTGATAGCTAGAGTCCTGGGACTAATCTCTACTAGTGTGTAATAGTTTTGGAGGTAAAACTATACTATAGAGAATTCGGCAGGTCTAGGGAAGTCCCGGAGAAGTAATAAAACACACCAGATATTTGTCTCTCCTAGAAGAACCCAATTAGCTCAAATCCCCCAAAAATCCCCATGATTCCAAGATGGTCCAGTAGGACAATGTTTAGAATGAAAGAAAGGGTTCTCTGGATGAAATAAGCAACCAGGGTCGTTACCATGGGAGAATTACAATCAGTTCCCCGTGTGAGATCACCCAACCTTACTAGTCCTTGGTAACATTGCAATGAAATGTAAAGAAGAATAACTAAGTTTTCAAGTTTTAATGAACTCTAAAATTGGGTTGGAAATATGGAGAAGAGAATAAACATGGTTCACAAAATCAATATATACATGTCATTGATCATTTATAAAATCAAGAATGGTGCATGAGTAAAGACATGTACTCTCCCCATCGAAATTTTGCCCGGGCAGCGACGTTAGGCTACTCTTTTTCGATTTCCAACTGCCAAGGGATTTTTTACGTGCGCAACAATACACACGGGCGTCCGATCTCACTACCCAGAGACCAGGGGAAATTTTATTACTGGAAGTCCAGATGGAATTTTTAAATAAATCCCGGACCTCACCGGGGCCTGAACCCGGGACCTCCAGCACTCGAGGCGGACACCATACCTCGAGACCACTCAGCCCCCTTTTTTGGGGGAAAAATTTCGAGTTAAAAATCTACCCAAAGTATTTCAGGATCCTCGCCGATGCAACGGAGTTCGTGCATTGAGCTGAGTTTCTCCAGACTCAGGTTTGAGTTAGGAGGAAAACGGAGCACTTATGGATTAAACCGTGTGCCGTGATGTTGATCCAACGACTAAACTAAACCAAAGTAAACTCTCCCCATCTCTCCCAATTAAATTACTGTTGAAATTGTTTGTGTTTGTTCTAACTAAAATGTTTCTGTGGAAAATATACTGAACACCCTGCACCATTATGTTCAGTGAAGATTTACCGAAGAAAAACATAGATGGCCTGTGTTGGTGAGGGCATCTCCTCTTCATAATGAAACTAAGATATGGAAGTTGATTGGAGTGGTTTGGTTTGCAGCTGTATTTATCAACCGTCTGGAGTGAAATAGACTAAGCCTTCGTCTGGTAACTAGGTCCATTGATGGATAGTGACACTCCCTGCCTTTCGGACAAGATGACGAACTGCTCAATACTCAGGTGGAGGACCTGAGCTGCCACATTCTCCTACACAGTCTGGCTGCATCTTCTTTACATGCTGCTATCACACGATAGTTGCTATCACCAAGTAGCACTACTCAAATCACTGTTAATTCAAACAATCATATCTATTTACATCCTGATCAACTCAGTGTTGTAAAGATAGAGTTCAGAATGAATAAAGACAAGATAGGAGGGATGAAAAGGAGGAAGAAGGATGACAAAGCCTGAGAGTAAGATCTATACCCCTTCTCAAGTTAGTGCTGAATCCACTCTGACTGTTAATGGGTACCACAACATTATGCATGCTGATCATCATCTGGTCTTACTGTTAATGTATGTTTTCAGTGTACCAGGGGTCTCAGTGAGATGTGGACATTCGACAAACAGGTAAGGACACAGAGTTGTGATAGGGAATCTGATAAGTAAGCCAAGTCACTTAGAAAAGGACATAAGCATGATGATGATATGATGGCATCAATAATGACACAACATAAATCTAAGAACTCATCGACCCATAGCAAGGCTTTGCATGTTGTGTGTTTGCCCTGTACATGTCAGGTCTGGTTCTCGAGTGTTACCTCTTCTTTCTCAATTCACCTCTATCCTATACGCTTTTCTGTTTACTGGGGTGTCATAAATTCGAACAAGTATTACTCTATCAGCTTTCAGAAGTTATAATGCGTGTAAGTCATATATAAATGATTTTCTCATGACATGAGAAAATAGGGTTCGTGTTCATGAATGTCGTGTGTGTAAAGAATGAATGTCTTAGTAGTTATTTTTTCTTCTGTACCACTTTAGTGTCGTCCCTGGAGTGAGGGGAATCAACACCCACATTTGTTTTAATTCAATATCTCTATCCTGGAGATATCCAGCAGACTCCGTCCACAACACTCCCTCAATCTGAAGACACCTTCTTCTCACTCTTACTCACTCCTGGATCATGCCCCCTCTCATTCTTCCCCAACATAACATACGTGACAACTCTAGCTTCAACAAATAAAACAAGAAATTTATTAAAGCAAAGAGTTTATGTAGGAGAAGTGTGTGTGTGTATATAAGGTGTAGAATGTGTGACGTGTACTCTAAAGTGTCTATAGACTCAGATCAGTGTTCAGGAGTATAGTCATTCTCATCACTGTGCTGAGAACACACTAGCACCATGTATTCCAGACAAGCAACCTCACCAAGGTGATGCTCCTCCGGTCACGTGAAGACTTCCTCCGTTGTCTCTTGAACCACTAGGATGCTTGGACACCCATGACAAACACTGTCTAATGAGAGTCTTCAATCTGCTTAACACTATGAATTTCCTCTGTTATTTAAATGATTGTTAATCAGAGAATTCTAAGACTATTGTCACTGTTACTGGGGAAATCTTAATGTATCTAGTGTCACTGTTTTTAAAGATTCCCCATAGTAACACCACACTCTGACTGTTCTAGGTATCAGTATAAAGTTGTATGACTGTTCCTGGTATCAGTAGTGTATATCTACAATGTTCTGACTGTTCAGTGATACACTTATCACTTGCTAAAACATAAATCTCATCAGCATGTCCTGCTCAGCAGAAGCCAGGTTCCTGCAAACCAACTTGGGTAAAAGCCCAATGTAGCGGCCCCTCAGCAACTTCTGACGTTAAATTCTGAGCCATCAACTTCTAAAATGTGTTAGCTTCACTGTTGAAAATCATAGCACACATACGTGGACCTGTAAATGGAACCTGTAGAATAGAGAATACTATGGTGAGGGCAACTCAATCCTGGCCGGAATTAGGTGAGTGTAGGCCAATAGCAGCACTCAGATCTATAACAGAGATCCGATCTCTGTCATACGGCCAAATAACTCATCATATGATCTGAGACATGGCAACACCAGGAAAGAATAAAGGAACGGGTGGAAACCCAGCAGATGCCCTACTGGAAGATCCTACCATTTCGCATTCCTCTCCTCCCTCTCAACCATCTTTAATCTCTCTAATTATTATTCCACCACATTGTCCTCAACTCCCTGAGTAAAATGATATATCACACAAGCTAGATGAAGCCACACAATAGAATACTAGTGCCGACGCTCCTATGATACTTTCTAGCACCGCACTTATAGAACATTCTATCACTAATCATAATACATTATATCACCACGCCTATAATACTTTATATCACCGCACCTATAATACATTATATCACCGCACAGTACTGTACTCTATTCCTAATCATACTCTAAGTTAGATATGATTAATAGCCTACCATATGCCTATTCCAGTTGCTAATCGAAACTATGCAATCACAGACTGGATCTATGTCCGCGGATAACTATCACCACTTAGACATTATAGTCTCTCTCATGTAACACAACTCGGAATAATGCACCGATCTTAACACTTCAGAATTTTTGGCCGACTCACTCCACTTGTTTACCGCAACTGGGTTTTATATCGGTGCTTGAGTGACGTTACCAAAAAGTCTAGACGCCAATCAGTCCAGAGTCTGGTTTTCTCCTCCTATTCTAGACTAACTGGAGTCAATCTGCGGTCAAATTTGCTTTCATTTGGGGAAATTCTTTGTCCCGTACATCAATAGTTCAACCTGAGAATTCCCCACATCACAGACTCCATCCGACTTCTAGTCAGACATTCCGTCTATCACTTCAAAAGCCGTCTCTCGCCTTGCAGACAGATGACGCCGTTGTTCGTCTCGAGCAACAATTTGTTAACAAAATGCCGACCGGTGTAGACATTGTAACGCGACGTATTTGTTTCTCGAACAATCCACATCATACAAAATCGCCGACTGTGTAGACATTTTGACGCGACGTATTTTGTTTCTCAGTTAGAAATGCCGACCGGGTGTAGACAGTTTTAACGACGTATTTTTCTCCGTCTGTACGACATCAAAGGGTTGCTTGTTTTTGCCGACTAATGTCGGGTCTTGGTTGTCATTGATCGAACATCAAGTTTATTTCGCGACAATGAATTGGCATAAAGGAAAACCTCATGTGTAATGTTCACAAAGTGCAAAACATACATATTCCCTTTCATTACAACGAACGAACGAACGAACGAACACACACACACACACACACACACACACACACACACACACACACACACACACACACACACACACACACACACACACACACACACGCACGCACACACACACATATCAGTGTGAGAGTCCTAAAATAGGTTTGTCTCTCTCTCACGAATTCTTCTTCTTCATCTAGAGCCTGAACGCAATATTGTCCCCTTCAGCTGACAAGCAACAGTTGATTGAAGACAGGGGTTTAAGTCTTCCCCATTTCTGGACAGATAAACTATGTACAACCGTCACGAATGCAAATTTTCCTTCCCTTAGGTGGCAAGTGCAATTGTTGAACGTAAAATAATAACCACTGCATTTAAATGATGCTGTGTCTGAGTGCTAGGTCTGCCAGATATGCAACAAATATTTCATCAATCCATGGTTCACACATAGATAAGAAGAAATGAAGAAGGATGTAATTTCCTCACACCCGGGAAGGTTAACCCGGTCAACAAATGCCCGCAGAAGTCGGATGTGTCGGCCTGACGGCGCAGGAACGCAGCTCTGCTGTAAACAGGCACAATGCAGTCACATCCAAAAAAAAAATCCGGATGAACGCAGCAGAAGAAGAAGATTTCCTCACTCACTCCCTAGCAGTGTTACAGGCAAAAGCATGTAGATTAAGAGACGCATTGTTTCAAGCACATGAACTGTCTTCTGAGAAAGAAGATAGTGAAAGCTTGCATTTAATATAATGCATAAAAGTGCATTGATAACTTTACTCCCTACAGCTTCTTGAGATGTTATATTGTGGTATGCATTCATCAAAGGCAATAGATTTGAAGAATCAATCCAGAGCTAGCAGATACTGAGATATAAAATTGCTTCATGATGGCCGGAGGTGGCATCAGGTCTGACGGGCTTTGCAGCTAGTGAAGTTAGCATTCACAGAGTTTTGAAATGTAATATCACTCTTGAAACATCGAACCCCCTCTGCTATGTGTCCACCGTGACGAGGTAGAGGGGCTTGAGCGTCCCAATGACCCCAAGAGCTATGCCGACGGTAGCACAGCTACTGGTAGGCCACCCATGTCGGACAGGTCAAGGGAGAGGGACCAGACGAAGAGACACACAAACCTGCTGCCTTGTAGGTAGACTGGGGACAGTCAAAGGCTAGGGAAAGCATCCCGAATAAATGCTTGTCGAAATCGGATGTACTGAGCCACAGGCTTGACAAAGCAGTGCAACGTAACTTAATTCATGATGTCACAAATCAAAATTAATCGTTATGGTGCTAATCCCGCGAAGTCCCATCAGGCGGCGATAGTGCCGGGCCCCCTGCCTCGAGGGGGTCCACCCATGACTACTGGTGGTCAACTTCCCCTGTGCTGTGGAGTCAAGGCACAGAGCAGTAGGTTAAGAGATATTGACCAAATATCCCGGACACTCAACATACTACAGTGGAATGCCGAAGGAGTTTACAAGAAGAAAGAGTCCCTAACACAGCGTCTTCATAAAGATAAAATAGATGTGGCATGCATTCAAGAGACACACCTCAACGCCAATCGCAAATTCTCAGTCAGAGGATATCAGGATGATCTAGCCATATGGACATCTGAAGAATATATTAGTACAGCTAACAGCAGAATACAGCAAGCCTTATTAGCGCTAGAGGACTGGTCAAAATCATGGCTAGTGAAGATAAGTGAGGAGAAAACAACATGCACAGTGTTCTCCCTCTCAAATAAAACTCAGCAACCTAAGCTGGTATTGAATGAAAAAATATTGCGCCATGAAGAAAATCCAAACTATCTAGGAGTCAGCTTTGATCGTCGCCTGACATGGAAGACACAGGTTGAGAAAAATCGAACAAGAGCAAGGCAGAGAATGGCAATCATGAAAAAGCTTGCTGGTACAACGTGGGGAGCAGATGAGAAAGTTCTCAAGAAGTTATATACTGGACGGGTGAGGCCAGTACTGGAATATGGCATTGCAGCTTGGGCAACAGCAGCTAAGTCAAAATTTAACAAAATAAGTAGAGTCCAACATCAAGGAATGCGAATCATAACTGGAAGCCTGAAGACAACGCCTATTAATGAACTAGAAAAGATCACTTGTTTACAACCAATGCAGGATAGAAGAGATAGCAGAGCCCAGCAACAAGCAGAAAAATTTAGAAGATTGACAGACCACCCTATGTATAAAAGGTTTAGTGGTTTTGGAAAGGGAAGACTGAAGCGTAGCAACTTTGTAGAAACTGCAAAACGAAAGATTAGTGCAGATCCTATACTTAACATATCAACAGTCAAACCCATTTACAATGCACACAAGTTCCCAGCTTGGAGACAGCAGCAACTGCCTGAGATGATAGAAAACATTCCTGGTATTGAGAAAAAGAACACTCAGCATGAAACCGAAAGAAGAGAAATAACCCTAAACTACATAAAAGAACACTACCCAAGCAGCAATTGGACCCATGCATATACAGATGGATCAGCCAAAAATTCAATAGAGAATGGAGGAGGAGGAATTCTCCTAAATTTAAAAAATGGAGTGAAAAAAACACATTCAATGGCAACTGGAAAGTTTTCAAGTAACTTCAAAACGGAGGTAGAAGCTCTGAAAACTGCAGCAGAAATGCTCTTGATGGAGGAAAATAAAGAGAAGCAAATAGCTATCTTCACAGATGCAAAGTCAGCTGTCTCAATACTGAAGAGCAATAATAGCACAGAAATAGCTGACCTAAGAGCAGCACTCCATGGTCTATGTCAGAAATAAAAAAAAGTTGTAATACAGTGGATCCCATCACATTGCAGTATACCTGGAAATGAAGAGGCTGACAGACTGGCAAAAGAGGGCGGACGACTACCACAGCCTGACATAGACATAACCTATAACGAGGCAAAGAGGTTGATAAAAAGCACATATAGAACCAAATGGGAATCAGAGCATCCAGGTCACCAGAAGGATGATGCATATTACAAACTCGACAGAAGAGAACAAGTAGCAATCTTCAGACTCCGCACAGGACATAACAGGCTGAAATACCACTTGTTCAATAAACTAAAGATAGGAGATACCGATGAATGCAATTGTGGAACTGGTAAAATGACAGCTAAACATTTGCTGCAGGAGTGCCCAATATATGCAGAACAGAGACAGATATTTTGGCCCACACCTGCTTCATTTGAGGACAAGCTCTATGGAGATATCAACAAGCTCAAGTTGACTGCAGCTTACTTTAACTACATTCAGGTTGACATTTAAAGGTGCATGAAGAAGTATTTAGACTGCCGCACTTCATATCACAGGTATGTCGGTTACAAAAGCGCCCCAGAGGCATGAAATGGAATATTGCTTGGATAGCAAATCCGTTACGTGGAAAGTCCGAACCAAAAGCTCACTGTGTGGGCTTCATAAAAGGTGGAAAAAGTGTCCTAGTGGCACGAAATGGAATATTGCTTGGATAGCAAATCCATTATGTGGAAAGTCCGAATCGAAAGCACACTGTGTGGGCTTCATAAAAGGTGGAAAAATTGTCTAGTGGCACAAAATGGAATATTGCTTGGATAGCAAATCCATTATGTGGAAAGTCCGAATCGAAATCTCACTGTGTGGATGTCATCTGCAGACTGCATACTTCTGGTTACCGGAAGAACAGCCTATGGTGAACGGAAAGCCCAATATACGGAAGTGAGGCTAAGCAGCCATGTGCAGGACGTGACGATTCCTTGGGTGAGCCCAGTACCAGAGCGCTGTGTGTCGGCTCTGCAAGTATGGAAGCCTCCTTGGATGGCGGGGAATGCCCATGGTCTGCCCCTGCCTTCCCTTGAGGGCTGACCAGGATGTCTTTGGCTGTTCTATATGGGCCAGCTGGGATGGGGGATAACACCACAACAGTGAGAGCCAAACGTCCTAAGAAACCCCCGGGAAGGTTAACCCGGTCAACAAATGCCCGCAGAAGTCGGATGTGTCGGCCTAACGGCGCAAGAACGCAGCTCTGCTGTAAACAGGCACAACGCAATCACGTTCGAAAAAATACTCCGGATGAACGAAGAAGAAGAAGAAGAAGAAGAAGAAACATCGAACAAACACATGGTACCTTAACCTTCCCATTCAGGATCGCGATGTTGATCTTAAGAGAGGTAAGCTCACCCGGTTCAGTGATGAAAAGTCACAGAAAATATATAAAATCCACACCACAGAGCGACATGATCAATCCGCTCCCAAGCCGCACAGAAGAATGCGCGGAGCATACATTTTGCGGCGTCTCCGTAACATTTTTCTGATCACATGCATTGTCTCGTCCAATCGGTGTACTATTCAGAGACGCTTCTATGGGTTACTTTAACATGACAGTTATATTAATTGTTCTGTCAAGTGTGGCGTAGGGTGTTCATAGTTCCAAATGGTGCGACAAAATCTCTGTTAAGTGTGATGGAGTTGGCAAACTGTGCAATGATGATATCCGTTATGTCACAGAGCCTGCGGGCTATTATCTTTTCGAGGACTTTGCCAAAGGTGTTTTGCAGGGTTATGGTTCGGTATCTATTAAGTCTGGAGTGATCATTACCTGGCTTTAGAAGAGGGACCATGTAGCTGTGAAGAAAATCCTGGAGTATTTCCACCGTTTTCATTCTTAAGTTGAAACAAAAAGCCATCTCCAAGTCCCCATCATTCATGTTACTCACATGGGTGTACCTCACCTTGTCCGGGCCTGGAGCTGTGTCTTTAGCCCTCTTATGTACACGTCTAATATCCTCCACCTTAACCTCACAGTCCTCCTTCCTCTTGAGCGGAGACAATGCTACTCTGACCATATCTCTAATAGCTTTATATTGCTGGTCCGTCTGTTTTAGAAGACGTGCAAGAAAAGCCCCTTCTTTGTCCTCGTCAGTCGTCATAGGTCGGTTGTTATCATAAACGGTACCTTGTGTACCAGGAAGGTGTTTATCTGCCGGTGCAGCTTTCAGAGTTTACAAAATGTCACGTCCACCCCGACTTCATTTATAAACTGTTCACACTTCATTCTTTTTGCCTCTGCTGCCTGGAGTTTAAACTCCTGCACCTTTACCTTTTTATACGTTTCCACCTCATCCAATTCTGTGTCAACTGAATTGGTTGCTCTCCGCACCCTCTGCCAATTCTTTATGGCCACCCTCTTTTCCCTCCATGAATTCTCCACCTCTGGTGTCCACTTTGGTGGTTGGGTGAAGAGTCTTCTTGTTGGTTTAGACCGTCTCTGTGATCGAAGCGCCCCAATAACAAAGAGTGATCACAATCATAACTGAAAGCTCTAAGGGCTTTCATAACCCTGACTGTACTTGACTTAGGTATCAGTACAGAGCAGGGTAAATGGTCGCTTCAATAATCCCTAAGGACACTCCATTTTATGTCTGATGCCGCCTCTTGGGTTACAAGTGCCAGAACGATGGCCGAAAAGCGATTGTCCGTAAACACGCATTAAATGTTACAATATTAAACGAGGTTGTGCATGTTATTATCACAAATGGTAGTGTAAGAGTAACAGTAAAGGTATAATTCATTCGAGGTGTTACCTTGCCTCTGGAGTGAACTCTATATTTTAGCCCAGGCTTTGTGCTATGGAGAGGCGCGAATTGGCCTTACCAGTCACATTCGCTACCGCCACGGCTAAAACTTATTATGCCTTTTTGAAGCACAAACTATCGTCTGTCAAGACGGCAAGGTGCCAATGGAATAATTCATTCGGTAGCATGTCCTTTGCAGAACCTAGCTCCCATATCAACCTTCCAGGAAAACCTCAAGATCAAAAAGAAGATGTCCTACGTCCGATACACCCATCTGGAGATTATCCGCAACATCCTGCACCCATGTTCTCTTTGGCTTTCCTCTTCCTCTCTTCCCAGGCATATGCCCCTCCATTATTGTTCTCTCCAAACTATCGTGACGATTCAAGAACCCAACATATTTCAATTTTCTTTGTTGTATCATCTTTAATAGCCAACCTTCTTCAATATTCAGCTCTTGAAGTATGGACGCATTTGTTCCTTTCTTTATTCAAGATATTCTAAGAACTCGTCTATAACATTTATATTCAAAGGCATTTTTGCGCTGTTCAGATTGCTTAGTAAGTGTCCAGGTCTCACAGGTGTATGTTGCACTGGGAAAGATGCATGCTTTTAAAAATCTAATTTTTGTAGTTCTATCTGTCCCTCTCCACAGTTCACTCAGTTGTTTAATCTTTGAAGAGCAGTAGATATTCGTCTTTTAGCTTCTTTCATTGTGTCACCATTGTTAGTAATTTTCCACCACCTCCAATCTTTCCTCATTAACATATATTTCTTTCTCCATAGTAGTTTTATCTGTATGCATTATCTTTGTGTTTGCTGTGTTAAGTTATAAGTTGTGATTTTCACTATTCTATTGGGTTTGAGGTTATTGGTTTTCTATATCATTCTGTGTTGTAGATAGCAATACTGAATCATCAGCATATCGAATCTCTGGTATGTCATGACCACCGATATTTAGGGCATCATGTAGCTTCCTGCTTATACCATCTCTGACATTTCTCATTGTATTTTCGGCGTACATGTTAAACAAATAGGGGGACAGCACACAGCCTTGACGGACTCCTTGCTTGATACTAAACCAATCTTATGTTTCGCCATCTATTCTAACCACTTCTTGTTGGTCTAGATATAGCATTTTTATGAGTTGTATTAACCTGTGATGGAAAGCCCATATTCCTCATGATTTCCCAAAGTTTCTGATGCCTTTGAATAATCCATAAAATATGAGAATATGCTTACATTAAATTCTCTGCAAGTTTCTATTATTAAAAGAATGTTGAGTATGTGATATTTTGTTTCTTTTCCTTGTCTAATTCCAGCTTGAACCACGTTAATTTCTTCTCCATTTTCTTACCACGTTTTCCCATTATGATTTTTAGTAGAAATTTACTTGCATGACTGATCAGTGCAACAGTCGTATAGTTGGTGCATAATTTCAGATTGCCCTATTTTTGGTATTTGAATGAAGATCGTTCTCTTCCAATCTGTTGGCCATATACCATATTTTCATATCTTTTTACATAATGCGTGATAGATTTGTATGCTCTCTTCTCCTCCCGCTTTAATTAGTTCAGCTGGTATGTCATCACATCCAGGTGATTTACCATTCTTCATGTTCTTTATAGCCCATGCAATTTTATCTAATGAGGGTTCAGGTTCTGTCTCTGCTGTCATTGGCTCGTGTATCTCATTCATATCCTCACTGTCACTCATATCATACATTCTACTGCAGTACCCCTACCATCTTTCTAGAATTTGTCTAGATTATGTTAAGGTATTTCCCATCTTGGCACAGATAACATTCTGTTGAAGTTGAACATTTCTTGTCAATAACTTAATTTCTTTGAGGTGAGTTGAGTTGAGTTGAGTTAAGAACCGACATCACTGCACTCAGGACATTCCCATACGTGCTCCGTCCCCTCGTTCAACAGCCAGCGAAGAGTCATACTACTAATCGTTCCCACCGCTATCTGATTAAAAGTTATCCTGGTCTTCCCTCTCAGTTTTGAGATTCTTCCAGAGCCCCTGCCAATCCCCGATTTGTGTGCCTAATATGGTTTGTTAGCTTGTCGTCAGTCCGACAAGAGTGCGGTATGCTATAGTAGTCATGGTGCATCTCTGAACTAAATATCACAGCAGTTTACTACGCGGGACCTGATTACAACGTTTATCAGATTTGCACATACATCTCTCTCAACGCCACGACAAATCAAGACAAAAGAGGGAGAGATTCGTTCTCTCCTCTCTCATTCTCGTGTGTTGAAGATGGCTGTAGATTAGAAGGAGCAGTGGTCGGCACAGGCGTTACAGCTTGTCTTTCCCAAACCAAGCTTTTGCATAGACTAAGATATTATACGGTTTTATATTAAGAATAGCATGAAAGTGACCAGACTTGCCTCTTCCTACAGCTTAAGATTTAATGCACATCAATGCACTTCTCTGAAAGCTTGAAGAAAATACGAAGTTAGATGTCTTAGAATCAGTGATGGCAGTTTCTGCCATTTGCAGTAACAGGGACAAGAATTAGCGGCTATCTTAAAATTGGAAATACATGTTCTTAAGTGCTGAAACGTGATACACACACATATCTCACAGAGACAAAACTTTATCTTTACGTGTACATCTTATGACAATGAAATATAATCCGCAGAAGTTCTCTTACCATGAATAGTGAGGGACACCAAGTTAAAATATTCCTTAGCGAAAACACAGCTTGTCTCTTCGGAAATATTACTTGAAGTGCGCGTTCTAGGCTTGGGTCTTCCCAGAAAGCATTTGGGTAAGCCACAAAGGTTACCCCTCTCCAATCATCTTTTGAGTTTCGAAAGCTGACCTGCGTGTCATAATGTTGAAAGTTCTATTTATAGTATTGACGCAACATTCCAATGTGACACAGCGTAAGGCATTACTAAAAATCTCTTTATTGAGTTGAGGCGCAACTGTGGGATGAAAAGAGGTGCGCAAAATGCCACATATCCCCCCTCCAGAATGATCTCTGTATAGAACAAACGTCTCATTCATCCACAGTTGACACAGTTCCTTCTTGTGATCCCTCTTGTTGGTTTTCCACTTCATGTGAAGTTGATGGTTCGTCAGGAATTGGATGTCGACTCAAAAAATCTGCGCCTACGTTCATTTTCCCAGGAGCGTATTCGATTTGGAATGAGTATGGTTGCAACAGCAGCGACCATCGCATGAGTCTTGCATTCAGGTTCCGTGACGATGCCAGAAACATCAAGGGTTGGTGATCACATTGCACTGTGAAATGTTTCCCATAAAGTATGCCTGAAACGTTTCCACTGCCCAGATTAATGCAAGGCATTCACGCTCAATCACCGAGTAGTTTCGCTCATCAGCATTCAGTTTCCTGCTTGCATAGGCTACAGGGAATAGCTCTGAGTGTTCATCTCTTTTCCTCCGAAGTAAAGCCGCGCCTACCCCTATGTTACTCGCGTCTGTGCACAGCACGAACGAACGGTCGATGTCTGGTAGATGTAGGATGGGTTTGGCAGTTAAAGCTTGTTTGAGAGCTGTAAAAGCTTTCTCACAGTCAGCAGACCAAATGACTTTCTCTGGGTTCCCCTTTTTGGTAAGATCCGTTAAAGGTTCTGACAGAGTATTAAAGTCTTTGATGTATTTTTGATAGAATCCACACAAGGATACAAATGATCGAACATCCTTTTTGGTCCTCGGGCGAGGTGGTCTCTGAAGTTTCTCCACATTTCCTTCATGAGGTGTTATGAAGCTTTGAGATACCTGATGGCCTAGGAAGTCCAACTGTTGGAATCCTATTTGACACTTCTTGGATCTTGCTGTCAAACCTGTTTCCTTAAGTCGCTTGAACAAGCAATGCAATGTCTTGACATGCTCCTCAAATGTCTCAGTAGCAACTAAAA
Organism: Cepaea hortensis; assembly: GCA_963921405.1. Taxonomy (NCBI): domain Eukaryota; kingdom Metazoa; phylum Mollusca; class Gastropoda; order Stylommatophora; family Helicidae; genus Cepaea; species Cepaea hortensis. The sequence continues at coordinate 42,277,144 of OY992886.1, forward strand.
TATCACCCATAAAGTGGCTGATGGTCGGATGACGTAATGGGTCAAGTAATCTTCACATCATGCGTGTAAAATCACTGTGAGCGTTACTTAATCCAAACGGAAAAACATTGAACTCGTAGTGTCCCTCAGGAGTACTAAAAGCTAACCACGGTCTGACTTCCGGTTTAACATGAATTTGGTAATATCCATTGCTGAGACCAATCCTGGTGAAGTATCGGGCTGTGTTGAGCCGTGTGAAGAGTTGATTCTTGTCAGGTAGAGTTTCTGCCTGGAATTCAGTAATTGCGTTGAGCTGTCGATAATCGATGCACAATCTTTGTTCTCCACTAGGTTTTCTCAACAACACCACACTTGCATTATACAGAGATTCAGGCGGTGAGATAATTCCTTAAGACATCTGCTGAATTTCTTCCTTCAAAGTATTTTGCTTGGCATAAGAAACTGGGTATGTCTTGACTCACACAGGAGTATCATCTTTTAGTTTCATATCAAATTCCACTAAATCAGTATGACCTGGCTTGTCAGTGAGTACCTCTGCATACATCGCCATAAGATCTCGAATCTTGTTCTGTTGATCTGGAGATAGGTTGGGGTTGATATCCACATCCAGAAATGTCTCTTTGGCTTGCAGTGGACATTCCATTCCAATTGTAGTTCCCTGTTCTACTTCAGTAGCAACAGCCATAGCCATCAGATGTGCAGTTTCGGAGGTTGCGGACCTTTCATTATATTTTTTCAAAAGGTTTATGTGAAAAACTTTCAACTTGCCTTTGATAGAAATTTTGTAGTGAGTACGAGAGATCTTCTCTGTCACTTCAAAAGGTCCCTTCCATCCAATTTGCAACTTCTTCTTCTTTCGTTCGCTTGAAATATGTCTGTAACTGCAATGTTGTCTCTTGTATGAATTTAACTGTCTTCTTTAGTTCACACAGTGGTCCATAGAGTTTATCTTCCACTGTTGTCTCTCTAGGCCAGAAGGTTCGCCTGGATATGTTGTAGTTTGGGCAGTCCTGGAGTATGTGCTCTGCTGTCTGCGACGACAAACCACATGTGCACATGGCTGTTTCATTTGGGCAAGCCACAAAGGTTACCCCTCTCCAATCATCTTTTGAGTTTCGAACGCTGACCTGCGTGTCATAATGTTGGCAGTTCTATTTATAGTGTTGACGCAACACTCCAAGGCGAAACAGCGTAAGGCATTACTAAAAATCTCTTTATTGAGTTGAGGCGCAACTGTGGGATGAAATGAGGTGCGCAAAATACCTCAATACTGTATCTCTTGTACATCCAAGAATGATGCGCATGGCTTCGTTCTGTATCCTTTCCATCCTTTCTATCTGCTTATGGCTGATGGCTGAGAGTCAGGATCGCCATCACATATTCCAGAACAGAAAGGACTAGCCCCTTGTAAAAAAGACATAGATGGCGCTGCTCACAGTTTGCCACCGCCATCACCCGCATGAGGTGACGAGACTGGGTGATCAGTTACTCCAAATTGCCGACTTCAAATGTTTCTACAACAGGCAACATCTGGGAATGGCGATTCTCATTCGCGACAGTATGGTGGCTTCAGAGCTAGACATGTCCAGTTGGGACAGTGACGACATACTAATACAGGCGGTTAGAATTCAATCTGTTCTACCATTCGTGTTGGTTAATGTTTATGCCCGCAGTGCGAGTGTGGATTCCCAGAAGTGCCAGTGCTTAAGTGACACATTAGGGCACGAAAGAAATGTTATTTTCTGTGGCGATTTCAACGCTAAAGGCAGATCATGGGGAACATTTCCTCCAACACACAGGGGGGAGGAATTCGAGATTGCACTTGAAACCATTCAACTGGTCTGTATCAACAGTGGCTGTGTCACCAGGACAGCAAGTCGTCCTGGTGATGAGGACAGTGTTATTGATCTGGCGCTGATTTCTCCTTCCCTCACTACAGTGTGTAGATGGGGTGTCCTAAGGTACCATGGCAGCGACCACCACCCTTGCAGCATATTGGTGGAGAAAGGGAGAACCAGGCAGCACAAGTCAACGGTCAAGACTTTCCAGTATGACAGTACAGGACAAGATGTGGTGAGTAAAATAAGACGCGACAAGCGCAGAAAGCTTCATGGCAGAAAAAAAGCTGGGGGGGGGGGGGGCAGCCACCTTGGTGGAATTTTGAGGTGGAAAAGGCCTGGGTGGATAAGCGTAGTGCTGTAAGGAAATGGCAAAACGCCAAGAAGAACAGAGTTGCCCATCCTAGTCCTTGCATGCACTTAGAAAGAGAGATGCATACAAAAGTAAGCTACTTAAAAATAAACTATTTAAGGTGGTTAAAAGTGAAAAATGGGCAGAGGTATGTCAAAGAGTAAGCACAGACAAGTCACTGAAATGGTTCTGGCGACTACATAAAAGCATGCGTGGGGTAGTCAAGAATAACAGTATTCATGACTTCCAAGGTGCTGACCTCATATGGCAGAGGACCGACGAGGACAAGGGCAAAGCCCTCTTCGAACGCTATCTAGAGCAGAGCAACCAGACACACACGAGAGACCGAAATCTCAGGTTACCTCAGATGGTGCAAGGACCAGAATATTTCGGATGAAGATACAGTGACAGTGAAAGAAATCAAGGCTGTGCTTCGACAATAAAAAAAAACAGCGCTCCAGGGCCAGATGGCATAAGATACGACATCAATAGATGTACCGACAACGAGCTAGAGAAACTAGCAGACATGTACAACAACAGTGTAGAGAGTGCTAGTATCAAGGAGGAGTGGTTACACAGCTATCTGATTCCCTTGCCGAAGCCTGGCAAAGACCACACAATAATTCAGGGATATCGAGTAATAACCATGCAGAATACAATTGGCAAGCTGCTGGAGAAGTTAATTGCCAGACAAATATCAAGCCAGATGGAGAGGCAACGTGTTTTCCCACCTACCCTGGGAGGGTACTGTCCAAAAAGAGAAACCTGGACCAATGCAGCAGTTTTTGCCCATGATGTCTATGAAGGTTTTCCACTCAGGCATTGAAACATTTGCTGCAGCGTGTGCCTTAATGCTTCAACTTCTTGAACTCAAGATAACTCCTTTCCTCCTTAGCTGGATCGCTGCTGCCCCCTTCCAACGGAAAGTAGTCTTTAGATGTGGTAATTGGACTTCACAACCAACAAAAATTTATCCTGGCATACCACAGGGATCACCATTATCTCCGGTGCTGTTCAACGCCTACACTGTGAGAATCACCAGCGAGCAGATCAATGGACCGGGGAGGACACTGTCATATGCTGACGATGTTTTAGTGTATCGTCAGGGTAAGGATAGAGATCAGGTTGCCGTGGAACTACAAACCAAACTCAATCGTATAAGGACATAGTGTGTTGAAGCCGGGGCAATTGTCAACCCAACAAAGGCAACAGTGACATAAATAAAATAAATGTTTTGCGTATCCTTTTACAGGACTTAGCTGTCAACAGCAGCATCTTTCAGCTGTCTGTTGATCTCTTGGCAAGATTACGCTCAGTAGTTTGCCATTGCTTTCTGAGCGGCCGGCTCAGTATCCGCAAGTCACGAGCGGGGGTCGAACCACCTCAGTTCTCGCTCCGCTGCGAGACTCTGCGTGATAAACGGGATTACAGAGAGAAAGTGTTGTAACCCCACAGCCAGAGAGACCGGCCACAGTGACATGGTTCTCTTTAAATATTGCCTTTTCTTGGTCGGAATTAAATCTTTGGCTGCATTTATCAAGACATGACTAGCGTGTACTGCTAATTCTGTTTAAAAAAAAACAACCGTCATTTACTGCCAATATAGTACCTTGCGGTGAATGGCAGAGGGGTCTTTGAGCTTGAGGATTAAGGCCGCCTGGCTAGTGCAGTCGCCGCGAACTGTGCAGGTTAGGATTTTCTTTTTGCCCCCGACAGAAAAATATCCCACACCTTACCGAGGATTCGAACCCGGGTCTCCCGAAGGAGAATCCGGCGTTCTAGCCACTCGGCCAGCCGCTCCTCTACTGCCAGTTCTTCAGGTGTAAATTCCTCCTGTATAGACATAAAGACCCCAAAACGAAGGTATAATTATGTGTCGATATAAGAGATAGACCGGTTTCCGTAGCCAAAAGCTTGCGAACGCGGTTCGTGAGCCGGGTATCAGGCGTTCGAAGCTCAGTTGCGACCGATTTGTGCAGCAGACCGTGTCGCGTTGTGTTATAACGTGCTGGTATGGGCGCCGGTCGTTCAGAAAGCAATGGCAAATTACTGAACGTAACACTTGCCTAGTACATCAACGGCAGCTGAAAATGCTGGTGTTGACTGCAACGTCCCGTAAGGGATACGCAACAAATTTTTTTTTTTTTTTTTTAAATAAGAGATAGGTCAGGCAGAATTCATGCGTTGTTATCTCACAGCGATGGAACGGCAGATTTGGATCAATACGGGTCACTGAAGACTCCAAGAGCGGGGAGTGCCTCAGTGAACTTCTCTGTTGTCCATTTTTTCCCCCTCATTTTTATTACTGTATTTTTATTGAGCGAAAATGAGAAAAGTAACACAAACATTTAGCTTACACCAGTTGTGATCTGTCGGACATG